>JAPZDY010000025.1:7353761-7375869 GCA_029783645.1 Ctenochaetus hawaiiensis
GAGTGGCATCAAAATGTTTGTTGCATCATTTAAATTAGTGTCACTCTGATTAAGTAAATTCAAGAAAAACAATCAGTTCTGATAAGTGCCAGCAGGAGGGTTGAATATATATTTAATATGAATATATATCTTGTCATTTTTGGAACATGGGGGTGAAAACTTAAAAAAAAAAAAAAATCTTGCTTTTGTTGTTTAAGAGCCACAATGTAAATTTTTTATTTTTAAAAAGGAGGCGACATAATGTGAATAGGGTTTTAACTGATTATTTATGATGTTTAATTTCTGCCAATTATTTTCTCAATGAATTGGTAGAATTGTTTGGCTCTTAAAATGTAAAAAAAATAGTGTAAATCTTATTACTTATCTTATTACTTACTTATTACTCTATTTTAGAGCTAAAGATGATGTCATGAAATATCTTGGTGTATCCAACCAACAGTCCAATGCCAAAATATATTCCCTTTAGATTGACATAACAATCAAGATTACTTTGAAAATAACCCTACAAATAAATTAAAGGATCTATTTATTATCATAAAGTTTACTTATAATTAGTCAACTAATTCTACGTATTAGCATTGCTATTCTTAGATACCTGAGAGATACTGTGGTAATTATAATAAACCCTATGCACTATACATATATGCTTACATTTTAAGTATACCAGGTTACATAAATAACACTGACAGTTACTGGAGGGTAAAGAACACAATAGTGCTTTTATTATCAATGCACTCAGTAAAATCATAGTTCACTGTGTTGCTGTAGTGTAACATTTCTATTCAGACATTTATCATATAATCAGTAGCTCTTGTGTCATTTTGTCGACGGCTTTTGCTTCAAAGTATCATAAGACCATACAAGATACCATAAAAACTCCATCACACCTACTGCAGAGCCATGTGTGCTACCTGAGCCAACGGCATTTTCCTCCGTCAAATGAAAAAGGCAAGAAATTTCAAATGAAGTGAAAAAGGACCGAGGCAAATCCATACCTCATACTAACCTCACCTTCTTGTGCAGTCAAGCCTTTTATCTGGCAGGCCTAATACTATTGATGGGCTGTTGAAAAAGAATAGAAAATCCCCACGCTACAACGGCATTTTGGCTGCTTAGCATTTGTGGGAATACACAGAAGGAGCGTTATGGGAGCAGATTATTTATTTTGAATGAGAGGCAATTCGATAGCTGGGGTCCAATGGGAAAAGCTAAAATGTGTTCCTGGTGCAAAACAAGCGGCCGAGCGGCGACTTGAGAAATCAGTCGGGGTAAAAGAGAGACCAAGGTGCTGAATTGAATAATAACAAAAAGCGACAAAGCCAACAAACTCTAAAACCTCGGAGCTGACAAGTTCATTACCCACTGAAACCACCTGGCTAGCAGCTTTTCTTATGAGGCCTTTACTAATAAAAGGGTTCAAAAGTAACTGCACACGCTGCAATTTCTGTCTGGCCACCACAATGCCTGTGACTTGGTGTCAAATCAAGGTCATGTTTTTAATCCCATACTTCCCCGTCTTATACTCAAGCTTTTCTATAGCTTCTGTTGCTTTTCAAACCAAGTATGTTTTTGTTCCATTATTTAGCTCCCGAGGCTGCAGCTTGTCCACTTCATACAAAATGGATTTGAAAGAATACGAATGAGAGCAAAATCAAGAGATTTTCGATAATTAGCAAGACTAGACAGAATAAAAGATATTAGTGCTGAGTATTGGCAAGAGGAGGTTGCAGACACACACGTAAAGGTACAAAAACGTGCAGAGCAGAGTCATATTGTTCAACACTTCCATTATTACATTCATACAGCTGATAGACAACAGCAAATATGTTTTCGTAAGAAATATAATCCAGCAAAATATAATTGTTAAGATATTAAGGTGCCAAGTCTTTAAATGTTGATAATAAACCTATCGGCTATACATGCAAAATACTGTAAATTATTAGTTTTCCTTACATTTCTATTTTTGAAATACAAACTCATTGATAAAACTTTGAGGTCAATAAAGTTATCATCTGGTTATGGTCATGCACTCACAGCATGTTGTCTCTGTAAAATATATTGAAAAAGTCAAGCAGGTCTTAAAACACAAGACATGATGCTCTGTTTGAGATCCAACAAACATCTTGAAAGCAAATCTTTCCTCATAAAAAATGTTTTGGACGTAATTTAGTTCATATTTGTGTGCTTGTCATCTTTTTTCCCACTTTTTTCTCACTTTTCTCATTTGTTAGGGCATTACTATATATGTTTTGTGTACATCAGCGCCACCAACTAGATTGTATCAAATTAACAGAAGGATCTGAACCATTTTTCTCAAAATGCTCACACATGACACATATTAGATGGGGAAACACTCATGAAGATGTGACTCCACAGTGGTGCCATTGGTCAAAAACTCAACAGGGTGTTATTTCATAAAAGTGCATAAAATCGACCACATGCAGGCCTCAAGAATTGTGTCATTGCCTTGACTGTCTATAAAATGTACTGAAATAAGGTCTCTAGGCACTATTAGATTTCTCCTCAAACTGTGCACTGCAAAACGCATTAGTAAGAAAAAACATAATTTCTAGCATTTTACAGGATTGTACTAAAGGAAGTTAGAGAATTCTGTTGGTATTTATTGTTAACACCCTGAAAACTTGGAGGGATCCCGGCCTTTAGCCTGCAAAACACAGAGAGAGAAAAGTGCAATTGTTTTCTTCTGCCAATCTAACGCAGTATAATAAAGGCCATGTGCCAGAAGGCAACTACTAAATCCGCCTGGCCAATCTCAAGGGTGCTCGTGGGATCAAGAGACCAAAGCAAGCATAACGCCTGGCCTAAAGAGAGTCAACAGTGTGGTGAGAAGATAGAGTAGCACACAGAGAAACAACCGTGATACACTTGCTTCCTTAAGGACTTTCACACGGCACTAGTTTAGTAACAGTCACTCCAACAGCAGCACTTGAAACGTGAAAGCAAAGATACTCTAAAGCCCGTGAGTGGATGCAGTCAAAGACCTATTTTGCCATTCAAAGCAGGGACAGCCTGAAGCGCTGAGATGTTCAGAAAGAAACTTAAATATGAGCCGCTCTACCTTGTCCATAATATCCTGTTACAGTTTTCTGAGAGGGCATGGCAGCCTGCGGAAAAAATCAAGTTGCACAGCTGCATAACTGCTGTGCATCACTGAGTTCAGATCCTCGACATCAAGGGAGCCTCACTGTCAACTTTTAAAGGACACTGCACTAAATCATTTTGGGTGTCTGGAGGAATCAGGAAAGAATAGTTAATGAGTCATTACATGTGATGCGTAATGTTTCAGGGACTGTCATAATCCGTTAACAGACTTAATTAAAAGGATGAGCGACTATGAAGTCATAATTCGGTCTACTGGCGAACTGACGTCTCCGTCTCTTGTTTGTTTATATAACCTGGATCGGAATGGGAACAGTCAGTCGAAATCAAGTCATCACTTGGTAATGCCCTTGTGAATGCATAGCGTGCCATCAGTGACTCATGAAAGATGTATCTCTGATCACAGGTTACATCCACACCATCAATCCTCAAGATTAATTTGGCTTGGGAGATGAGTTATTCAATAATTCATTGTGTAATATTTGCCTGCAAATTAATCCTTATTCAATGTGACAAGGAGAATTAAATGATTGCTCGCAAGGTAATTTGGACGTAATTATTCTTCTTTCAAGCAATGGTCTGCGGTGCAAAAAAAAAAAGAAAATCTACAGGGTTTCTCTTGTTTCTGCCAGGTGTTGGTAAAGACAAAGAACCAGTCTGTGTGTATTTCCCAAAAGATGAAAAAAGCTAAGTTTAGACTGTAGCATATGGAAATGATGCATGCGCTCTAGATGTTTCTGGAGGAGATTTATGATTGGTATGTTACACAGGATGTTAAATTATCATGTTTTTTTTTACAATGCATCCTAATAAAAATGCAGTGTTGGTGTTTTTTCCTGTAAGTTTATTTGACTTAAATCCAGTGTGAACTAGAAGGACAACTTTACCTTTTTGTGTCTTAGAAACTTAGGAGGTACGTAACAATGAAGACTGCTTAGCACCCACCTCTCTCTCCTCATAGTGACCCACATTTAGCCTTAATAACTATTGCAAACTTAGTGTACGAAGTTTGACACAAACAGCAGATTTTATTTGCCTATGAGAGTATTCATGCAAAGCAAAATTAAGACCGGAAAAAGTATGGGTAAGCATTTTCTTTTTCTTTTTAAGCATGCATTTTCTTATTACATGCTCAGAATTGTCTAACAAATATAGAAAAAAAGCATTTTTTCTATAAGATGCATTGTAACTGTAAAGGAGCTAACACATGATCTGCAAAGCTCTGTTTTAAATACACATCACATCACATCAGACTGACAACAAAGTGCTGTTTTAAAGTGAAGTAGCTGCCGTGCTTGTGAATTCAATTCAAGCTGAAGGTCAGCTTGATTAAGAGTTAAGTTGGACAGGAATTAATTCATGTGAGGCTGTTAGCTCCAGAGTGAACTATAATTACACAAGTCTACAGAACGGAAACAGTAGCACTTCAATGAAGTGACCTCAAAGGCAGTTTTTCATTCACTGCTTTTTCCAATACAGTTGAAAGCCTGAGTTATTGCACCATGTTGCCACAATTACTGCTGAACATCAAACCTTTACTTTGACATTTTAAAAGTGCAACTTGATATTCACAAAGCACACAACTGAAACAGGAAGAGATGGATTTATTAGCTTAAATAAAATAGAACAGAGAGAGCGAGAGACCACAAGTTACACTCTACATGTTTGTGTTATGTAAAGCCGAACGAAACTGATATCAGAAACACTTGGTTTGATGCAGCCCACTCTGCACACAAACAAGTATGTCCTTTTTACTCACACCTGCTGTCTACCTGTCAAAAGCCTTCACTGTACTGCTGCTCCCCCTCCCTCACTGCCGGCCCCCCTCACTAGTGGAGCCTATTCACAATTGCAGGCCCCCTATTGCGGTCTGTCAGATGCCAGCCACAGACATAGTGCAACACTGTGCGGGAGTCTCCGGAGCTAACTGTCACTTATTTTTTCTTGTGTCTCTTATGAGAAGAGGGAGTGGGAAAAAAAAGCACCAAAAGGCACTTGGGGAGGAGAGATATGGCCAAAGCTGTCAGCTGAGCGCTAGAAATCATTAAGGCATACACATGTTAGGAGGTGTGTAACATTGGTATTGTCAGTGATGCTGCTGCAGTACGCTAAGGGAGCATCTGAAGGCAAAGGAAACGATTGTGTTTGTGCGCGAGTGTGTGTAAATGTGTATTATAAACCCTTATATCTAAGATATTATTTATGTATACAGAATGGTTGATTTTTCAATATTTTGAATAGACAGCTAGAAATTCCTCAAAAACTAAATACTGTTTGGGCCTTTTCAGCCACAGTACTGAACAGTTTTTTTTATCCGCCACACTCCACTCCAATTACACTACATACCCAACATCAAGCACCACACAGTGAACAAGCTGGTGACACATTACAGCATTTACAGCTGTCAATTTGACAGAAATATGGCTCAAAAGAACAAAATATATATATATATATATATATATATATATATATATATATTTATGTTGCTCTATGTGTGTAAACACATGTGACACAGCAACTTTTAAAGGTAAATGTGTAAATGCTGTTGCACTACCAAAAACAGCTAATGCATGTTTAAACCTGCATTAATAAAGGTCTAAGTAACCAGTATCTTAAGATGCTGCAGTGACATGACAAACTGTTTTTAGTCTTCTGGCTCAGTCACTAAAATGTTCATTAATGGACATTTGTAAGGTGCCCTTCAGTACCCCGTTCTTTGGACAAATGAGCTAATATTAAACCTCCTTTAAATAGAAGTCAGACATGTTGTCATAATCATAAGCTTTAATTAGGTTTTTAACTATCTTTTATTGTATTTGTGTGTGTTTTGTTTTCTACATGCTTTCCTGAGCTGCATATATTAATAGACCCATCCAAGACAAGCAGTACAGACTTACTGGGACCATCACTGCTGTGGTATGTGCAACGCACGGCTCCAGAAATAAATTGTAATTATAGCTGAAGAAAATAGTTTTTCAGTTTATGTTGTACAGTGAAAGTTTGTTGCATTGCAGGGGAACAGAGTTACTGGCAATTTAACTGTATATAAAAAAAATGCTTCAAAACTGTGATGTTGATTTTAATTGGACCATCCAGTCCCGATATATAAAGACCATACTATATCCTGCTATGCATTCCTAGCTAGAACTTCCCCATACGTTCCCAGTCCCTCTTCTGCTTTCCCCCCTCATGCCCACCACTTGAGTTGATGCTTTTGTTGTACATGATATTGGGAAAGTACAGCCCAGCCGAGTTAATCTGTTTTCTGCATCAGTGACTTGCAACAAGTCCACTCTCTTTTTCATTAAGTGACTGAGGGATCCTGGAGGCTGAGCGGAGCAGAGAGCAGAGCTGCTGTCAAAACGCCCAAGCCAACCGTCACACATATTAACAGGCACCCATTTTAAGAAATAACAGGGCTTTCTTACATTTGTGCATAGAAAACTGACACACACAATAACAAACAATATCACATACACAGTCTTTTTATGTTTGCAACAAGTTAGCCTGCTAAGTTTTCAGTTTCCAGAATGCAGTTTGAATTGTTTCCAAAACTATGTTCTGTATGAAAAATAAGACATATCAGATGGATTATCCCGAGGCAAAAGTATTTGGCAATCTGCTAGTGTTCACATATTTCCTTTTTTTTTTTCAGTTCTTCCTTGCTTAGAAAACTATTGTTTACAGCTTCTGCGCTTCCAGAACTAGAGGAAAGAACTGGAGGGATCAGCCTCCCCGGCCACGAGGTGCCACCATCTCCTCTCTCCATCTGTCTGCCCACTCTTCCGGGGGCTAATTATCCTAATCCCTTGAATCCAGAATGTCGGCTGGTGGCATGCGCCTCAGTCCCAGGACGCTAGCGTTTTGCCTCCCAGTTAAAATGTGGAAATTAATTACCGCCTGCCCTGCTGCCAGTGGGAGGAGGAAGAGGAGAGGCAACCGCAGGAAGGCCTGTCCCTGGCAGGTGTGGGAGGGTGCTGGGGGCCTCTGTTGAGAGCCTGATGTAGGGACCAGAACTGCAGTTCTGTCAGTTGAACAATACACAGCAACACTGAGTCCTGTTGGGAATTTGAATCCACTGAAGGCCGCAATAATGTTGACGTCAGCAAGCTTCATCAGGAAAAGGTTCATCCAGATGCTTATTTCACTTCGCAAAAATAGCAAACAGCAGTCTGTCATGTGGATGTTATTAAGTTGACCTCAGATAAATGCTTTTTTTTCTGTTAAGATTAATGAATAGTAAATATTTATCTACTTTATGTTTTATGGTCAACTAATTCTAATTGATTCAGTTTGATAAGTGATTCCAGTTATCGGGTGCAGTGCTGAAGCTGGACCTTTTCCTTTCACCAATAAAAAACACACTAACTGCTAGTGCTACCAGTAATCCTGCAGTTGTTTATATAACTTGAACCAAAAGTGGTGTAAAGTGAGCATTAGTGCTTACAATTGCAATGAAGGGAACTGTAACTTGGTCCCACTTTGCTAATAGATGCAAACTGAAGAGCACAGCGGGTCCTCCAAAATGCTAAGTACTGTAAAGGGACAGACACCTTTAATGGAAGATAACAAAAGCTAACCGACTTGTTATAAAAAAGCGAAAAAATGTTCAGTATTAATATTTGAATACCAAGCAGAGCTATGACGTGATACAGTCAGTAGTGAACCACAGCAGATGAAAGTGTCTCTTAACACAGCTGGCCCTTGAATGTTAGTTTCTGCAAGAAATGTTAAACTTAGACTCTGAGTTTCTGCATGTGTGACAACGACAGTATGAGTATAGTTTATATTATTAACTCAAATGTATGTTTTATTGTAGTATCATCGTCATCATTTGGGATTAGTAGCTAGATATGATTGTTGCATTGTAATTCAGATCATTTGTGTAATTGCGTGTGACTGTATCATAAAGCATGTAATAGTATGATATAGCCTGTGCCTTGGTCTTTTAACTGATGAGAGATGAATGGGGGGACTAAGGCAGATGCAAAACCAGCTGAGCTGAACAGAAAAAAATGTTATTTACCATTAAGATGACAAACGAGAGAGACTTTATTTTACAGTCCAGGAGAAACATCTTCCATTGGAGGGCTATTTCTACAACATTTTTACTGTGACAGAAACATAATCAATGACCGCATGTGTTTTTACCATTTCCTCAACACAATTGATTGAATTTTAAAAATCCTGCAAGATATGACAAAGCTTGCACTCTATTTCAAAACAGCCATGCAGCCAAATGACACAGGCATACTCAGTATCGCTTCCACTTTGCCAAGGGAAACAGGGTGAAAAATACCACCAATAAAATTATATTCATAGTTGAGCAATTACAGTCTTTGGCATCCAAAAAATCACACTTTCTATTTTTCTCAGGGAGTGCTTGCTCTCATTATCACAAGCACTGGTCTTCGAAAATGGACTGCTTAAATGATGCCAGTTAGAAATGTTGCAGTGAGGAAAAATTTCGCACTTGTTATAAAGTCGTGACAATGCCAGTGTTATCGATTACACCAGATATAGTCTGTAGAGTGCTGTATTAAGGTGCCAATGTAAACTCAACATTTCCTGCTGCTGCAGCTTCACAATAAAGGTGTTGAACTGCCAAAATATGTGATGACTTTTATTAAGGTAATCACAGGAAATGCAATGTGTCAGTGAGTTTAGCACTTACAGCTACTGTTCATAAAAAGAATGCATCTACAAAACAAGAAAACATCCCTTTTCTGCATTTATTTTGACAGCAGATCAGTTTGAAATATTGCAGGGAGTAATGGAATGAGAAGGAGAAGCCACAGTGAAATATTGGATGAAGAGCTGTAGTCAACAGACTGCAACCTCCAGCTTCTCAGTGAGGTGACCAACTCCTTTTCCCTTATTGATGATATCAGATTCCCTTAGAATTGAGTTAAAATCCAAAGCAATGCCAAACTGGTGCTTTTGGGGTTTCGCTTTGACACCAAATCTCCCGCTCTCGTCTTGTCAGGGAACTCTCCTCACTCTGTGAACATGAAAAGTGAATTTTGGATAGTCTGTTGCTGCTGCTGCTGCTGCTGTACAACACAGACACTTTCAGTTAAGTTTACTATCAATCATTTGACTCTGTACTGATTTATAAAAACACAAAAACACAGCAGGATCATGATATATGATCAGTCATCAGCACAAACATCAACTACGGCGCCAAGCCAATATCTAGAGAAGTTATCATATGGATTTACAGTCTATAACTCCAATATCCATATGTGGGCGTTTCATGTATTACTGTGTCCTGGTTCTGCTGCACATGGCATAACCTTACACCTGTGAGCACATCAGATAAAAAAAAAAAAAAACATTTTCCCACAAGGACACAGTCACCTCTTGTCCACAGACACCATCCTCACAGGCCTGGACATGTACAAGCCAGCATGTTGCTGCTAGTATCCAGTGTGACTTGAATTTCTTGAATGGAGGGGTGTGGGGCATTTAGACACTTTAAGTGAAGTTGTTATTCTTTGTATTTAGATCAAGCTATTAATCCTTGACATTTTTGTTCTTGTCAGTCTGGCAGATCGCTGTATTTGTTGTTGATGACTCCACTGGAAACAAAGCAATAAAAATCAAACTTGATAAAAATGACACAGCCAGACTGATTTTCAGCCTAAAAAATCCAGCGTCAGTCGGGTAATGCTCGGTACAGTTATAAGCTGCTCTATGCTCTGAGTCAGAGATCAGATCCTCCAACATGCAAATGAAGCCTTGCTTTGCCTGAATTTGGAGGACACATTTGGAATAATATGCAGTTCTCTGTATCCCATGCTCAAAAGCTTCAGTCAAAAAGTAAGAAAAAACACTTGATCATGATGTATCTGCAATATTTGCCAGTTCAGTAGGTCATTCATCACTGATATATTAAAACTTCAAACTGCCACTGCAAGGCATAACAGAAAATATATGTTCATAAGTGTAATGACCTTTAACTTGGTGCAATAGTTGCCAAGGGTCCATAAAATGATGCAGATTAACTTCAAAAATACACAGAATATTAAGAGTTAAACATGAGTTAGAATCCTTATGTTGTTCCTGGAATATTGAATGTAAACAAGTGGAAAGCGGAGTGAAGTGGAGGAGAAAATTACATTTTCAATTCAAAACGCCAACTGCTTCCAATGCCCCAAGTACAAATGAATATTTCAAGAAAAAAAAAAAAAATCTCCACACAGATCTGTGTGGATGGCGCTGCATGTGGCGGTGGTGCAGCTCGCGATTGAACCGACCCA
Organism: Ctenochaetus hawaiiensis; assembly: GCA_029783645.1. Lineage (NCBI taxonomy): Eukaryota > Metazoa > Chordata > Actinopteri > Acanthuriformes > Acanthuridae > Ctenochaetus > Ctenochaetus hawaiiensis. The sequence continues at coordinate 7,364,144 of JAPZDY010000025.1, forward strand.
TAGAAGCACACATGGTTCCATTGTTGTCGAGAACCCTCTTCCATCTGTTCTCTCTCTCTCTCTTCTGTGGCCTTGTACGTGAGATTGTCAGGAAGCACATTTTATTTGACGCAATACACGCCTGACCTGTGTGCCAGGTAGGTAATGGGGGTCATCAGTGAGCAGGTTGCTACGGTGATAATCAAATACCCTGAGGTGCTGAGAGAGTTTGCAGTGTCAGTGGTAACATGCTCTTTACCGCCCAGACGATGTTCTCTTCCAGAAGCCAAGACAGAGCAGAGCTAAATCCACAGTGTCCCTACACCACTCACGTAGAGATTTAGGTCTTTTACTGAAATAAAATGGGTTGATGTATAAATGCATGCTTCATTATTATCATCACAAAGGATAAAGGAAAAAGCTTAGGGGTAAATAAGATCACACATATGGATAACAACAACAATCTGCAGTTCATTTTAGGGGATTAATCCAAACCTGATTACCTCTCTAACACAATTAATCTGTTCGTAAATGTCAAAAGCTTGTCCAACTCCACCAAATTAAAGGAGCTAGCTAGCTAGGTACAACAGTTGAAGAAATTGCTGGTGAACCCATATGCAAACAACTCCCTTAAATATCCAGTAAACACAGAGACAAACATCCGTAGTCATGTTTCTGGCTATCAGACAAATCTGTCTCTGTTCTGTCCAAATCTGTTCTCTGAGAAAGGTACCTGATAAAAGTTGAAAGCTTGCTAGATGCCAGTTATTTGTTTTTTGTGTCAGTTTTGGGTTGAGCCGGTGGCTTATTGTGGGTTAACTTTTCTTTCAAGAAAATATCTGCTAACTGCTGCTGCAAACATGTATGCAAGTGACCAGTTAGATTTGACTGTACCTTAAAGTACAGGTTGTCAAGTAAAACAAACAAAAAAACGAAATCAAATAATCAAATTGGAAGATAATCCTGAGGGCAGACTTGTGAGGGACTGCCATCATGTAGTAAATACTGATTGGTGGAGCTTTAACAGAGATGATTAATTTGCGTTCAATAACTATGATTGCCAGTAGTCTTTGACAGTGCTTCTGTAGCAGAGACTCACAGAATATAACGGTGTTTTTCAGATTGCATAGCAGAAATAAAAAAAAAATATCTGGAAGAAACATGATGTAAAATGTTTGCTTTAGAATGTGCATTTAAACAATGCTTTCTTTGTTTTACAAGATAAATTGTTCACTCGTCCTTTAATAGGTAATATACAATTATACACATGTGTTCTTGTATGATGGCATGCTATATATATTTTTTTATGTGGCCACGAAGGTACAGATCTTTTAAACCTTTAATATTTAATCACAAGATATTAAAGCAGCCAAAACAGAACTGCCGGAGATCAGTTTATTGTCTACTAATCTTTATTAGAGGCAGGGATAAGCAAGCGTGTGACAGGGAATGGCCGAGAGTGTGCAGTTATTTATTCCAACCAAACACTACACGGGGCGATTTCACTGATTAGCATGCCTTCAGCTGACAGAAGGAACTAATTAGTGTAATCACCTGCTGTACCACGGCACATGGTTTCCCATCCCTGCTTTAAAGCCAAGCAACTTTGTTTCTCCCTGAAATAGTGCTAGCTAAGTTGATTACAGCGTCTAATGACCTTGATAGCGTGATGAGTGGGCCTGTGTGCATTCATGGCTTTTAGCATACTGCTAGAATCTTAACACTGCACTTGACTTCCAGAGATGTGATCCCACCTTCACATATCCTCATTAGGAACTCTTTGCTGATCATTACCGCCTTAAGTGCCTTTAATTGATGATCATCTTTCACAGATGACTTTCCCATTATTTGCTGACTAGCCCCTGCACTTGTTAGCCTTACAATTCCCCACTCTCCCACCTTTCACCCCTGACTAGATTGCACAGCGATGCATTGAAATGACACTTAGAAAGCCTTGGAAATCAAAGCATCTCCCACACTATACTGCATGATACCGCTGCAGCACCTAGCAGGCCATTTGTTTTCACTATTCAAAAATCATTTTCCCATAATGCAGCAGGTGATGCCGCTGATGGTGCGAATCACTTTGAAGGTGAGTCAAATTAGATGATATTTTGGGTTTCGGTCCCATCAACGCAGCGCCATAGAGTGAGTGACAGATGACACTGGGTGACTGCTACTGTCACAGCCATCATTCCTTTTTCTCTTTTTCTCCCCATTAACCTCCCTCTGACCACAACAATCCATCTTTCTCCTTCTCAAACGTCATCTGCGTCATCTGTTACTGTGGTTTCCATCCACCGTCCTATAAATTTCTACCTACGTGTCTTGTAATCAATCAAGAGGGAACCACATTTTAATTTCATTCTACAACATGTTGTATAATGACAAATAAACTTCCTTGTATCCTCGTAATCTACATTGTCGATTCAAATCATTTGTGCTCTTCCCCAAACTACGAGACATCTTATGATGCAATTCCCACACTTCACTTCATTGTATCATCCAGTATGAGGAAATGTGTCTTAACCTAATGAGGAAGCTAAACATGTGACAGCAAACCATTAGGATGTGAACTGAACTCTCCATTAGAATTTCTCAATATAAATATCTGTTTTAATTGATGCACTAGGTATCTTAAACAGCTTCTAATGTTAAACAAGAAAGTCATATTTGCTGAGCTGTAGTATAACATTATAAACAAAGCATACCTGTAGTATGTTCTCGCAAGAGAGTCTAAGAATAGAAGCAGCAAAGCATCTACTTTAAACAGTAATTTTGTTCCAGTTACCTCCAATTAATATCCAGTGGTATTACACTGATTTTCTTGATAATGAATTTAAAGTGAGCAACCAGGTAATACATTTGCTCCTAATGCATACAGGACACGTTGCCGTTGCCTGAATGTAAGCATGAAAAAATAAGCAGGAGTTAGCAATTAGCTTGAGATGCGTCTCTCCATATCAGTGCTGAGTTGGTCAGCTGTCTAATCATGACCGGATGAATTTGAATGTAGCTATTTATTACTGTCTTTCCCTTCTGAATGCTGATGAAAATGTCGAAATCTCATGCAGACATGTCCGTGGCAGCGTTTTATCTGTTCACGATAAAAAGAACTGACATCTAGAGCCAGCTCTTCTTTTTCTACGGCAGAAAGAATTTGGCAGCCAGTGTCTGACCTCCAGGCACGCTAACAGGCTAACGACACGCTAATGTGTCCCATTACGCCCGATTTGCCAGGAGGGGATTCTTTCTGTTGAGCATCATGCTGCTGGTGGATTTCAGATGGGCACTGTATAATGATGCACGCCTTTCTTCCTGGCTCATAAAAGATACAAGGAGTAGTCCTGCTGAGAGTCATTAGGAAGGCCATTTGCACTGTGCTTTTCTTATTCACACACTTTTTTTTTGTTGTCTTTGAAGAGAGCCACAAGGCTACGCAGACATCCTGAAAATGAGCCACCACTCGGGCTGAAAATACTTCTCGTGAAAGACGACTGAACAGCTGTTCAGCTCTCGCCATTATTACCAAAAACCAGCGTTTGAGGTTAATGCTTTCAAAGTAACCAAATGAATAAATAAATATATAAATAAATTATTAAGAGTACTTCCAAAAAAAAAAAAAAAAAAAAAAATCAAAAATGTGCACCGGGGGATGAGGGGGAGAAAAATTGCGGTTTGGCTTGCATTTGCAGAGCATGAAACACAAATTAGCATGGTGTGATGCAAGCGAGTGGGGGAAATCACATACCATTTTCTGCCTCCTCTCCATGGCCTTACTATTACCATTCCATCGGCAAATTGAATCCAAGGCTAATTTGAATTGCACAACTGTATAACCTCTTATTTATTCATTGCTTTTCTCTCCCCTACATACTATTAAATCTAATAATTCTTTTTTCAGAACAGCAGCAGACACAAACTGTGAACAGCAAAGTGATTCCAAGCTTCCCAGTGCGTGAGAAGAAAAAGTCAGATGAAAATCTGCAAAATGGTTATTAACTTCATCGTTTTCATCTTCAATCCTATTTCACAATCATTTTCCGTCATACTGATCAGTTTTGACCAAAGTCCTGACAAACACTCTGCTATGGTGTCACATGCTTCTTGGCCTGTGTGAGCCCGTGGCTCTGAAATACACACAGTGATAAAATCTTCTATTATAACACACGCTGTATGATATTCTTTTATTGCATTTACTATGTAAATAGTAATATAATACATTTTTTGGATACTCAGTTTGAGAATTGCCCGCAATGACCAGACTGAAATGTCTGTCCCAGTCTGTTCACATGAAACTCCTGAATTCAAAGAAGTTAGTGACAAATATTGAATTATGTAGTCATATTCTCTCATTCATCTGTCCAAAATAAATGAAAGGAATTACTACCACAATATAAACAGAATGGGAAATATATCAGCTGGACATTTGGTGTTGGTGTAAGAAATTAGGTGTTAAGTTGCTCTTTTTATGAGGTTATTTATTTTGATCTAATTCAGGTCAGTTCATAAGTTGTTTTTTAATGGTTTTGTATAATTGTCATTATAGACTCCCTCCACCTCCTTACAATGTTCTCCCTCTTTTTTAAGTGTAATTTATCAGCCAGAGACAGAATGAACAAAAAAAAGTTAAAGATGATTTTTTCTATTTTTTTATATGGATATTGCAGCAATTTTGTTACTGTAAATTCTTCAGACCATGATAATCATGTGGTGCACATCTGAAATCGTAATTGTCCTGGTTTGGTCTGCCGTTTATTACTTCAATTGCTCGCTCTCAAGATGAGATTTTACTTGAGCTGGACAGTTTTCTGATCAAAACCATGAAGTGTGATGTTTAAATTTTCCTCTTTTTGTCCACTGACGCATTAAAATGTGACATCAATCTGTGTATTTAAAACTGTATGTAATAGACACTTTGGGGAGAGATGGGGAAAAAAGCATGAAGGTAAAAGTGGACTTACTTATGCTCAAACAAACTAAGCTTCCAAAAGATGCAAGTAATTAAACTTTAATACCTTATTTTTCAATTCCTTTTGATTCTGTTGAGCCAGAATGTTGGTGAGCAGCCCCGTGCACTCCCTCACTGATTACTCCATTACAGTGATACATCTGAAATCTGCCCACTGTTTATTCTGTGTTTGGCCTCTCACATTAGTCTGCCTGCTATGCTTGACAAGAAAATTATAAAAGAGGCCGGGCAAGGCAGTATTTAGGTGTGTGTGTGTATGTGTGTGTGTATATAAGACTGTGTGTGGTAGATGTATTAAACTGGGCTGTGATATTTGTCGCTATAGAACCAATCAAGTTCTTATAATGGATGACTTGTCTCATATTCATCTTTGCCTGATGTGAGAATATAGCCTGGGAAACACAAATGTCTTATCTGAGAGAGGGTGCGTGTTGTTGTGTTGAGGAAGGAGAGGGAGAATGATGAACAGAGCAGGGAGGAACAGAGAGAGAGAGAGAAAGAGATGGCCAATAGACAAACTGATACTGTGTGTAAAGAGTAAAAATTTGGACTGGAAGTTTCACTTCGCATCAACTCACTCTATGATCAATGCTGATCATGAACTTGTTGAGAAATTTACAGAGACCCTTTTTCAATTAAACACTGTCAAAGAGCATGACAACCATGAGGTGATTTAAGAGGGACTATAATGCATACCCCTTTAGTTAATTAAAGAGAAACTAGTGAAGAGCAGTATCAGTTTCCTCTTATATTTGAGCAAACTGTGCACTGATTACATTTGGAGATACACTGACATCACTCTGGCAGAAAATTAATTGAAGGTCATTTCTCAGAAAATGTGTATTCAGCAGAGGCATACAGGCTGAAACTGTGGTTGTAATTATACTTTAGTAATAAATATGTTATACTGATAATGTTTACACTGCTGGATATGTGCAGAATGAAAAAGCACCAGGAGGGTTTAAAGTGAAAGAGGGTGCAAGATGCAGAAAGTAGGACTCAGCTTTAAAAAGATATCCAGCAGCCACAGAGATGACTTCCCACTCCAAATCAAATTCAGTGCTGAAAAGTAATGGCTTCCATGTTTTCCCACATAAATATTCATTGTGATGTATCTCAAGCCCCCGGACGAGTTAATCACTGTGCACACATGCCAACAGCAACCACAATTGATTTACACATTCCTTGAAGCTACGGAGATTTTATGAAATTAAAATGTTGTCGGGAAACACTACGTATGGCAATTCAGTATATGCATTAACACTGACCTTTTGCATTGGAAGGAGCAATGCTATAATGCACTCTATCACCACCAGGCACTGCTATTGCTGTTCAACATTCATGTGTCTTAATGCCCAGAGATGAGGTCAGCCAAGTGGGTTTGCAACCAGGGAGGTCACTGACGAAGCCTGAAGGAGTTCTCTCCTCTCTCTTAAAAATCCCAATAAAGGTGCCCTTGAGCTAGGAACTGTCCAAAATGCATCTCGTAGCTATTTTTGTGCTTAAAAAATAAGTTTTTTGTTTTGATAGCATGGCAAAAAATGTTTTAAAACATACAAAATGCAAAGCCTGCCAAACAGCTTTTAAAGGTAACTGGTGAAGTTTTTGACCACTAGTGGTGCCATGGAGCACTTCTTATTTTTGTGTGCATGCAATGGTATGCTAGCATGTGTGCGGTAGTGACGCAACACTCCTGCTAGCCTCAGGGGACAGTGGTTGAAATATCAGTGCATTCGGACCATAACTATAAAGAAAAACACAAGCCTAAAGTAATAACAAAATTGCATGTTTGATTTTTAGATCAACATAGGAAAGTTAGTTATCAGTTTAAAAAACATGATCTCAGCTGGAAATGAACCATCTACTGTTGAATAAGTCTGCAAGACAGTTGACCCACTTTGACTGTATATGAAACTGGTCTGTCTATGAAATATTTTAAAAATAAAAGAGCTTTGAAAATGTTTAGGAGGAGGAAAGTTTATCTCAAGGACACATAATGTATTTCACTGCAAAACCAAGCAAACTCTTCACTGTGACTGTATTATAAGAGTGCAAAAGCAGCTTTCTCTGTTTAAAACATTGCATCAGCTCTATGTTTATTTGTCCTTTGATTTTCAGCCACATCTAGATGCTCCAGTTAAGTGTTCTGAGCACTGACAGACTCTCTGTCACTATGTTGATTTTTCTGAGAGAGAATACAGAATTACATGTCTTCCCAGGCACAAGCATGCTCACAGGCACCCAGCTACAGCTTGTCAACAAAATGACATGCTTTACTTTGAACTGAGGTTAGTGTATCTGTCTCCAGCAGTGACACATTACCAGGAAGGTGTGCAGCTTTGCAAGGTATTACATATTATTCAGCCTATAAAGAAGGGATACACTGAGGGACATTGAACTTGGGTGTCATGTTTCATCCTGTTCCATCAGTGGGTGAAAAACCTCCCATTATTTGTTGCCATACTGAAAATAGCATATATTCAGAGGTGCATGCAGTAAGGTTTCAAGAATCAAGGCCAGGTATCATTTATATTCTCACAATTACGGATCAGTTTAGGCAAAAATGTCAAACATGGCACATGTTACACCACAAGCTAAGAGACACCTCTTACTTTGCTCATCTCATCCAGTTTGTATTGATTCCTGACCCTTTTTGTATTTGAGCCATGAAAAGAAAACAATGATGTTAAACAAAAACCCCACTTAATTTGAGCAGATAAATCGACAAAATCAAAGATAACATGTGATTCCTGTATTATATCTTGACCAAATACCTACTCATACCCAACAGCATTCGGGAAACATTTGTAAGGGATCTACATGTTTTTTTTTATCTGCTTTGCTCAGAGTTAATGAGATCTGATGCAGCTGAGCGTTATTTTGATGTCAAAACAGCACCTCCTGTCGCAGCATCTTGTGGCCTTAGCCTTTGGTGTAAGTGACTGTTTACTTTTCGGTACATATTAATCACATCAACATTGGATGAGTGATGTAACAGCAACACCCACAGTGAGCTGATTTGTTGAGATGAATGTGATTTGCAGCACTTACTGCATTTTGCATTAAAAACATAAAACTTACAACATGCAACCAAGGTAAGAAACATCTCTTTGGCTTTTCAAAATCAATTCATTTCAATGCATAAGGCAATTTACTCATTGTTGTAGAGTAAATGGACACAGTGCTTTCACGTAGCAATCAATTTAGGTGAACTTTGACAAATACACAGAAATTGATATCAGTTATGATGCATCATCAAAATTTACACAAACATGCATCATCAAATGAAAATGCAAAATGGGGCCAATTTACTTACCAATAGTGCTTTAATCTTTGTATCTATTTCACCACGAATGACACTAACTGCAATTAAGATCAGGGCTCAAAATAAGGATTACCCCAGCCAAGACAAATGGGCTGGTAAATCTAGCTACTGACTTGACTGATTGGGCAATTATTAATAAAAGAATTAAACACATTGGTTTTGCAGGAGCTGGTGATCAAAGCAGCTGAGAATAGTGAGTCTTCTTGCTTCTTCCTCTCCTCTCCTGAGGGTTACAAGTGCAGTGCCAATCAGGCATTTTTGAGAAAATAGCGAGTTAAACTGCTTACGAACTGAAGCGTGCAAATATGTAAATTATCCTGGAACAGGACTTTGGTTGGAGTTGTGCCTACATTCTCTAATGTCACCCAACCATCTATTGGATAAAACATAGTAATTTTTTAAAGGTGAGTGAAGTGTTGCCACGACAAGAGCCAACAGCGCCTTGCATGGTAAGACCTCTAACTCATAAAATTTTGAGTAAACAGGCAAAAAAAGACTGCACAAGCAGATATCTCATCCACTTACAAGAAGTTTCCCTTGTGTTTCCCCTTATTCCTGTTGCTAAGCACTTCAGTATATGGACACTCAAAGTTAAAGTTTACCCTCAGTCTGCTTGAATTTTAAACAGATACTTTAGTTCATCTGCAGCTGACAACATACTCGAGCGAAACTTTCACCTCATCTTCGTGTGAAAACTCATTCTAACAGAGCTCTCCAAATTATTCAAATCTGAGATTGTCTAAGCAGCGCTGAGTTTGTGTTGCAGGAGCAAAAGCGTTTCAGTTGTCAAAACATTTTCATCAGAATCATCAGGAGCCTTGAGATCACAAAGGTGTGCTCTGATTCTTCCCCTGTCAATTAAATAGCACACACAATGTTCAGATGTGTCAAACAAAGAGGTAGATATGACGAGGGCAAGAAAATCAAACAAAATTCTGTTAAATTGATCCCCATGCATCATCGCCACGACCTAATTCATTTGAATAATACATGGAAAATAGAAGTTCCACAGACAGTTTGCGCAAAAGGAAATACTATCACCTACTGAACCTTCATTATCTCTCTGTTGCACACTCAGACAGATACAAACACACGCATACACACACACAAGAGCTAAACCAACATGTCATTTTTACCCTGGATAGAGCACTCTTCAGGGACCCATGACAAAGCCAATATTTTCTCTGAGGCTTCACTTTTGACGCACCGTGAACACTGTGCACATTTCCAGACTGAACTAATGTGTAACGTTACGACAAGCCACTCAACTGCTACAGCCCTCTACTTCTTATGTAAATGCTTGTGCCGAATATGATGGTGGATTTACTTTTCAATACAAGTCTCCTCAGGCAATAGTAAAGTCCATCACCCTTTACAAGGATGACACTGAGTCCTCATTCTTCAAGAGCTGTGACACTATAATCTCTATCGAAAAAAAAAAAAGCACAAAGAGAAAAGTCCTGTTTATGCCCGAAGTCTAGAAAACATGTATCAGGTGAAATCACTGAAACCGTAATGGGTGAATAAAGCCAATGCCAAAGCACATGAAGCCAGAGCAAAAGTGAGCCATCAAGACCAAGCTTTTACTTCTGGCATGCTGGAAATCAGAATAAAGGAAACAAAATGCACCAATGACCACGAGTGATTGATTTTATCCAAAGCTTGACAACAGTAAAATGCCTATTTGACGAGTAAAAAGTCCGTACATGCAGTATCCACTTCCTCAGTAGAAAATAAGATAAAAGCTGGCATGCAGTCGAACACAATTGCACACATCACAAACAGTGGTTAAGTTATTCTATATAACATGGAGCTCGTCTTTTACATTTGCAGCTTCTAGGGGCCAAATCAGCAGAGATGTGTCATTTCATGAGTCTTGGTTGAGTGAAAAACCAGCTGCTGAGCTGAGGGACAGAAGGTCATCTTGACTACCTGGTAAAAGTGGAAAAGACCTGGCAGAGGCAAAAGTAACCAATCAGTAGAGCCAATGTTTGCTTACTTAGCCACACATTGTATTCCCTGTGCATGGGTTAGGTTTAACTGTATGTGCAGGAACAGCTCCAACTCAAGTATCAACTTTGATGATGGCACAGAAAGTAGTAGGCTTGATCTGCAATGATATGAAGGCCTACCTGCAAGAAGTGGCACACCTGTCACTGTGGTGCCTCTTCCTGAGCTCGGCAAAACCATGGAGCTTTTTTTGTGGATTGAAGGAGGAAGCAGCAGAGAAACTATAAACCCCTGAGAATCAAGAGAACACTTGTGGAGAGGGTGACCACCTTCAAACATCCAGGAGTTCACATAATTGAGAATCTGACATGGTCCACAAATACTGACATCTTTGGGGGGAGAAAGCTAACACCTTTCCCACTTCAGACAACTTAAGACATTTAAGAGTTTCTCTGGGGGTCCTTTTGACATTACCTTCTACTTTGTTGCTGTGGAAAGAATACTAATGGGGGCATTATAAACCAGTATGGGAATTGCTCTGCTTCGGTCCATAGAGTACAACAGGGAGTGGTTCACTTGGCCGAACATAACGTTAGATCTCCACTCCCTAGTCTATGGGACATACACCAGTACCTGAGATATAGACAGTTCCAGTTTCTACGCTCAGGCAAACACCCCTGCAGCCATGAGTCCAGCACAGAGACTGAAAAACATGCTCTTCCCTCAGGCTATCAGGGAGGTGAACTCTGTCTTCTGACCTCTTTTTTATCTTCAGTCTTGTCTTGCATAATACCCTTGCTTGACTTAAAATTGTGACATATGTACATTTTACAATCGTACATAATTAAGGTATGGTTTTCAACCTGTATTATAATTTTTATTCTATATTTTTTTAACAAGGTCTTTTAAAATAGCTTTAAGTAAAGCTTTGAATCCTTGAGTCCCTGCATCATTTCAGGTCCTAACCCACAGATGCAATTGCAGGATCCAAAGACTTCCTTTAAACTAATCTCAGCTGGCGTATCCAGATTAATTGCCACAGCATGGCCACAAGTCTTAACTTTAAGAAAATCAAGTGTCACCAGAGGCAGATGCCAGAACCCTAAAAATAATTTATACAGTTTATGATTTGATGAGTCTCACGCCTCAGGCAGTTCACCTACATAAGCTATATGAATCAAACAGCTCGGCCAGAATCCTTGGAGTTCTCCAAATGCTTTAACTTTCAATCACGTCAACCAACTTAATGATTATAAATGCCATGAAGGCAATTTTTTTCCAATTGCATTACTAAAAAAGCCATCACCAACAGCTGCAGCAGGCCCAGTTGCTGCTGCTGCTGGCAGACAGACAGACAGAGGAAGACAGAAGGAACATTTCTTGACATACATGCATTGCTGCAGACGCCAGTTCAGTTTAACCGTACATCTATGCAACTGATTATGCATTGATATTCAACAGTCTTACACTGACCAATATCTATAAAGAACAATTTTATTT
>JAPZDY010000025.1:7378127-7398286 GCA_029783645.1 Ctenochaetus hawaiiensis
GCAATTTATTTAATTTAAGTTATTTTGTCCTCAAAGCTATGAGGATCCTTGGATATCCTGACCTCATCTCTCCTGGAGACAGTGTGTGTGTGCATGTGGATGTGTGTGTGTGCGTGTGGGCGCAAGAAAAATATTTTCACTGGAGCACAGCGTTGCTACATTACACCACCGACTGACATCATTTCATCCCTATTTAAAATTGCTTCATTAAGAGATTGCTTTTTTTTTTCATTTTGTTGTATTGTAATCTGTGTTCTCCATACAGACAGAACAGTCCTAACCACATTTGAAGTAATTACCCCTCTGGCAGACAGGCAATCCATATGTGAACAGTACAGAGGGAGGCCGAGCAGGACATTAACTGAACATTAATTCAGCGATGCCAGCGTGATGCCAATTATTTTAAATGTGGTCAATGGTGGTTGGTTATAAATTTCTCTGAGCACCTATCAGGCCAGTAAAAGCTTTTTGGCGTAAACGGCAAGCATGCTGCAAAAAAGCAAGTCTGGAGGAAAGACAGAACAGCAATTTAATTGTTTGAATAAAAACCAAAGAGCAGAAAATGTACAGGGACTGTAAATAAGGTAGAAATGGAAATTTACATCATACACAAATGTAAGTCAGTGGTGTGATGTCTTCATTGTACTTATAGGTCCTTATTACCTTACTACCAGTATTAGAAACCTTCCTCTCACTTATATACAGTTTGACATTTCTAATTGACCTTTCAAAGCATTCAGAAATACTGACATTTCTGAACTTGCTGCTCTCTACATTTTCTTAATAGATTTGTAAATTACAATAAATGACAGTGAATACCTATTTTTCTTTTCCCCCTTTTGACCCAAAAAGGACTTTGTTTTACATTTTTCTAACCTTAAATCAAATTTTCTATTGCAGAAAAGGCTTAGGTTTTGCAGATGTAAACATTTTTTTCACTGTCAAATGATGCAGACATTAAATATTGTGCATGTTAAGCAAACTATAGGTTCATCATGTAACTGCATTTTTTTTAAAGGTGTAGATTAATTCTGATAGTAATGTTTTATGGGATTTGTGGCTAAAATTGCAGGCAAGGAGAACCTGCATTGTTTGCTTTACCAATGAAAATAATCAGCCTAATACACTGCAGATGTCTCATTAAATTTGCATACGATTATTGCGGCGTTACTTCACTTGATCCTTTTCATCAAACCAGATAATACTTGCTGATTGCAGATTATTTTGGCACAGGCGAATTTCACGGTATTATTTTCACTCCCAGTAAAAAGCAATTAGGAGCATAGCTCTTACTTTGCCTGATGTTATTCGGCCTTTAGAGAATAAAACTCTCCTTTATTTCTCTGGACGAGTAAAAATAAGACTGTGTGGTTGAGAGGTTAAAAAAAGGGGGGGGGGGTTATTTGAAGTTGCATTTTCTTTTTCCTTTGTGCGTGGCACTTCAAGTTTTACACAGTTAACTTTGAATAACTAACATGACAATTACTAAGGAGAACAAGGTAAAAGGGACAGTGGCTCATTTTTTCAGAAAGACTAAACATATACTGCCATTATAATTAAAATGTAATGATGCTTAATGTACTCTAATAAACTCTACTCTATTTAATGTCTTCATTAGACTTACTACTTGTGAGCTGCTATAAATACAAAAAAATAATTAAGGTTTCAAAATGTTTGAATTGAAGGTGAGTTCAGCGACAATGTAAAAAATCACAACAACATGGCAGAGACGACTGGAAGGAGGGAAAGAGCACTTGAGGCTAGCAGCGAGGAAATAGAAGCACTTGAGACTGAAAAACATGATTTAGGAACAAAACAATCAGACGCCTAATTTTTCATTAACTCTCTGTGATAGAGAATTGATTTGACAAAAATAAACCTGCTGCTTAGCTGATAGACTAATCACACACCATAATCTCTGCAAATCATGTTCTGGTTCACCAACAATATGAGCCTGGTTACAACGACAGCCATCACCTAAGAGGGTTAGAACCTGCAGGACAGTCAGCTTCCACCTTGTTCGACTTCACATTTGCGGCCTTAATTCATACAAGCATTGTTAACAGCCAAAGAAAAAAATGGCCAGCCTCGACCCGCCCACAGTCTCCTCTCCCTCTCCCCTCTCAATGATAATCTCTGCCTGGTTCCATATATCTCAAGCTGGTCCCATGCAGACAAGCTGTCTTCAGATGAGTCACGGGGGAGCATTTTGCGGTTAACCACACTGCTCTCCGAGGGTAAACTGGACAGTAGATCGGCAGCCAGTAAAACATTCGCTGAGACAGGAGAGAGACCGTCCCATATTGTCTGGCCTGCACACAGCGCACACAGTGCTGAGTGGAATCTTCTGGGTATTGGCTGTGTTAACTAAATCGACATTGGCTTTCAACCCCCTAGCCATCCATCAGTGGAGGGATGAGCACATGGTGTAGAGAGGTAACCCCCGAGTCTTATGCCATTCTTGCACTTGCATTTGTTACTGCGGGGATGAAAAAAAAGAAGGTGGGAAAAAAAAAGAAGATGTGAGGCAGAATGCGGAGGAAAAGATCTCTGTTTCACCCCCCTCCCTGATATTTTTGGTGATAACCATTCATTTGTTGTGGTTTTGGCCTGAAGAGGTTTGTCTTATCTGTTCTTTCTCGTTCTCTCTTGGGGGAAAATAGAGGGTGAGTCTCCATCCTACTCTCTCACAGTTGATTAGTAACTCCTGCTCTACCCCTACGCTCCGGGGATTCCATGCCAGCTCCCCTTATACATCCCCTTGTCATGCACATACTCACACTTCCTCTCTTTTCTCTCTCTTTCACTCTCCTAAAACACACACTCATGCACACACACACACACACACCTTTCTACAGTCATGGAACAGCAATTTGAGGGAATCACACAACCAGGACCTGACATTTATAACAATGAGAGCTTGATTAAAAGGGCAGAAAGAAACGGTGTCACCCTCCATTCATTGTCCTTAGCCCAAGTTAAATAGGATTTAAACCTGTGCATTGCGGCTGATACCTCCACTGTCAATTCCTGATTGCTCCAAAGCAATGAGAAGAAAAGGTCTTGTTATTGTAATGCATGTGCGTAACAGCACTGCAACTGAGGTGTCAGAGGTGACCAAGTTTACACAGAGCGTCTGAGAATAGATAAGGACGACGCTAACGCAGGGAGGGGAGGCAAAGCTAATACTGCTCCGGTGAATGCCACGGTGTTTGAAAGGCACAGGAATAAGGCTTAGTTTTATCTGGCTTGGGGCAACACACAAAAGGCGCCAGCATTGCAACGTGGCGGGTTTTAAAATTGAGATCAAAAGGTTCAAGCTAATTAGCAAGCTAAATAAGAGTCCCCTAGCTTCATCTATGTAACCACCCTCGCTCTTTCTCCCTCTCTCTGTGTCTTTTGCTGCGGTGCTTGCTGCGCATTTGGTCTGTGTTTGTGTGTGTGTGTGTGTGGTTTTGCCAGCATATACAGTGTGTCTGGAAAGAAGTGAAGACAAATTACACCCCATGCTGAAAAGTAAAAAAAATAATCACCAAATTACCTCCAACAAGATGATTCTAATTAACTATGTAATATTGCTAACATGACCCTGAGAGAGAAATGCCCCGTGATCAAGCTTTCTTCTCAAACTGTTTTGATGTTATTCGACTTTTCCAGCAGAGCCCCGAGGAGGGCTGAGATGGGAGAGTCAAATGGAAAGGACAAGGGCACATAATAAAGACAAATGGCCAGAGCATGAAATTTGATTCATTGCCTTGGTACAGAAACATTCACAGGGAAATAGCCAACATTGACATGCCATGAATTTCAAAACACTGTCAAATCCAGAAAAAAAAAGCACAAGTCCTGCTGTAATGACATTGAGCCCCTGCAGGGGCCTGCAGGGGGACCCCGAGCATATTGTGGACCAAATCAATCAGACTGGTGCTTCTGCTGGACGTCTTGTTGTGTGAAGATATCCAAAGGGTTGCTTTACCCATTTTACAAAGAGATTGTAGCATTAAATGGTGTCGAGTCATGCACATAACTTTTTTTAGTGCTGTCTTTAAGTGGGTTCAGCTTGTAGTCACACAGCTACAACAGACCGTGCAAACAACACCAAGGTGTTCGACACACTTGTGGCTTATCGGAGGAACCTTACTAGGTGTTGTAGTTAACTTCTCGGCTTTTAATTTGGCTTTCAAATTTCCTCTGTTTCCCTCCTTTCTGCCTTTGCCATTTTAATCATATTGTTTTTAATGTAGATTCTACGCTTGCATTGTTTTACACGTAGTAATTTTCCAATTTTTTTTGGTTTAAATTTATTCTCATGTTTTAATCCTGTAAAGCACTTTGTTGAAGTGTTGTAAAAAGTGCTAGAGATTAGTATCTACTTATGAGATTTCGGCCTTCATACATCAATGTAAGAGGAAAAGAAAGAATTTTTTTTTTTTTAATGACTTTGTGTCTTTCCGGATACAGAGTTAACCAGTGTAAATGGTTTTAATTGGAACATTTTCCTCCCAAACAACAGTCCATGTTCAAAATGGAATTCACTTCCACTGTATTTGTTATTTTCATAATCTGATCATATTAAACTAAAACTACATAAAACACTTTTTGATTTAGTGCTGCAATGCCACGCAGGCCTCTGAACACTGAGGGTAAACAACAGAGCTTTTTTGTTTGACTTTTTTGTAACTGGAATATTCTGACACTTCAAGCTTTTGTCCCTTCCCCTGATGTCTCCACATGAAAACCAATGACATTCTTCCTTATAAATGACATCAACCATTCATGCAACAGCAAAGTGATTCTATGATTTTGAATGGGGAAAAAAATGACATTTAAAACCATAAAGAAACTCGGCACCTTATTTATTTCGATAGGCGTCAGAAGCATATGCTTGCAGCAGACCTTTCACTGCAGAGCACCCACTTTGTAGTACGATATGAAAACACCATCTGGTGTGTTAGCAGCGGCTAGGCTAGGCTAGCTGGGGCTAGATAGAACCCTGCTGTGTCACAGGATTATCTTACTGGTTGGTAGATCCGCTCTATTAGCCCCTAGTGGCTTGGATTATTGGATGAGCATTATTATGTGTGACTGAACAAGGAGCTAAGTACCTGCACTTCCTTGATGCTGTCAGTGTTAGCGATCAGACACATTGAAAACACATTTCAGAGCACTGCACATTTATAACACCTTATCTGAGACATGAACACACTGTTTTAGTAATACACTTTAACTTGGACTCACACAGTGCTTTTAACATGTGTTGACTGGCTTCACTGACTCAACTCAACAAAAAGAAAAAAAACAGGCTCTGTACTTCAGAAAGACAGAGTATAGCACACCTGGAGCAGGTATTTGTTTGTGAAAAGTAGAATGTTCCCCTTCAAATGTGTCTAAACCGAATCACAGACAGACAAGTGCAGAAGACAGCACGTTCAGAGCTGGCCCCTCTGCTCAACAAAACGAACATCTGCCGTTTCTCATCAGCGAGATTGAAGCTAATGACGAGCCGTGAGTGTGCTGACAGAGAGAATGGAATTGGATTGTGTACAAGAGGCCCAGTGAGACCAGACATATGTTTTGGAAAATGTTGTGGATGGAGTATGGCTTTAGTGTGTGTGTGTCTGTTTGGGTGTGTGTGTGTAAACTAAGAGTGGGAGAGGCAGAAAATAGACCTCTGCAATTTCTTTTGCAGTGCATTTATCCGTCCATGTTTATCCAAGTGGATGAAGAGGGAGTGTGTTAGCACAGGTAAAACAAATGTTGTATTCCTCCCCCTTCAAGCTCTGCTTTTGCTAACAGATAATGGAATTACACATCAAAGAAGCTTCTGCCGTATCCAATTCTTCTGTGACCTCTACCAGCCTTTGTTCATATTCACCACGACAACTCCCTGGACATAAACCTCCAACAGCAGGCTTCTCCCAGCATCCCTTCCCTGTCTGGGGAGAGATTAAATTTAGATGAAAATGAAATATTCATTTGCACTCAGCAACTGATGGCGATCTTAATTTTATATAACTTTTGATGCAACATCTCTCCTCATTGTTCTTTTTTATCACCAAACACTTCTTTTTCTTTTTGAATGTTCTCCTCTTCCCTCCCTTTGCCAGCTACACAGTCCTCCTGTGAGTTCTTCTCAATACAAGCAGCCCCTTTGGGTTTGACTTTGTTAAAAGTTGAATTGCAAAGTACCATTACAGCTTTTTTTCGCGGTTTCTTGAAATTTGCCTGAGTCATTTCAGATGAGACATCTGCACAAACCCCGGCGAGCGGGGGCAAATGCACTCCCTCTAGCTCGCTGGAAGAGTTAATCACATGAAAACTTCTCAGTCTCTCTCTGCTGCTGGTGTGGGGATAAAGACGAGCCTCTGAAGTGACTCTGCGTTTGCAGACTTCAACCAAAGTGGTGACCACAAACCTGATTTATCCCGCTAAAGCCTATGAGTGGTCACACTGCATATAGCTTCAAGTGCTGCACATTTGTCAGCTCAAGTTTAAATGTTCGGCCTGTTTCACACACAATAATTAAGTCTGCAGTCATGGCTGCCCAAAGCATTTTAGGCAAAGCCAAATGAAAAATGCATGTGACCAGGTGTTTTAGGGGCAGAGCGGGGAGCTAAGGAAATGAAATGAACATGAAATCATGAGGGAGATTGATTAACTGACACTGATTAAGTGCTTTACGTATTAGGTAGATAAAGTAATTGATTATTCAATAAATCCCTGTCAGGAAGTGAATAACCTCACTGAGAGAGAGGAGAGACAACAAATGATAAATTAGTTTCATCAGCTCACAAATGAAAGAGAAAACGTATAATAATCTGTCATCACTGTACGTTTAACAATAGATTTATCATACATACATGAAAAATTACAATTCCTTTCTGACGAAGAAGAAAGCAACATGTGTTAAGATATTATTTTTTTTATATAGAGAGCTGCAGTTACACAACAACAACAAAAAGCAACTGTTATACTCATCAAAATCATCAGTGTGCTGCTTTAATATGCACCTGCTTTACAAGCTTGCAAAACACGTGAATTATGGACATAAAACAAGCTATCTTCTGAGAGAAAAACCGCATCCAAATCCTCGAGCTCTTTATTATAACAACACAGCATTATCAACTGAAATGGCTCCTAGATGAGATGAGAGGTTGCAAAACATGTCAGGAAGGAAAAAAAAATTACGAAAGGCAGGCGGAGGGAGACTAAAGAGAGGCACAGTGGGTAAGAGGACAAATACAGGAGGAGTATTCTTTTTTATTCCCTCCAACAAATAGAAGCTGCAGAACGAAACGGAGCGACCATCTGGCCTCAACTTAGAGCAATGCACTGTAAAAGCACTAAAATCAATGGCAACAACTCTACCTTGGATGCCCACCATTACCCAGATGGTGTACTTGGAGATTTGCACAGGCCACCTAACCAAGAGCAGACACAGCACAGACAGAGAGCGCCATGCTAAAATACCACCGCCCACCTCGATGAATCTCACTGGTTTGTTTGTGTTGGTAACCAGTGCTGGGGAGCGACGTTGGCGACCGTGCACCGACTATAAGAGAGCCCTCTGTTGGTTTTTTTTTGCAGGGTGTCTGAGACACAAAGCACACACACACACACACTTGCACACCAAGTACCAATTTTACTGAAAAGGGGGACGAAAATGTCCACCGAACACTCAGAGGAAAAAAAAGCGCTCAACCCTAAATGAATCAACAGACTGTGAACACTAACGTCCTCGAACAGAGTATGGCTGCAATAACGCACGCACACACACACACACACATATCGTATATTATTTGCACACCCTCAAGCTCATGCAGTGTTATAACAAAATGAAATTTTTGCAAATGCAATTTCATAGAACATCATTACGTATTTCTTTTTATTTTACAAGAGGCCTATTTTTCAAGTAGACAAAATAAAATGAATACACTCGTGGTCTTTGCACGTAAACACTCAGCTTCAAAAGATCATATAAAGACATATGCCTTTTGATATTTTTTTTTCCTTTTGCCATTGAGGCAAATTCAGCAACCTTCTCTTGCATGTCCCCCTTCTCAGCTTGTCAAAATACAATCCCAGCAACACACACACACACACACACACACAAAAACAAACGGCTCCTGCCCCGCAAGCAATGATAGATTCTATAAAAAGCAATAGCACGACTGTAGCACATTTCAAGGTAAATTTGTCTCAGCACTTTGACATTTTTAAAAACAAAGCCTGTCAAGTCTATTTCAGGTCTTCATCTGAGCTGCTGCCAAAGTACAAAAAAAAAAAAAAAAAGAGAAAGAAAAATGTCCTTTTGACCAAACGATTTCAGTTCAGATCGGTGGAAAGAGAGCTTTAAGGATCTATGCACTGTCTGAGACATCAACAAAGTCCATACACAGCAATGTCAGAGAAGTCAAGGCTCTTCAGACTGCAGCAGTCACTCACAGGGGCATCCTGGGCCTGCCGGACAGCTGCATATGATTTGTTCCACACTCTTTGACTTTATACTGTGCGTCTCTATTCAATATCTCTTAAAGAATTTATGTTAAAGATTCTCTTCAAGGTTATGGAGCTCTATACTTCGACCTGTGAAAGTATAATAACTTTCATTTAAATGGATGTGGATTTTTCAATAACCACCCACTGAGCTCGAACAGAAATCGGTTCAGGCATTCATTATAATAAAATCAGAGAGGATTGTTGGTGATTTGCAGACGTGTCATACAGGAGACAGGCGGTTTGGGAAAGGCCACATGCTTCTGTAAGCATACTGTAGAACAGGGAATATGCAATTGTCTAGCATTCATCCCCTTTCACCCATCATTTATACCTCGAAGACAAAGAGCTCCATGCCATTAAGATGCTCTCACTCCCTGCCTGCACTCCGGCTGTTGTAGTGGTATGTTAATGTGGGCCAGTGCCATTTTGAGTAATTGTCCTGCATGGCACTCCGCCAAATGTCAAAAACGATTTGCCTCGTGACAAAAACCGTATTGATCTTCATTCTGCTCCTGTCTCTTGGCGGCGCAAAATGTTTCATCGCACCGTCAGCCTCCGAATGACAATTCTCACATTGTTCCTCAGTGAGAGATTGGAAAGAGTCAACACCAGCTCAAACCCTGCCTCTTTGTCGTGTGTCTCACTGTGATGTGGATGAGAATAAGACTGTTTTTGTTTACTATACGTGAACTTTATTTTTTCTTTTGTTTGCTTGTTTGTTTACACATTTCTCCTAAATCGAGTTTCACATTGTTTGCAACTTTTCTGATGGCAAATTTCTTCATTTATCTCCCATCTGTCTTAATTTACTGAGGCTTTTAATTTAACAGACTGTCCTTAAAAGCAAAAAAAAAAAAACTTACTTCCAGAAGGCATGGCAATGAGCCTGGATTGAGCCGGTGACTCAACGTGCTGGCTACAGAAAATGGAACAGACAAAGCGGAGTGCACAGAGGTCACACTGACCCACAATGTTTCACTGCATGGTCCCTGAGTGCAAAAGGCATCCTCAATTTTACAGGCAATCGTCTGCAATAATGCAATGTTCTCTTGTTGCTTACTGGTCGCCGCCTGTTTAAGTGAAATAAAAAAAGTCAAACACAGCTGGTATGAGGCGAAAATGAGAGGCAGTGCTCATTTACTCCAGAAACTAAAACCACCACGGACGCACGGATGCTCTGACCCGCACTGAAATGAGCTGGATGAGGAGCAACTTTCAAGGTTATAACACAAACGTGTGTGTGTGCGTGTAAATGTAAATGTGGTCAACTTACCTATTCGAATAACATGAGGCATCCCGTAAGAGTACTGAATCCAAAAGAGACATGCAATCAGCGATGTCCAGTATTCCCAAATCGCACTCCGGGGAGACAGCCAAGTATTTCGCATGGTTGTAAAGTCGCGGGATCCACTTTTTTAAAATTCCAAAGACGACTCAGAATTGCTCATCAAAACTGAATTCGACGGAGCATATATGGATTTTGGTGTCTGCGACAAATTTGCGCTCATTGTACTTGGTGCAACATTTTCTCAGGGTCTCTCTTTTTTTTTTTCTTCTGTTACTCACAAGTCTGAGAGCGGCTCGATCAGGATGAAGCTCCTCAGTCCCTCACAGGCGGATCAGTGATACACCTGCGAACGCAGGCTGTTACAATTAGCCTGCAGGAGTCTCTCCCTCCTATCGCCGATGCTATCTGTCTACTGGCAAGTACCACGGCAACAGCCGAGCCTGACTCCCGCACCGCTGTGGAGGAGGAGAACTGCGCCTGCGGAACTTCACGAAACGATTCTTTCGCCCGAAAGACAAACAGGAAAAAAGAAAAACGTTACACGATGACTGTTGAGGAATTTGAACGCACTTCAGACATTCAAATGATGCTTGTTGCAGTTTAATCTCTCCAGTCCGTCATCCCGGTCATGTAAAGTGCTCAGATAACACACAGATACTTTGTGAGGGTGGAAAAGCTGCTCCGCGATGCTCCTCTCCAGTTGCGCGCGGTCGTGGCAGGAGGCTTGATACTTAAGAACGCCCAAATCTGTTGAAAAGGGCTCTTTGTTACACAGGGTTCATTTAAAAAAATCTTCTGGTTTGTGCTGGACGGGAAGGTAGTGCAGAAAGCCTCGCATCTGCGTGCGTCTGACGACCCTCCTTCAACGGTGCCACTAGAGGCACGCGTCGTTACGCATACTTGTCAACTATGTCCAAGAAGTACTTAATGGAGGTGAGAGGTATCCGAATAATGACATGGTTCTTTACTTTCGGTTGTTGTTAACATGTCGTGCATCATGATATGGGTTAATTTCCCATGATTTGAATTATTTTTGTTGTTTTTGTGTTCTCGGGAATGTCAGAGATGTAGATTTATTTCCTATTTACTGCACTGAGGACATATCATTTTTTTTCTCTGCCTCAAGTAAACGAGACGGAATCCCCCCCACCCCCGGCTGCCTACAGTATTGTGAATGGGATGAATTATTTTCACCAGGGAAAAAGTGTCCGCTGAGGATTGGACCGTTGACAAAGCAGGCTTCTTATCGCTGTTATTTGAGATTGTCAGTCTGTGTCAATGAGTACATCAAATACCCGTAGTAACTGCTTGGTGCCTTTCTGTCTGTCCATTTCTCATAACCCAAAAAGGGCCGTCAAATAGGCTACAACTGCAGGTTACATATACATTCACATAGTGAGTGTTCCTCGTGGGTCTCACAACACTGCAGTGGAGGAGGCAAAGCCCGGCTGGAAATGTTGAACTACCTGTTTATGATATAGAGATTTCTGTAAGTGTGTTATGCATTTAGCCTAAAACAGACAACTGAAATATGTAACGTGATCAAAAGACTGAAATTAACTGGACAGATGAAACTTACAGCCTCTGGTATTCATTTGTTACTCCTATATGATACATTTTAAATGATAGATAGATTTTCCAGAAAAATACAAACTCATTTGATATCAAACAGTAATGATAGCGTTATATTCTTAATAAGCCAACACCACAAATTGTATATATATATATATTTTGCAATAATGATATATAGTTTTTAAGCATATTCTGAAAAATGCACTCTTACATTTCTTTGTGCTTAATAGAACACTGTTGATGAGATAGTGCTGCGGCTCATTGGTTTTATTTTTCTGTTTAGAATGGGGGAGAGGAATAAACTGTGCATCAGGGGGCATGCAAGCAAGAACAAGCCAGACTGACTGCCACTGCATATTCATGTCTCCCAGAGCAGATTTATCGCCTCTTGGCACAATGTAAGGACTATCAACGTGAGTTATGTGGCCCGGCTCTCGCATTATCGAGATTCATTGACTTGCTGCTCTTTCAAATACAAAATGTACACAGCTCTAGCAAACAAGACATTCTGGGTCTGTGGGTGCCCTCTATAGAGAGATGGAGGTCTATGCTCTCAATCACCTGGGCTGATAACTGGAGAGAGTCAGGCCCTGGAGCAGGAGAGTTCCCCACTGTGACAAAAAAAGAGAAATGGGGAAACACATAATGAAGTATCTTTGTTGAAAATCTACATTTATGAGAAGCTGTTGATGCAAACTGGAATTAAATCGTTCGTGTTTCTCAAGGCAGTTGGCATCCAGTCTTCATGTCATAATCAGCTTTGTCGTCCGCTCTCTCCTTGTCATTGAAGAAGTGCCATATGTTACAATGTCCCCTGCCATTACAAGAAATGGTATTAATGCACTGGGACAGTGGGAGGAAATGAAGCCAGGAGAATTATTAGAAGTGACTACAGTAGTGTTGGTGTCAGGTCTTCAATGTGTCATGTTATTCACAGAGTCTGAATTTAGTGTTCAAGGAAGTGTTCAGATCCTTTGCTCGGGTCAAAGCACTATTACAACAAAGAAAAACATGCTCAATTTAAAAATAAAGTCCTTCATTCAAAATCTGACTTACAGAATCAATCTGGGATTCTTATGCAACACACTTTTTGTCAAATTCAGCAATAATATTCCTAATGGTACATTCACAGTATGTGTGCTTACCCCCCCCAAAAAAAACAAAAAACAAAAATCAGGGGCTTAATCCATATAAGCAAGTTTACAAAATAAGCCAGACTTATTGCAGTTTGTCCGACCCATTTTCAGGTGATTTAGTTCCATAAAGCAACATAGTTGAAGTTCAGTAACTTTTGCAGTCTATGCTTGGAAACTAACCTGGCACAGGACAGGCTAACTGTCAAGCTAACCTGAGTTGCTGCTTAAAATTCTGCTAACACCGACTTGATAGGAAAGCGATGACTTTACAACCAACTCTCCAGGATTTTTTTTTATAAATAATTAACTCGGAAAAATAATAGATAGTAAGTTACATGAATTATTCAATAATAAATAATGAGATATAGACTTACACATTAAATTATATGGTATGGGATATCAAATGTTACATAAAATATGTCTCAATGCTACTCCAAAAGAATGATAATAACTAGGCCTCAAGAATCGTTAACAAAAAAATAGAAGAAATTAATTAATGTAGCATTAAATGTAGCATATAAACCCATTTATCCTCTTTTTTTTCTAACAGAAAACCATGCTGAAAAATAGACTGCTTTATGTATTAGTTATTACATTTAGGAATTCAAAAATGTAAACTTAAATGTGAGGGAGTGATGTGTGGAGAGAACAAGAGAAAAGAGATGCAACCTGGCATTACTCTGCTGAAGAAACATGTTATCTAACAAAACATCACACTGCAGTCATATTATCTGTATTGTATCTTCGCAAATTATGTTCAAGAGTGCATCAACATACCTTAAAATATCACTCAGCCCTACAACACACCCCCTGAGATTTTTTTTACACCTAACAAAGTGGTTTTGTGTCCTAAACCAACCCAACTGTGTTTGTTTAGAGGGTGTATCATGTAGGCAGTGTGTCTACATGATACACATGGAGTCATTTAGTTTAATTTTTTCCCAGTCATTAGTGTTTTTGCATAGACAGTGTGCTTACTTCACTTTTAGGTAAAAGAACAGAAAGTTAAGGTGCTTGTTCTGCAGAAAAATGGGCCATAAGATTATTTTATTATATTATACATTATTGGATCATCATCACTGATTCAATTAGGTGTGAAAGTTAGAGTGTTTAAGTGTTCGTGGGACACTTTACTTCTGTAGCTGCTTGAGGAGCTAGTTTTAGCTTCTTTATTTGCATTTTGGTAGATTAGTCCAGTGGTTCCAGATTTGGAGGCCAGGCCCCCTCCAAAGGGAGTAAGTGGAGTTATTTATGTGAGAGGAAAAAAGCAATTTTGCAATACGATATTAAAATATTGGACAGTGGGACTACCCCAACATTTGTGTACAGTGCAACACTCTCATAAATGTGCTTCCAATTACAAAAATGTGTCACTTTAACTAGATTAACTTGCTCCCTATTTTCTACAGGTTTATACAACATGTTTGAATAGACTTCCAATTGGTTAAAAATAATGGTAATTAAAGATTTTTTTTATTTTTCATCTTTATTTGTTGCTGATGTAGCTGTGGAAGCCCATGTTGTAGCAAAAAAGAAACACAGAAGTGTAAAAGTTGGCGCAGAGGTCTGTTTCGACACCATCAAACCGCTGTTAAAAAAAAAAAAAGCTCAGTCCAGTCTCGACTTTGAGTAAATTAAAGAGTCATTTTGGCTGCCACTTTTTAAGCAGGTCACACATTCATATACCACAACTCCATCACCTCCATTCTGTTCCCCGTGAAATGATTGCTGCTGCATTTACAACCGGCCGGTGATCAATGCCTCGTCTGGCAAGTTTAGTTATAACTGAGGGCTCCAGAAACATCAAGTCTCCATTGTGAAGCTGGAGACATCGACGAGAGGTGTACTTAGTTGACGGGATTGATCAGCACATTTTGTTTATTTTTTTCTGAAGATTGTGAGAGAGGAGGAGAAAGAGAACAATCAATTTCCACACAGCGCTTTTCACTGCTTGCTTGTATACCTACGATTGGCTGGAGAAGATGTGCAATCCAAAATGTTAGATTGTTCATAATTATTTGGAAAAATTGCTGTGCTTCGATTGAGCCTTAAAAATGAATCATGTGAAGCGTTTTTCGCCATTGATTTTGCTTTTCTCTTCAGCAGAAACATAAAGAACTCTGCCATCAGACTGAACATAATGCTGAAGATCGAACATCTCCCCTCAACAATGAGTCAATAGGAACTCATCTCTAAGTCTAAGTCCGTGGTCATAAATTAGATGCTTTTTTTTTTTCACAAGTCTTTTGATGGGATTCAGCTTTTTGATGGTGAGGCTTTAGCTTTGTTAAAAGAAAAGATGATTGTTTCATCAAAAGGCCACGGAGGCAACTTTTCAAACTAGTGTATTGATCTCTTGGAAGAAAAGACAGTGACAAATCAAAAATATGTGTGAAGGCACAGAAGCCTGATGTTTGGGATAGAAAAAAAAACATATTTGGGTTTTCATTGTGAGTGGAATAAAGTACACCTGAGAGGTCCATTTTATATCTCATTCTTTTGCCGAGGCCCTGTGTCTTCACAGAATTAAAACATTTGAAGAGGCTTTGTTCAAAATGTCTGCTTGCTGTGAGGCAGAGCACAGAATAGCACATTCCTTTTAGAGAAGCCACAATGTATACAGCCGCTGGTGGTACATATAGTTGCCATGACAGGGTTTGTGGCAACTCCATTTACAATGCCCATATAGCTTATGTGTGCAGACAGATAATTAAATGTCGATTTTACCCTCTTCAACTGCACTGGGGCAATATAGCTGCTTTCCTGACAGATTGAACACTTGCTACAGCCCCACGCTCTTATGATTCAAGGCAAGGTGCCATGTGCAGACAAGGTTATGAGGAATTGGCCCAATTCTGGCACTGATTGCAACGTTTACTGGGGCTCTATACTGCTCTGGCTTGGAGTTGGAGACTGCTCAAGATGTATGTGCCGCTGCTGACGTATGTGGCGGCAGTGTGTTGGGGGAGAGGTTGGACAATCACAAACCTGATCAGTCATCCAGACAGTGTGTGAGATGGGAAATGACTGCTGGCGGGGTCCAGCCACTGGTTATAGATGAGAAAGGCATGGAGTAATAATAGATTCCTGACCAACCTGATTCATCAATTGAATTATCAGAGTTATCACCCCTATTGTTTTCATCATCTGTCTTAGTACTTAACACAAGCTTATTATTTTGAAATTGTTCGTTCATAAGTACAGCAAAAATTATCCCAGTTAGAGTCTGTACTTTTATTTCTAGAGTGAATAGTTTCTGTAAAAAAAAAACAGGATGAAAGTCACGGTTCTGCCTGTGCTTATGCAATATGTGCCAGTTAAACGAAGAACAATTCTTCTACTTCAAGAAAATCCACAGTCGTTCAGCTCTTGGGAGACGGGTCCTTGATGTTTACGTAAAACCTGTAAGGTCGAGGAGGCAAGCAGGGGAATTAAAATCACACTTGAAAACTTCTATTGAAGAACCTATGGAGTGCAATCAAGGAATGATTAATTTTCTCTGTGATTGCACTTGACCCTGAGTGCATGGTATGCATCGCTAGTCCTGACCTCCACTCAGGCTGTCAGCAGAGTGCAGCTACGACCAGGATGTTGTTTTTGTCCAATGCTGAGGTCATCTTATTTGCATAGTTATTGTTCTGGCTTGGGATGTGTTGGATTCTTAGATTGACGGCATTTTTTTTTTTATGCTTTTCCTACTTTTGTCTGAGCTTTTAGTGCATTATCAAATAGTATCTGATAGTTAAACATCACTGTAGCGAGTTTTTATGCCTGAAGTAAAGTACTGTTGTACATTAATTCATGACAAGTTTAAATATTTTATTAAGGTCATCGTTGAATAGTGGTATAAGGTGCACATGTAATCCCAGGTTTTGATTTCCTTTATTGCATGTTATCCTCATCATTTCCTGTCTGTCTCCACTGTGAAACTTTTAAACAAGGGAAATGTTATAAAAAATGGGAGTATAGAAAACCTTTAAAATTTACATAACAAGGCCTAAAACATTATTACATTTCATATCCAAAACAACAGAAAGATGAACTTTTCTTTCTTTAAGTTTTACTCGATTTCTATCTGCCTGAAAAGACTGAGCTCAACCTCAATCGCTTTGTACATTTTCAGCAAAATATCCTCCTTTTTTTCATATTTGTCTTCTCAGAAAAATATACAAGAATTTACCTGCACCCAAATTTCAATTATTTAGCAAGTAGGAAGTATT
Organism: Ctenochaetus hawaiiensis; assembly: GCA_029783645.1. Classification (NCBI taxonomy): domain Eukaryota; kingdom Metazoa; phylum Chordata; class Actinopteri; order Acanthuriformes; family Acanthuridae; genus Ctenochaetus; species Ctenochaetus hawaiiensis. Next base: position 7,394,843 of record JAPZDY010000025.1, read on the forward strand.
GAAGATAAGAGAAGCAATCACTTGAGTTTATTCAATCAACAAAACACAAAACAACAGCAACTCTGCCTCACATCAATGTATAGAGATAATACATGAGTATTAGAGTCCAAAAGATAAAGAGGAAGGTTTGTTAAAAGAATAACATCAATATTTCAATATATCAATACACTCAAGGCACCTATTTTTTCGAACAAAATAGGCATAGATGTACTTTATGTGGAGCCGCAACTAACGACCTTGTTAAATTATCGTTCTATTTTTAAAATGTCAAAAAAGTTTTTAAAAGAAAGCACAACACAGTTTCTCAAAGTCCAAGGTGACATCTACAAATCTCCTGTGTTATCTGACCAACATACCAAAGCCCAGTTGTACTATTATAAAAGTTAAGCTGCAGTTCTCTACATTTATGAAGCTGGAACTCAAAGGCATTTTTTTAGTTTTGCTGGAAAAATGTATTTCATAAATTTTTTGCCACTATTTTGTTGACCATTTTGAATTATACTGAGCAAGAGCGAGGTAAGAAGTGTGAAAAGTTCATGGTCAAAGGTAGAAGGAGATAAATTATGCAGCTCTTGTTACATGCACCGTTAAACTCTTTGAGAAATTTCACCAAAAGCTGCAAGTTAAGCTGCTGTGGTCCACTTTCCGGAGGTCCAAGAGGTGACTTCTACAAAAAAAGGGAGCAGTATGTTTCATAGTTACTGGACTAAGTGTGTAAATGTAGAAGGTGGCTAAGTTGAGAAAGAAAACGCTTGGTTTCCTTAATTGACTCCTTTGGCCATGAACTTATCAATCCCCTCTTGTTTTACTGTCACACTTATAAAAATTTTAACAGAATCAAACTCTGATCTCACAACAAACTGATGTTTGTTTTTACTGTATAAACCTGTGGATACAGTGATGCTGATTTTCATTGTGAGAGGTGGCCTCATGCTCGTGCTGAGCTTAATGCAAAGTATCAGGTATTAAAGTGTGCATAATGAGAATATATGTAAATAAAAACATAATTATAAGTTTTGTTTTTTTTTTTTTGCTCAGAACTATGGGTAGGCCATCAGCCAAGCATCCTAGAAGTATGTTTACCATCTCCGGAGAGTTCGTACGGTGCTTCAAAGTAAGGCGAAGTGAGAGCCAGTATCATGACATGCCTCGCAGATACTCCAACAGCCAATACCCACAAGGCTTTGTTCCAGAGGTTATCTTCCCTCTCCACTCAGTTCACTCGAGTAGCCTATCTATCAGTGACGGAAAGGGGACGACGGTGACAGCCACAGCACGATTAGACGCTATGTCAGCTAAAATTGCGCAGGCAGTTGAACGGGGCCAGCCTTTGTTGTTGTTTACACAGCGTTTGCCCATCATTAGGCCTGGAAAGGCTGGCTGCCTGTTTCTTTTATACTAATTAAACTAAATATACAGTAAAGGCTGCACGTGGGGCTCCCAGCCAGAAATTTGAAGTAAGACTCAATTAACCTCAATGACCCTGTATAACACAAACAATGAGAAATTAATTATATGCAGCATCCAACCCAGACAAGCTGAGTGGCTTCGAAACTGCATTATAAATGGTTTAGAATGCATTTCCACCTTGTTTTTCATTTGCATCTGCCAAATCAACAGCCCATTAAAAAATCTGCAGCAACATAAAAAGAATATCATGAAAGCACAGGTGTTTGCAGAGAAAGAGAGCTCTGAGAATCAGCGTTTTTTTGTTTGGTTTCTTTTTGGACGTGATTGTACTCCCATGAGCCCTTCATTGACTTCACTTTAATGTTAGACAGACATAAGCTTGTCAGATATTTTAAAACAACAGTAAACAGGATATTTTTCTGTGCTGTCTGTCAGTGTGTGTAAAGGGACCTTGAAGTTTTCCGCATTTGATGTCAAGTTTACTTTTCTTGTTTGACGTAACAAGTTGGTTATATTGGCCAAAGAGAGCACATTTGTTGCAGACAGGTTACGCAGCCTGTGTATCCTAATGTGTGTGTGTGTGTAAGCTAGTTCCACTCTGACACATGCATGCACACACTCAGACAACCTGTGAAAGAAAGTGTCTCGCTAATTCGAAACGTGTTTGCATTTGTGCACAATACAGTGATCCGCAGACTTTCATGTTATCACATTGGCAGTTATGAGTAATTGCACCCTGCAGCAGTCCCTACCCCTCGACAACTTTTAATTATGTTACAAAGTGCACATGCTCTCTTGCATTAATGTCTCCGCTGGAGTCTTGAGCGATTACATTCACTTTGGTGTTGTACAAGGACTAGCTTTCCCTAAATCATAAAAACATGTTTATTAATCTTACGAGATAAACTCACACCGCGGTATTTGTTCATGTGGGATGGGGATTATCCTTTGTGTTATGTATGATAAGGAATTTTAAAAATAATGTGCAGCAAAACCGTGGAATGCCTACAGAAGCTGAAAGGCAGCAGGGGAGCCGTAGTCTTATTTTTGAAGAAAGAGAAAAGCAGAGATGGAGAGCTGACAACATGAATGAATGAACCCACTGTAACATATTCCTCAGGCACCGTGGATCATTTATGTTTTGTATGGCCTATGCCTGGAACATCTCTCCCTGCAGAGCTGAATGTGTGTGTGTGCTGTCCATCATCGAAGGAGCAGATGAGTGTGAAGTGAAGCACATTCAAACCAGCAGCATGTCAGTCAGGGTTTCATGTCGGGCAAGTCCCTCTTGTCTCACTCGCGTTGAGGAACACATCGAAGCGTGATTTCCTCACAACCAGCTTTTACCGATACATCAAGATATGAAATATAAATCTATGTTGTTGGTTTTGTTTTTAAATTGCAGATGAGCAAACAAAAAGCAACATTTCGAAACATATTAGCTTGCATTAACCCTTACTTGAATCAGTTTTATCATGCAGCTCATGTTGTGAAGCACGTACATATGAGATGTTCAATTAAAAATGTTACAAGGAGAGTTCAATTATATGTTGGTTTATCAGATACACACAAAGGAGGATAAAGCCAAAAAATTAGCTAAAAAAATGTGCAGTAATCTACAAACAAGTTGCATATTCACACAGTTTCCCCCCTCAAGATTTTTTTAATATCCTGAGTGATATGGGACCAATTTTCCAGAGAGGATTAAAGGAGACCTTTGGGATACATCTGTTGAGTTAACATGATGATAAAACCATGAAGGTGTAGTCAGGTTTTCATGATAAGTTTAGAAATTTGGCTTCATTTTTTTGTGTTAAATTTACCTTCAGGACATAATTTAGAGACGATTTATTAGCTATTTAACTGTTACAAGACGTGCACTTGTTTAAATATAAAACACCTATTTAATGCTTGACTGATTATGACTGCATACATTAAGCACACTGGAAAAATGACCAACACACTCGCTGGAGTAATCACTGAGCGGGTTTGAAAAAAAAAAAAAAAAAAAAAAAAAAAAGGAAACAGGGGTGA
>JAPZDY010000025.1:7406312-7426278 GCA_029783645.1 Ctenochaetus hawaiiensis
TCTAAATACTCTCTCTCCCTCTCCCTCCCTCCCCCTCACTGCTTTTCCTGGTGTTAAATTAGATGGGAATAGGTAATGAGAACATTTCATGCCAGAAGCATTAGTAACGATGATAATTAATGTCCATTGTCTTTTGGATCAGCTAAATATTAGGCGTCAGGCAGAATTATCTCCCTGTATCAAATTACATTAATCAACATTTGGGGCCACCTGCTAATCACACTAATGTGCTCCCTATCCTGAAAATTGGAAAAAGGGGCTGCATGAATGCATAAGGAACTCCTGAAATCAAATGTAGCGAGGAGCATTCAGACTTCACAAGTATGTGAAAAGCTGATTTTCTAAGAGGATTTGTCAGACAAACAAGGGATATTTCTGTAACAAAGGGAGCGGTGTCAAATGAAAGAAAAGTCATCTTCCTTTAATCAAGTCTGTGTTCTATTTGCTTGATTCAGTCGTTTTTTGGTTTTTTTTTATAAGAAAATCCCTAAAAAGTCCTTATCAGTGAAGTAACTTTTATTACAGCTGCCTTTGTTGTGGCTACTTTTCTTATCTGGTTATTGGGTTTGGAAGTTATCTGGTCAACCGAAGACAATGTGATGTCACACTGAGATTTCTTCAGTGCAGCTGCATCGGAGTTGAACAGAAAAATAAACATAAACGTAAAAATCAGGTTTTGTTGTTAGAACCGGAGAGTGAGAGAGCAAGGGTCTCTATCTAGATGTACCTTGTTGCCTCGATGTTCTGCAATCATTCAGGATGAAATCCATTACAGACGAAGGGCAGGTACTCCGGTAATGGAGGGAACTCACCTTTTTGCGACCTGAAAAAATTTCCACTTTATTACTTCTACTATTTTGATATCACTCTTTTCAACATTCACAGATTGAATAAAAGTTCAGGTTTCTGCTCTGTGTATGTGTAAAGTCATTCTAGGATATATACTCTGTTAAATAAGAGTTGCAGACAGGAGGTTTCAAAACCTGCCACAAAATGATGCACCAAAAAAAGGGCAGAATTTTATAATTTTCAAGAGTGTGGTTTTCTTTCAAGTTGTATATATATATTTAGGAAGGAGATGAAGTTGTGTTGCTGATGAGGAGGCGCAGAGCATCTTTTCCACATTGTTTGAACTGCTGCCATCTTCATCCGCCAGCAGAGAAATCCTCCCAAAATTTCCACTTTGGAGGATTTGCCAGCAAGCATATGCATGATGAAAACCACACCCGCCACAGTCCTGCACAATGTGGTGTGACTGCAGCAGCTCAGGTTGAGGCCAAGCGGTTTTCTCTGCTCCAGGACCCTGATTAAAGCAGCCAAATGTCAGCCAGAGAACACTCTGCAGCAGTCGGCGGCTGCTACGTTTAACTGTACGTACTGTTTCACGTGTGCTTTAGCAAGTTAACAGTGAAGTGAAGGAGACGCTGACATATGTACTGTAGATAACTGTGTTCTGCCATGGTGGACTCCTCCCTGTGTCTAAAAAGGAGTGCATGTTCTGTCGTGGGTTATTTTGGACTGTATATCAGATTATCTGAGGCAGTGTGGCTAAAGGACAGTGTTTGCAGTAGTTATTGGTGACGTGGGAGTAATCATAGAGGATTTGGAAGAACAGCAGTCTTATTTTGGAGTTATTGATTTTTTGACTGCCACTGGCAATGTTAGAAGTAAAGCACGAATTTCAACCCCCCCGCCCCCCCCTTCTCAACTGTTATTTTGTGGAGAGTAATAGAGCTCCTCCAGCAGCCAAAATGGCAGACTCATTCAAAATCTATTCCCTGATAACACTTTTGGATATTTTAGGGTAACTCCAGACCTCGGCTGCCTTCGCTGCCCACTGGCTGTGTTTTGTTGCCAGCTTAATTTACATGTCATGCATCTGGTACACATTCTGACGGGTGTAAAAATTGCACGGCTGTGTCAAACCTCAGGCTTCCAGTGGAAAGCTTTGCAGGGAGCTTCTATAATTTCTCTTCCAGATCCGATCCCTCCCGGTTTTGGATCACTGCACACAGTGGTGCGTTACAACCAGTGCCCACTCACGAGCCCCTGCTGCCTTTCTTTCCTCTTTTTTTTTCTACATCAGATATCTGGAATAATCCAAGCAATTGCCCCTCAAAGAATCAACCACTGTACCATCATCCCTCGATTTCCCCCCTTTACCTCCTTACAAATGGAAAATGTTAATACAAGACTCCTGGCTGCCTTAAAACTGCATCTTACAAGGATTTTACCATTTCTACAGTACAATCAGCAGGGAGATTTGCATGTATTGCAATGCTCTGTGTGTGTGTGTGAGACGTGTAGTTTTCTTTGCTTGAGTGTTACACTGAGCTAAAGGTGAGACTTCATCTGTTTTCTTAACCACATCAGTGGCATGACCCAAGGGATGCAAAAGTCAGACAAAGATCTGCACAGTGTACTGATAATTTCCAGCAAATTGAATTTAGCAGAGCAGTGTTTTGTCAGACATGTCAGCCATTGTCAAGTGGCTCTGGGGATGGCAGCAGTGGTTAGTTACATGGTCGAACGGACTAATACATGTCAAAACTACTGGATGGGTTGCTGTAAATTGTTGTGCAAAGATGTACGATCCCTAGAGGATTAATCCAGATGACCACGAGGTTTACAGTTTTGTATTATAGTGTAATGTCTTGACAACCATTCAATAGATTTCCGTTGGCACACACATTCCATGGTACCCTGGTGGACAGATCGTGAAAATGTTGGTGTTCTTATTATTGTTGCCAACGTCAGATCAAATATTTAATTTGTCAGAATATTTTGGTTTATGACTAATTATCTGCAAAACTTTCATAAGCTTTAGTTTTAATGTTTAGTGTTTATTGATCTTTGGCAAAGATTTACACTAATAGACTTAGTTAAGATGGTAAAAATGGTTAACGGCTACATATCAGAAATTTAGCACGTCTGACAATAGCATTTAGCTCAAAGCAGCTCTCTCTTAGGCTTGTTTAAATATTATCAATAAACACTGGATTACTGTTTGCACATTTTCTTGGATGAAAGTAATGATAACTTTAACTTTAAAAGCTCTGTTCCCTGCTTATAAAGACAGTATAGTGCACTAAATTAGCCAGGATCAGTAATTCAATAGGCACTAATGTCAAACTGAGGGACAAGCTGCTAAATGCATTATGACAGTACTTAGAAGTCCGCTGAATTCATCATGTTCCATCCTGCACTGATGAGCGCAGTCAGAGCATCTCTCATCTGCCCAGCCTTGTCTTACTCACTGGCCAGGACTGAGGCTTCTGTCGAGGTCATGAACCGCGGAGCAACAATCACTTCCATATCAGGAATCATCTTGTGATTACTGTAATGCTAATCAGCCAGTAATCACCTTAAGAGCCTGTCAAGCCCTTGACGGAGCGTTTTGTGAGCCATTATTCTCATCAATGTGACCACACAGCTAACAGAAGTCTCATCCTGTTACAGGGCCTCATTTGAACTCCCTCCAGCAGGAATATGCTGACTGAGATATCCATCCACCAGCCATTGTCCCTCGTCTAATCTCCTCACACAGAACATTTTCAATTTGAGCTTTTTTACAAAAGCTACCATGAAGACCTTCAGGTCTGATGTCTAGAAAAGGAAGTTTAAGATTTATTATAAGAGCTGCCACTGATGGTGACAAGATGAAGCATTATTTAACATTATCCGAGTTCTCAAGGTGAAAACTTCAAATTACTGGTTTTGTCAGAAAACATGAAGTCAGAAACTCAAAGATAATCAATTAATACTAATAAAAACAGAGAAATTCAGCACACATTTGAGAGGCTGAATTCGGTAAATATTGCCATTTTCGTTTGTTGAATTATCTCTGTTGTCATTATTAGATGTTCTGCTGACAAACTGTTTGATTGGTTGACTAACTGTTTCAACACTGAAGACGCCCCTGCAGTTACTGCAGCCTCTGTTCAAACATAACTGAGGGAGTGATCTTAAATGCCTCTACTCAGAATTAATGTCAGAACTGCTTTCAGCTTTGCACTGCCAAATGCACGGACAACATGAGGTAGTTTGATGAACAGACTGATAAGTCAAGCCTGAGTGACTCATTTGTCCCAGAAGAGGATGCAACATTATGGTAACTGCTCATTCGGTTGTGTCAGCTCAATTGCCCTGCTATGCATTCTGTTGTTATTCTTTGCAGACATGTTATCTCTTTATTCCAGAGCTGCTGCTCTGTCTTGGAAGCAAACAGTTGTCCTACAGCTTATTAAAAATGGCCATGAACAAAATACGCTGCGAGTCATTGTCAAAGTGTATTTACTTGTCATTTTTTGGGAGATATTAAGCAAAATTTTAATATCTAAAGTTTTAAATACTTTCATTCAGACAGTGCGGGTTTCCCCGAATATTATAAACTTGGTAATGAGAAAAGCATGCATGTCTCATTCCAGTGAGAAAATACCTTCTGTAAGTGATTGGTGAGTATGAACTGCCCCACTACGTTAGTCCCAGCTGTGGCATTGTTGCGTTAAAATCCCCTGGGAAACAATTAAAATTTTGGAAAACACTAGAGATGGCATCATGGATTTGAGTCTTTTTTTCCCTCTCATATTAAGACATACTTTATGAATGCAAAGATGCATGCGGCGGACCTTTTGAGCTCTAGTTAATTAGGGGATTATATACTGTATTTTTCATGGCTACTCAGAGGCAGAATTACAAAAGCAGCCAGAAGTCAAATAGTCAATGTGGAACATAGAGCAAATTATAAGGGTTTATTTTGTGTCAACTGTGGCCTGTGTTACTGTCTGTTCTCAGGCTCTTTTTAAAATTACTCTTCCTTACCTCTTTCTGAGGCCAATTTTTCCACCATTAAGCTGACAGATTTACTCTTGTGATTTAATTCAATCAATTGGAAGGGGCAATGAGATATATTCCAGCCTTGGGACAAAGGTCTGCATCATTTATCTGCACTCGGTTCGACCAAAACAATTATACAAATGACCTTTGAACACATTACCTTATTTACTTCATTAGGTTAAGTGGTTCCTCTGAGCTACATGGCCGGATAACCTCCACTTGCTTTTTTACTTGGCTACTTCTGCAATGAGTTTTATCTGAGAAGAATAAAAAGGTCAGAAGTCATCCGACAGCGTATATCAGCCAGTCTACATCCTCCCCCAGTTGCCTTACATTCATATATATTCTCATTGAAGTCCAACCTCGATGTCAGCAAGAGCTTTTAGTCACCTTTTTATTGTGAAACTCTACAGATGGAAGAAGGGAGTGCAGCATTTTAGGGGGAAAGTGGTTAGAGGTGAATATAGACTGTCACTGCTGGGAGAGCAAGAGGGAACGAAATGAGAGAAAACAGGTACATCTCCCCCAGGTCTATAATCCTGAGATTACTGTTTGCTCTGGGACCTGTCTGACTGCACTCCAGGCCGCCTGTGCTTCACTTCTAATCTCCTCGGCCCCAGCTGTCCAAGAATTGATTTGAAGATTCTCTGAATCAATTACTCTCCTGTCCAAGGTCCCATTGCCGGAGAGATATACTCACACATGCACATGCTCACATGTACACTTGCACACATGAAAAATAAACGCTGAGAAAAATGAGCACATGCACATGCACACACGCCATTCACCCCCTATGTGGTAAACACTCATTCAAGGAGGTTAATTACACAGCCTCTACGCACAAGTCTTGAACCAGACCTCGTACCTCTTACTGGTACAATATACAGTCGGGCAGGTGGCCATTAACTGGCTTCAAATAGGTTTTGATCTTGTAGTTAGTCCACCTTCTTCACCGATGTGATTGTTTCTTTTATCCTTTCATTTATCGTTGAGAGAATATTCTACAGTTTTCTTGTTTTTTTGTGGAGAGCCTTTGAGTTTCTGCATTTTATGTACAGGCACTGCTTCAACAGCAGATGCTATCATGCACCGCACTGCAGCCTATGCTGCTGTATACATAGGGATTTCAAGTGGCTGTAATGATAAGATTAAATGGAAAAAACGCCAAAAATTCTAACGAAACAGCATTTTTTTTTTTTTACCATACCTATTGTGATTATTTGGGTGTATAATTTCCCACCATCAGCTAGGTTTCTAGCTACACACTTGCATTCCTAAACGTATGAATTATGCATGGGAACAGGGAATAGGGAGGTTTCTGTGTAAGGGAGAAGAAGCTGGAGCATGAATGTCTACCAAGTGCCTTCAATTGAGCTTATTATTTATTCATCTATTTTTTATTGAGTCAAGGAAAGCCACAAACCAGCCCACAAATGTATTATTATTAAAGTAAGGGAGAAGAAATTGACTCCTTTGGTGCAAGGGAACTTTTAAGGTGAACTTGCCTTCCCCGTTAGCTGTAAATATTATCTCTCCATACAGCCATGCAGGACGGAGGGGGGAGAAGTCCAGGGAAGCTCACGCTGGCATTCTTTTCATTCTCTAGTCCAACATTCTTCTCAATTCGCTGTTTGTAGTAGCTTAAAAAATGCAGTTTGCAGCTGCAAAAATAATTGCGGTTTATTGCCAATTAAACTAATGAGTTCTAAAATAGCCTCAAGTGTGTTGTCTGACAAAGCTGCATAAAATTGACTGTGAGAAAGAATAGAAATGTAAGAAAATTAGCAGGAAGAATGGCTGTGAATAAAGGTTAGTGAAACTGAAGGTCAACTTAGAAGAACCCCCCCCTCCTTACACACACACATGCACACACATGCACACACACTTCTCATCCCCTCCAGCCAGTCTGGACTGAAGTACCTCAGCCTAGAAAGAGATGTGCTGCTCTTTGACAGATGTCGTCCCTAGGCTTGGCCTCCAGCTTCTCCCTAAGCAGTACGTCATTAATAATGCAGCATGCTTTTGCTCAAACCTGCCTGACAGAAGTGCATAGATTGAGCCTGAGGTTTCCCGCTGCTCGTCAACAGTCTGCTGTTATTTTTAGGGGTAGGTTGTACTACAGTTGTACACTATGTTTTTTGGTTAAGGTGACTCAGTCAGAACAATAGAGCTAGATGATTTGTCATTTCCCCCACAGTACTGGGGATCAGACAGAAAGGGGAAAGCAAAAACCCGTGTAAAGATACATTATGAATAAGGAATAAAGACAATATTGAGATAAATTAATTCATCAAGTGAAGTTTCTCTGTATGTCAAACCTATGTGAATTTTTTAGCATTGCAAGCTGTTTGCAGATGACGTGAACCGCAGTCACCACATTCCAGTCTAGAACATATCAGTTGTGATTATACGCTGTGCCAAAATGTTGACAGTCCTGGTCACCAGGAAATGGACTATAATAAGTGTAATAACTAGCCACTCTGAAATAATATTTGTGTTTTTACATAAACTGCCCAGAAAATTGATGCAAACATTCATGTTCTCTTCAGCATGAATTGTCATAACTTTGCTGTTTCTTTAACTTCCTACATCATGATCAGGTCAAAATCCTGATTTTTCCAAACTTTATTGACCAAATTCCTTAAAAACTGATGCCTTTTCCATCAGCCTTCACTTGTTTTTCTCCTTGGTAGTAAATTTTAGCTTGCTAGATGAGTAAACTATGATGGTGAATATTTACAATGTACCTGTTTATTATCACAATGTTGGCATTGTTTTTGTGAGCATGTTAGCCTGCTGACATATAGCTAAAATAAAACCTTGGCCTAAGTCAGCCTCACAGAGCAGCCACTCAAGCCACAGACTATAATTACTTTTACTTATCACCCCTTCGGTTAATCAAACTGCAGGTTTGTCCACTTTGCACACAACACTTAAGATATTTTGGATTTAATTCTCCTTCCAGTGTGACAGAAATGCTTTAAAACAGTGTTTTTTTTTTTCTTTTGGCATGCTCCATTTCTGATGCTAATAAAAGTAACCCACCATTTCTCATCAATCATGAAAATTAATATAAGAGGAAACTCAAAAAAGTTTGATTTTTCTGAATTTGTTTGAATTTTAATGGAACAAAGGTCAACCCAATGGCTTCAGGAATCTATTGCTTGTTTATTTTCCCTCTGTTTTTTATTCATTCATTCACCGTAGTTTAGCTCCATAGTTTTCTCCTGGTGATTCAGCAGCCCCCCCTGCAGTGGCTTAAAGCTTCACCAGAGGAGCCGCCCCGCAGTATGAAAAACCTCTGCTTCAGGGTGTTGATATGGGTCATGCATAAGGAAAATTCTGTATTTTATGTATGACTGACTTACAGTATAAAACATTCATTACACCTGAGAACCTTCGACTTGGTAGAACTGGATATGAATGCAATTGTGTATTAAATGCCTTGTTAACTCACAGCTTTGAGAATGTGTAAAATTGCTTGATAATAGTCTGCAATGAAAAATAATTCATATGTGAGAAAAGCAGCACTAACGTACACATACATGAACAGTAAGTATACAAACAACTGATGTGAATACTGTAGGATGACTACAATACTCTAAACTGTAGCATTCATGCATTTACCATCTCTCTCTTCGATGCTCGCAGTTTGTCTCTCAAATTAAGGTAGAGCTCAGTGCCAGTGGTTGAAAATAATTACCAGAGTCTTTGTGTAGCTGTACTCTATCAACACATTTAAACACTGTTCCTATTAAACATTGAGAACCACATAGAAGCCTTTGTGCAATTCACATCAAATTGCGCTGTGGAGTAATACATTATTTATCAATGGCCAGTCAATAGTCAGTTCTTCTACAGGACTCTCCATTTCACTCCTGAGCTGCAACATGCTGCAGCGTGGAGCACAAGTTTCTCTGTATGTGGGATTTATTGTCTTATGAAATTATCTCTGGGGATTTAAAATTAAGAATTTGAAAAGGCACGGCGCTTGGAGGGTTCCAGGTTTTTGTTGAGGCAATGATCAGTTGTGCTAACGTGGGCTAACCTACACAGCAGTGAGTCATTACAGCAACAGTATGATGAGCCGGAGCAGTGATTCATGATGCTAATGAAAAGCGAGCATGACTGTTGACATTAGAATTCAGTGCACTGCTAAAAGACAAGCTCACTTCACATTAGTGCTCTGCGGTCAGTTGTGGCTCTTACTGTAACTGTCACAGAGACAGTTAAAGCAGCTTTGCTGAAGCTTGTGAGATGTCAACTCCAGCTGCGGAGACGTCACATGGATGAAGCTTTGCTACTTAAGATAAATGGCTTTGACCTGATGTTGACTGTGTTTAGTAGTCAGCTGCATGTGAGTGAATAATAAACAACAAAGCCTGCCTTAGTATATTAACTTCAATGCACAGCCTTTAGGAGTGGTGCATATAACTGTGTTCAAATTAAGAAACCTCAAAGGAATTCAGACTTCTGACCCAATATCTGGCTGTCACATCTAAATCTGAACATTTAAGGGGAGATTAACATTTCAAAGCACACAAAAAGAGCAAATTCCACAACAAAAGAACCCCTCTAACCATATTGCCATTTTTATAATTCTGGAAGAGATGCTATCACCTTTGCTGCATTACAGATGTGAGAGCCAAGAAGGCACCACAGTTTAGTGTCCCTCGCTGGCACCCCTGTGTCTGGCATCATTGCCGGGCCGCGGTGGCGCTGAGGTTATTAAAAACACAGCCTCTCCATCTGTCTGAGCACGGTGTGTTTCTGGCCTTTTGTCGCTTTGAAGATGCAGGCTGTCAGGCTTTCCACCCTATGAAGTGATTGGAGATAAAACCAAAATCCGATATCAGCATGTCTGTCAACTATCAACAATCCCATCTGTCTTCCCCGATAAGACTCGTCTCGCATCATGGCTTCAGAATTTTCACAAGGCGTGAACGATTCTGACTGATGCTTCGAAAAAGGGAAATGTGATAAAATTTGAACCAGTCTCATTAAAGATTAAATGTGGTAAATGTTGAGCCTAATAGAATTTCCACTCACATAGCATTTCGAGGGCAGAAAACACGAGCAGCCATAGTGGGAACTGTGTGTTCAGTGCTGCAAGTTTGAGTTTGGAGAGGCCATAGATGTTTTCGTGCAAAATTGCTGCTGCCTCAGACCTTAAGATGCCGAAAATACTGCAAAAATACAGACAAAAACAAGACAACTGTCTCTATGAAGCAAAATACCTTTGACTAATGCATCACTGTTTGTGTTCCTTCTTTAGAGTAGTCTCTGTTCAGGATGAATCAGACCTTTTTCTCTCTACTGTTCATAATGGTTTGATGTTCCAATCATGAATACATCCCCTCCTATGTGAACATTTCAGCTCTATCAGATGTTTTAAAGAAACCCTGATAACAACACACAGGGATTTGGACAGCGAAAACATTAGTGCAATGAAACAATAAAACAAAATGTTGCTGTTGCACAACACGGCGGGTGTGAAAGGGTCTGCGTCTGAACACCAGCATAAATTCTGAATTATTGATATTTGAAGGCAAATGAGTGCTGCCATTTCGGAAAGCAGATAATCAAATGAGAAAGTGTTGAAATAAAAGCTGAATTAATAATGAATGATTTTGTCCCAGATTTTTCCACTTGCAAAACCAGTTTGCAGCTGAAATTAAATATTTCCTGTCGGAAAAAGTTAAAGTTTTAATTTCATCATCATGTGTTTTACAAGTTGTTTAGAGTTCTCACTGTGTTCATTCTCATGTTGGTATCAATAATGAAAAAAATCAAATTACAAAGTCTTATATGCATTTAGAAGTAAGTCTCTCTGGTACAAATATAAGTGTTGTTTTTTAATTTCTTTTTTTTTTAGGTGTATTTTTTTATTTCAAATTATGAAAACTTTTCCAAGTCTAAGTTGACACTGGTAGAGTCAGCACAGGGTTATCTGCGCAGTGTTATACGTTTCTATTTCACTAAAAATGCAAGAAATCATGAAAAAAACATTGTTTTACACTGAGCAACATGGTTGGTTAGGAATACAGAGGATGTTACAGAGATGAATGTAATGCTGTACCTCCTCAGTGAGTCCCTGGGGTGCCAACGGTCTGTAAATAAACTATCATTGAGGTTTGCAGTGACACAGCTTCTTTTCAGTGTCACCTTCATGCAACCACAGGCCAATTTTTCCTGTTATGTCTGTTTTGTGATAAGAAGACAGATAAACCTTAAAATAGTGACAGTATCCTTAATTATGTGGTCTCATCTCATCAAGCAGATATGTATTTCCATCTTTATAGTCAACTCCTTATGTTTAGCTTATGTTGAAGTCTACCAAATTTTAAAAATTGCTCCAAAAAACAAACAAATAAATATGCAACGGAAAGTATCTCAGACTCTTTATTTACATCAGAATATTTATGTCCTATTTATTCATGGATAGTTTCTAAACATGATATCACAAATGTCCCCTTATCTGAAGGGTTTTTATTTATGGTGATCTGCAAATATTGTGACATTTACTCATGCTGCTATATGAAAGGAGCCACAGATTTGCAGCCATTTTTAAAAGTATTTCTTTTGCTGCAGATTATTCAGAGTTCAGTGAATACAGTAATTGGTGTTTGACTTCAACATACTCTTTTTCCACCCCCACATCCCATGAGGTGGAGCATGCTTTCAATCATACCCTCCTACCATTCTAGCATTACGGGCCTCCAGTGTTCTCTAGAAAGAGAAGTAGTAATGACCCATTATTTCAATGCACACCAGCTATAGCATTTACCACAGAGCTGCTAAGGCAAAAGAGCAGAGGTAGTAACAACAGTAGACAGGGCGGCTCCTGACTGCCGCAAGGGATCCACAGTAAAAAATCCACATTCCCAAGAACAGCTCCACTGAACAGAGCAATGCTGGCCTCAGTGAGAATCTACTTTTAATATTTAACTTTTTTCTATGGCTAGTAGTACACCTCAGGGGCCCTCAAACAAATGTAATTAATTGCCACAATAATGATCTCAAAAACTGGCCAAATTAGCCGTTTAATATGGGCTTTAGATGTTATGCAAAAGCAACTTCAGATTCATATGAGGGGAAAAATAACCATGCAGTCAAGGGAAAGTCACAGTAAACTCAGAAAAAAGAGGAAGGATGGGCTGAGGGATGGAGAGAGTAAGGGAGCTCAGTAAATGAAAAGAGAGAGAGAGTGAAAGAGGACAGTCACCAACTGACTAAAAAGTGGGCTTTTATCATTTATTCATTTGAAATGCAAAAGCAGGGAGGCAGATACTGAACATACTCAACTAAGCCCTCCTCTCTTTTCCTCTCTCATTTGCATTGAAAGGACTGCAGGGCTGCATGAAGGCTGCAGCTTGCGAGCTTCATGGCACTGCGTGGGACCCCTTGAGCCGGTTCATACTCTCACATGTTGGTTAACATGTTAGAGCTCTGAGCAAAGGCAAGGCAAACAGCATTCACTGCCTCCACTCATTTTTTTGTAGCCCTGCATACCACTGACATAGAAACTTGGGTAAATACATAGTATATGTCAGTGTATCACGTGGTGTTTTACATGCTAAGTGTTCTGTCTGCGTGGGTTGACTGATTAATGTAAAATGTAGCTAGAACCCTGCAAAATAAATAAAAATGTAGTTTTAAGTTTGAGGTCAACCCAGTATTTGTTAAAGTCAGACAGAATTTTAAAAAAATCAGTGCATATCTGATGTATCCTGTCTGTTTTGACGCTTGGTAAAAATAATGTAAAATGCTCGCATTTTAAAATGTAATTGTTTTAATTTACTTCTGTTTTATCGCATTCATTCTACAGTTTTTCCATGACCATGACTCACCTAATGTGTAAACACAACAGTGTATAAGAGCAGTTTTAAATGACTTAGCAGGAAAATACCACGAATGACAAGTTCATCATCTGGTGGCAGTCGATGCTAATGCTGGCAAGCTAACATAAATAGCTTCTTCATTCAGAATGGAGAGTAATTAGCCTCACTTGCTAGCATCCACTTTAAAGGGAGAGTACAAACCTGAAAAAGAAAAGTGGTGACATCATCAACAACATACCGCATGTATGGATTTTACAAGGTCTCACACTGTATGAGTTCTCAGCATTTGTCCTTTGCAATTATTATAATGATCTAGCTTGCATATACAATGTCTTTCAAGGAACCAAGTCCCATTATGCCAATGGATGTAGACTTAACAAGTGACATGAGAACATAACATTAACAGCGGCAATCATAGACGGAAGTTTGCATTTATTCAGATGATTTCTATGTAATATGTAAGTCCAAGTATGGCATTGCTTAACAAACTTGTTATTATTATTACAATGAAAGGTTTGTCTTACCAAAACCCATACTAGAATACAAATGATTTAATATATATTTTTTATGCTTTTGCTACAAAATATGATCAAACTAAGGAGCTTGTTAAGCCTATCTCACAAATACAATAAAAATCCAATCCACTCCAGTCAGGAAATTAAATTGGAAAATGCACTAAGAAATTATTGCTCTGCAATACAAACAAATATCTGCATTATTCTTTGGCCTCAGGAATCTAATTTGAAAACAGAATGGTTACAAAACATCCACTGCAAAACACCCCAAAAACATGAAAAACTTTCATTTACAATAGTACTTGATTTATTTATATTAAAATGATTTTTGTATAGTATTAATCAGTGCTGAGCCTCAGAAAAATCCAGTCAGGCAAACATTATTTTACTGGAAAGTTTGTATCAAATGGTGTTGGAAAGTGGAGATGGAGCTGACTGGGCTTTAATCCTACATGTGCATGTTTAACTACAAGAAGATGCGATGAGCTTAACTGCAGCCACTGTGCTGTGATCACCTGCATCCAACTACAGCCAGGCCTTCATTCAGCTGCAGAAGCCCCCAATAACTACAAAGAACTTTGTGTCCCACAGTGAGAAGCCCGTGCATGTTTATCTGTGCTAGTGTATAAGCGTGTGTGTGTGTGTGTGTGTGCGTGCATGCAGTAGAGGCTGACTGGAGGGAGGGGGCAACATGCTGACCGTCACTTTCCCTTGCTGTCAGGACCAATCAGTGTCTGGCAAGTTAATGGAGAACACAAAACCTATTTAAAAGCTACATTTACCACTTGGCTGATTCCATTACATTGTGTAATTTCCAGGTGTCACATTTCCCCTCCACACGTCTGTCTTAATGCTCTCCCAAGCACCCTATGATTAGTCAGCCTCGGCTGGCTCCCCCCAAAATCCACTCAAACAGAGCACCCCATCCGTTTACATCCTCCTTGAGGGGAAAAACTCCTTACTGCACATTTTATTTAGGTGTTCAGCAAGATACCAAATAATACTGGACACTGGTGTGGCTGTAAAATGCTAAAAGGTGCAAGCCTCCTTTGCTCTTGGTAGGGCTGATCTATTCCTGTTCCATTCTTTTTTAAAAGGCAGTGGCTATAAAAATGGCATCACATTAATGAAGACAATTCCTGCCTCAGTGCTTCCCTCCTCGTCATGTTGAATCCTCTACACCTAGATTTTTGAATAAAATCCTGGGATCAGAGGCCCCTGTCGTGGGCAGCTGACGGTGATGGGAACAAATGGTTTTGTCCACTGGAGCAGATCTCAAATATTTCACAATGTCTTTTAACTGGTGTTTAATTTGGCTTCAAAGGACAAAATGGCCCTTTTAGTTTGGACAAAATGGGCCAAAAAGCCTGGGTGACCTGCTGTTTTGGCTTCACCCATTGAATGTTTCAAAGTCATGGACAGAAACCAGTTTTTAAACAAACCGTTTGAGCTGGAGCAAAAATCATTGAAGGTGATTCACAGCCTTCATGATGTTAAACTCGCCCCCAAGGCTTTTTATGATTTGGTATTATGTGGACATGGAAAAAATGGACAACCAAATACTTTTTGTTTAACTTATTTGACTATAGAAGCTTTCTACCTTAAATGCAGTCTTGATCCACTGTCTGTGATTGATGAGGAAGTCTTTCTTGATCAGGCGCCAGTGGTTTAAACTTTAATCTTCAACAGTAGTCTCAGCTTAATTTATCTTAAAATATAAATTAGATCTTTTTGGGATTTAAACCCATTTGATTCTGATTTTAGTAGTATTCAGATAAGAGAGGGTTCTCACCCTCTTTGCTGAGTCAGAGGTTGGTTATTAAGAGGGTGCTCAGTGAACTTACCATTTAAAAAATCAGCTTTGGATTCCCATGGCACCACTGCCAATCAGGGGATGACCTCCACTAATTTGTCAAACATGCTGCTGATGTTTAATCAGGGGCCACACATTGAATTGTGGTCATCCACAGTCCCGAGAAATCAATGTTGGTTGAAGATGCAATCGAAAGCCATATTTGATTTGTGACCTGAAGCCTGGCCATTCTTCTGGTTCGCAGGCCACGAGGGAGCTGCAACCATCAAATGTTTGCCCCACAGAGATACCCCCCCCCCCTTTAAGAATAAGCAACCTATTGATTCATTGCTTCTTTTCCTTTTTTTCTCTGCGTGTTTCCAGAGATAGTTCCCTCAGAAAGCATGTCGTTTTCTCCATCATTCTGAATTCATGGTCAGTGGAGTGTGAGCACTTTCTTTTCATAAAGGTCACTAGCCTTTTACAGTGTGTTATGTGCTGCGACACTCGCTTTAATGTGACATCTTACTAGCCTGTAGTTTTATGTGCTCAAGGTGAGGTCGATAGTACACGTTTTTTTTTTTTATTTCTCTGTTTGCACCAGAAAGTGGGCTCTAAAAAAAATGAGGTCTCGCCACTGTAATGGCCCTTCCCACTCCTTTTAATTACATGCAACGCCCTGGAGTTATAAGATCTATCAAGCTGCCGATACTTACAAGTGGGAAAATAAGGGCACAATTGATTTCAGAATTGGTGATCATTGCTATTGAGTTAACATGGCCCTCAGTGTGGCTCACCTGTCATAACAGATCAACACATCTTGGACTGAGGACATGCAGGTAGATAATGAGATATAGACAAATGTAAATAAAAGGGCAATGAGGATTAACAATCTATTTAAATCAAGTTTTGTGTTTGATCTAATTCTACAGGTTTAAATTGGAAATATAAGGAAATATCTAACCATTAAATAAAACTTATCACTTGTATGATAATTCCTCCGGTTTTTAAATAGCGTTCATAAATGTCCATTGTAATTTTACTGCACTTGTAAAGGCTAATGCCTCTCTTCCAACAATTTTTACAGCACTTCTAACCAGCTAATATAAAAGCAATAATTGGGAGTCCAAGGGTATATATCCTTATATTTAGAGCAGCGGATATCCAGCCCACAGCAAATTAGAGGTCAACAAGGTTGATTTGCGGGTTGGGTCCTCCTACTCAAGTCACTGCTGAATTGGCCACTGTCGGAAGAGTATATTAAAAGGACCCAAAGGGCCACTAATGATCTGCTCTCCATCAATGTGCTGCTTGCCAGGAAATGTTCCGTGCTTTAATTAATGATTTTGAAGCTAACAATCAATCCTAGCGTATGTTAAAGGAATTAAGTCTGTCTCCCTGAAAATGTACCCATTTGGTGGGTGGATGTGGTAATTGTTAGCGTTACTGACAGTCAAGCGTGTTGTTTGAAAAAGATAGAGGAAAAATAACAGCCACACAGCAGGCTGTCCATCTTTCCTAGGGTCAAATGGGGAAGTGTGGGCAGGGTAACATTCGTCATGTGAGCTGTGAGCTATTTTCTGTCTGCTGACTGACTGGAGGCGACCCTTCAGGAATTCATCATTTATCAAACCGGGTTATATCCCCTCCGGCAGGACGGGAGCGGATGAAGTCTGACACCTCCGGGTTTGCCTGGAGAGAAGAAGGCCAATCGGGATGCATTAGCTCCTCGCATGACTACGGGATTACTACCACTTTCATTTAACTGGACTTACAGATGATAACAAATGAATAGTCAGGAGATCTGCTGCTACTCTCATATGCAAACAGACAGCTATTTTTTTCTCTCTTTCCTTTTCCCGGTCTGTACATACACAGAGCTACAGAACAGGGTCACAGATACAGTTGAAGGAAATGTTCTCACACAAATCTAACTGTTTTGCAAGTGGATGTTGTGTACATTAATATTTATAGTACGATAAAGAGCTCAAATAGGATGCAGGTTGCATAGATGTGTATTCAGCTGACTACTTATCTTACTGGACATTTTTATGTAAAAAATACATCCTTCATGCTAAATTTAATGAAATACATAACTTTACCTTTAAAAAAAGAAAAGACTTACGAGTCTTTGCTTCTTTGAAAAACAATATTTGCGTCTTACAGTTTGAATACTCAAAAAAAACAGGCTCAGACTGACACAAACATTATGTTCATGTGTAGCTGCTTTCAAACAAGGCTTTGCCACCACATGATATGTTTGATAGAATAATTGAATCAATACATGTTACAAAGGTTTCCCAATTAACAGGACTTCAAAAATAGATAAACTGATGAAAGAGTGGATGAGTGATTAAGAAAAGGAAGTCAATATGAGGCAGAGGAAATTGCAACTGAAAAGGACAAATGTTACATGGTGTGATCGTAGTTATGTGAGCACGGCTCAGGTTCCCTGACGCAGACTTCAACACTTTTTGCTGTCCAACAGAGTGAAGTTCGCACAGACTATCAAGCAATTTATATGATGCCTACCTTGACCACTTGCACCAACTGTATATTCATCTCCAACTCCACATCCATTAAGTCAAAAGCATAGAGGGAACATGCTGAAATGTCTGATCCATCAAGTGGGTTTGGGTCAGCCATCACATCTCTGTCTGTCCTCAGGCCCACACACTCAGGCACCCATTGTGGCTCAGGATGAAAAAGCTGGACTTCGACACTGCAACCCTTGACCATTTAGGAGAGACTCTCACCCAAAATAATCTGCAAGCGTTACACTGTCGTGATGAAAAGGCAAGCAGGTGGTCAGATGTTAGCCGGCTGTACTCACAGCACAGCTTTCTGAGGGCCAACAATCTCTCTCAACTAACAAAAGCCTCTTCAAAGTGCCAATAGAGAGGCAAAAAAATACACAGAACAAAGAAACAACCTTTCATCAAACCAGAAGGTGGACAAACAGACATAACTCAGCTTGTTCCTTTGGGCAATGAAGTCAAACTAACACCAAACACTAAATCCTTTCACATTACACCACAAGGAGTAAAAGTAAGACCCCAACTATCCAACAGTAACTGTAGAGTGAATGAAAGGGCAAGAAGTGCAGAGTCAAATATAGTCCCCGGTGCTGAAACCATTTAAAAAAGCACAAGTGTCAATATAAAGCCAAACTGGCAGAGTTTACTGCAGGGCCCCGCGCTGAAAACGTCCAGTTAGATTCATCCACTTATATCAGCACAGAGGATTGTTGCTGAGACGAGCATTCGAATGCTGCAAAAACACAATTACTTATCAGTGTTGTTCACTGTTGATTGTTATTTATAGTGCGATGTGGGAAATGAGTCAGAGAAGCTGCAGCATAATCCTTAAAAAGAGAGAACGTAATGGATGACCATTGAATGAGGGGGAAAAAAAAAAGATTTATCTCCAAAGCCTGAGAGAACAATTAGGTCAGATGAGTTGACAAAGAGGGCTCTGTTTGAAGTCTTTACAAACTCCTGAGGGAAATCTCAGGCTCTTTAGTTGCTAAATGCTCCACTACGTTCACCAGGTGGCTGCTAACAGTGTCTGTCTACCATTTGGTGCTAAGGGTGAAGTAAGCTTTTAGTGCATTTGCAGCCAAAAAATGAGGCTATGAGTGCAGCAAGTATGAACCGAAAAACTGCAAAGTTGCAGACTGAACTGTGAAACAATAGCTGAGAAGCTGAGAGTCGCTTTAAAGCTCTGTAGAGCTTCAGTTACGGGAGATTATTTTTTGGTTTATTACTCACAATGTGTCACATTGTTTTTCGCGCTGCCATTTGATACACTGTTATTAAAAAATATTAATTATAGCCACTTTGGAGCTGGATTTTTTTGACACTGCTCAGTGTGGTGATATTTGCTTGAAAGTGATTCAGTTTGTAAAAAAACACAATGATAAATTTGTGCAACTACAACTTACCAAGAAGCTGTTGTGCTTTCTTTTGAATGCAGTATTTCCACAACATGTTCCATACTCATACTGATTCATGATTTTCATTTTCATTTTATTTTCATCTGTGCTTGACAAAAACAAGAACACACGCACTAGCACATATGAACACACATGTGATTGTCTCTGCACATCTGTGTATAAACACATAGCATATTCTGGCAGGACTAAAAAATGAATGCCCAGCGGGGTGACATGAATATGCATGACTGCTTCCAAATGTGTATTTAACATTGTGTGGGCTTAGCATGTATTTATTGGTGCTGAAAATAGAAACCGTGATGTTGATATTTGTATTACTTAAATGATATACAGCTCTTCGGGTGCTGATAATATGTATTCAGTGAGCTTGGTTTGTTTACATGTAAATGGGAGGTTAGGGTATTTGCAATGCAAAATCAATAATTAAATGCAAGTACTAATTGGATGATAGTATTGTCAATAGTCTTGTGGAAAGACTTCCCACCATTGAGACCAATGATTAGCTCCTCTGCTTTACTAGGTAGAGAGCAATAGGTGGAAAAGGTTATGTACAGTATGTGCGGGCAAAGCACATTTCCCAAGGCAAGCAAAAGAATACATGAATATGGTACAATGCTGACAGATCATTTACAGTATGCATTATTAAATCATGTGTACTAGATATTTATTGCTATATTTATTTACAGAGACAGAGAAGGAATCACTGAGCTGTAGCAAGTAAGAGGATGTGTGACAAACATCAGAAGATTGGCAAGACAAAGCAAGATGGATATATGCAATGCATAGTAATGGGTCTATGCAATGTGTGTTCAGTAAGTAAGTAAGTACTGAAGTAGTTAGAGTTCATTTTCTTCAGTAAACTGATTTCTTTAACATCAAATAAACAAGAACCAAGTTTTTTGTTATCAGGGTCACTGAAACCTAATTTTTTCCTGAAGAAAGCAGATTTCTGAACCTTTTATGCTGTTTGGATGTCTGAGTTTCTAAAGGGCTTTTAACAACAATGCATGTGCAGGAAAAAAAAAGA
>JAPZDY010000025.1:7472703-7489366 GCA_029783645.1 Ctenochaetus hawaiiensis
TTGAGTATATTTTTCCTTCATCCATCTCTGCATGCCTTCTGCCGTGCTGTGTGCCTGACAGGTCGGCCTTTTTAAATGACCGTTTGTCATTGTGGAAGGCGTCAAGTTACTCTTGTGAGCCATTTGCCCTCAAGTATGAGGCAAAATAAAAAAAAAAGGACAAGGGGAGGAAGAGGAAAAAGGAAGAAGGGGGAGTGGTGGAATGAAGGGAGAGGAGGAGATGAAGGGCGGCAGGAAAGGGGAAGCAGTGGGAAGGGAAAAAGAGAAAATAAATCCTCCCTTCGCTTTAAATGACTGCGCAGGAGAGCATTTTCCGCGCCTGATACAACTCCAAATTATGAAAGGTAATCTCTTGTGTGAGTGTGTGACACTGTGATAACTTGGGCAGGTAGAGAGCAATCCTACATCCTTAAGACCGGGAGCAGAGCTGACTGATTTTATCAAACATGGCTGATGAGGCCTTTGCTGTCGGTGGTTTTCATCTCTTTCTCTCTTCACCTTCTCCTCCTTTTCCTCATTCTCTCATTTCTGTCTTACAAGCTCACTGGGCTCAGCCTGCTGACATGCTTCAGCACGACCACTAAGCACATCCCCACTGCTGGGGCAAGAGTTCACAGGTCTGACAGTGCCAATTCATTAGTGTCCACTGACGCACAGCCGAACTCTAAGTTATAATGCCACATAGCATTACATTTTATTTTATATATTTATGTATTTTTTTTAAGATCTGTCTTTCCTTCCCCCAGTTTTGTCCTTAAAAAAAGGTGTGATCAAAGAACTTTGTGCTCAAATCTCACACTTTAAGAAGCTAAATCAATTAGGTGGAGGATGAATAAGAATGACAGTGAACTCCCCTGAGCATCTGAAGTCATAATCAGAAAAAAATTAAAATTAAAATAAAAACAGGCTCATTTATGTGCGGCTGGCTTCCTCTGAGCCTTTTTAACACTTTAATTAAATTGGATCTGCCTCCTAATTATTCTAATTGATAAATTGTAACTTGATTATGTCACATTACAGCTCTATAAATTCTAAATGCTTATTTGCTTGACAGATACACTAATGTCTTATGCATTTAAAGCGAATAGAAGATGGCCTCAGCCGTACTGAGGGGGATACACAGAGCGCAGAGGATCCCCATTTATTCTCTGCTGAGGGTTGGATGATTATTTGTCTTCTTTAATCACTGGAAGGCAAGTCAATTAGAGCTCTTTTCATTTTATTTCCATCACTAATCTGGGAATTGAGGGTTTGGACTTTATAATGCACTTTCTGTATATCCCATATATCCCATATATTACCAAGCTTGTTTGTTTCTGTGTGCATTTCTGGCTGGGAAATGACAAAGGCTGGGAAATGACAGGGCTGTACTGCTGGAATGGCTCCTCTTTGAACCACATTAGCGAGAGCTTGATGATGTTAGATTTTCTGAATTGAAAACAGGCTCCGAGACAGAGAATTGATTAATGCGATCAAAATATCAATACAAGGGAATGGAAATCAGTGAAGCCAGGAGTGTCATTGCTCACCAGCAGGAGAAGCAAACCACGAGCATGTGGGATGATGAGCAGCTCAATCAAGAGCCAATAAGCAGTTCAGCAAAAGCAATGCACGTTTGTGGCCTGTTGTCCTTTTTGCAAACACCAATTCAAATTAATAATGCAATGAACAATAAGTTTTCCCAAGATGTCTACTCATCCTGCAGCCACCTTTGACCCACAGCGTGACCCTCTGCATGAACTCCGTGCTCTCAGCCGTCAGCAGCACACACAGAAAAATATGTGTGAGTAGCAACTCTATGCACGTGTGTGTGCTGTAAATGTGTGGAGAAAAAAAAAAACATTGTGAAAAACATATGGAGAGAAACAGTTTGGGGGGGTTGCGAACCCTTTGAGACCTCATTAACAAGGGAGCTTTCACCACTTTGTGTCATCCAGCAACATCCACTGACTGATGCTCAGGATCCAGTTCGAGTGGATGACCGCACTGTAACTGTAGCTTCTTCTTCTTCTTCTTCTTCTTCTTCTTCTTCTTCTTCTTCTTTTTTTTTTAACTTAAATTCAGTCAGAGACATTCTCATCATACAGTAGCTGCAGCTGATGTTGGTGCAGTGTCTCAATTCAAAGCAAAACAAAAACCCTGAAGGGGGAAACAGAGAAAAACTGAGCCGAGGAGTAACAACGTTCAAGTGCACATGATGGAGTGCTCTGAGGCAGAAACATGTATCTAAATCTATCTTTAATACACTGGAAGTTTAGAGGTTAACTTGTCCAGTTTATTAAATGTCCAAAAAAATCTAACAACATGTTGGAAGAAGCCGAGGTGATGATCTTCTATGCAGCTTTAGCCGCTGGTTACCGAGAAGCTAGTAGTAACAGTCACAGATGAATGCATTAATGCAAACAGACTTGTTTCTTATGTAAATTAATGTGTAGGCAGCAGCTGATGATTAGTTTTCATGGATGTCACAAATTACTGCCTACTCCTGCCTGAACCGTTCTCCATTAGTACAAGCATAGACATAAATGAAACAGATTGTGCATATATATACTATATAAAAAACTACTGTTATTCACTGCACCTTCTTTTATTGGTAGAGAGCTTCGATTGCGGTTGGCCGGAGTTTTGCAGCGAAAATTGCTTTGCTAGACATGATTAAAGGATTCTGAAGTGGTAATTATACTTTTTTTGGAAGAAAACATATCAGACACACATGATTGTTCCATTTTTTTCATTCAATTTAATATGTAAATTTGGGTGTGATTTGACACCTTTTAAATGTTTGCTAGTCTTGCAAAATATGTCATAAGTTAGCTTTTTGTTTTGGTAGATTTGATTGTTTTCACATATTTATATTGTTGATTTAAAAAAAAACACACATGGAATCCAAATTCTCTGATTGGCAGCACGTTTTTATTACTTTAACTGCATAAAATTGTTTGTTTTTGCTTGGCAGTGGTGCTTCAGCACACCCTGCTGGTGATCATTGTTATAGCACAGTTGGTACTCTTGGGGGTTAGCTTAAATCCACAGCTCATGTTCCCCACCTAAGCTGCATTCTTTTTAGCAAGTTAACCATGTTACCAGAGACGGAAAAGAGGTCAGCAATTACTTTTTTGTGTGTCGATGTCATGGCAGCTTATAACTACGGAGAGTCTGGGACTTTTGAGGAGCCTTGACTTGTTTCACACTGTTTGGAATAAGCAGCAGATGAAAACACTCCACAGCAGCAGATTTCTTTGAGAAAAGAAAGGCCGCTGTCTGTGAATTATCAGCAAAAAAACTGACTCAGACACCATTCAACCTTGGCTGAGTATTTTTTACATAACACTGTCCTTGGACTTGATTAGACCTTCTCAGCATTAATCATGTGCTATTAGAGGTAGAACAAGGAGGACATTTATAAACATCTCACTTGTCAGAATTAGAAGGTTATTGTTGCTACCATGATCTGCACAGAGAAAAGTCCTGCAGGAATAAATACATCATGTTTCGCTTTTATCATTTTATTTCAAATTAACCTGATAAGTGAACATGCCAATACATACAAGACTCCAGACTGACTGCACTGGAAATTTTTGTCCCACACTGAAAATTAAACAAGTTGAATGTGTGCATGAGTCATCACTGACTTCATATATGCTCCTGTTTCATGATGGCTCTTTGAGGGAATTGTAGTTTCCTTGTTGCCACAAGCTGTGATTTTCTCAGAGGATGTTTCTCTGTAAATTCTTCTTTTTTTTGTTTTTGCAGATATACTGAAGTGTCAGTGCTGATGACAGTGAACAAAGTGATTGCACAGGTTTTTCCTTTTGTAGCGTAATGACATGATTTGTATTCCGCAATGTTTCAGACTCACAATTAAGGAATTCCTCATGTGTGACTTTCAAAAAAAAAAAAAAGAAATAGTAGAAAGATCCCCGGATGCAAGTTCCATCAGTGAAGTGATGAATTCAAATCAGGGGAATCAAGTGCTGCCACAGTACGCTGAGTCTTGCTTTTGTCTGTTCCTCCCCAAGCTCGCACTGACGGCATAAATCTCACTCGCTGGAGTTTAGGGCCAAGGACAATATTGAATAACCAACCGCGGCAGAGTGACAGATTGATCTACCGTGAACATGATACAGATGTAACCACGCTATTCATCTTCTCACTCTGTCAGCGTATTAAGATGCAAGGTGTGTTTGCCGTGCCCCGGTAAATAAGCATTTTATTGCATTGAAGCCTCGGGGACTCATCTGAATATTTAAAATCTTTGGAAGAATACACTGATTTAGTAGCTTTGAACATCCCCCCTCAGGGTGCTGAAGAGATTTTATGAAAGTCAGCTTCAGTTGATCAAGATTAATCTCTGAGAGGACAGAAAAGAGATCTCAGATGATGGAAAACATGAAGAATGCCCATTAGGGCCCAATTATAATTAATATGTAGAGAAAGGCGACATTATCAGGAGAAAATATTTTTATTTTGCTAATGATTTTTTATTGCCAATAAAAAAGTCATTATTTAAATGTTATGAGATCATCATGGCAGTTTCCAGAAGTGCCTCGGATTTCAGTTTTATATTTTGATCACAAAGTTGATGTAACAAACTCAGTGTTAGCACACTGGCAAAGTATCAAAAATGATTTTTTTCCAGGCGTAGTGGGTTCAAAGCAATATCCAAATACCTCAATCTATCATCAGCACCTTATATCTCTGGAAAAAACCCACATGAACTGAGGTGGATATTGATCATGATAGCAGCGCACACCGAAAATCTGTGTGAGGGCAGGAGAAAGAGATGCCTCAAAGGGACCTCCAATTCCCACAATCCCCAGTTAACCTGAACATCAGCACAAAGTGAAGCGGCTCTCAAGGTCAGAGGAGACGCCTCTACCTACATAAATCATGAGAGGAGTCATCACAAGAAGAACTCGAATGCCCATAAGCGTCACTCAGCCTCAGTGCGTTTGCATTTTTTTTTTTTTTTTTCTGTTTCCTCGCAAAGGCATCCATCAGATTTTTCCTCATGGTTTGCTTTTTTTTTCTATTTTTCATGATTCATCTGTTTTGTCTTCATGTTTGTTCCCTGCGATCCAGTAAAGGTGGATCTGCAGGCCTTTGTGCACAGCTGTTTCTATCTTCTTATCATCTCGCTGTGTTTGTTCTTTACTGAGTGAATATTCACCTTGCCTACATGAACAAGCAACTTTCATCGAAGTCTGGATGACTGTCAATATGAACAAGAATTTCAATATTTACAGCAGGAAAAATTGGATGTTGAATGTTTGTTTTGTTTTGTTTTTTTACTGGTGGATGGTTGCTTCTATTTTCAGATTATGTTAATGTGTTTAAGATCTTAAATGCCAGTTTTATAATATCAATATTAATTGCTGTCGTTAATCAGAAACACCCCCTCATGTCTGAGCTCAAAAAATAATCAGCTGCAGAAGTCATCAAAGTCTAATCTTAGCAATATCTGACAAAACTGAGACATATGTAGATGTCATATTTCCTTTTGAAGGATAAGGCTGCTAATATCCTGTATTTATTTTATTGTCAACAAATCCCATAAAAAAAACTTTCTGACTGTCCTAATGTGTCCTTAGTACATTTGTTCTCATTGAAGATATACATCTTCAAAAAAGGGTTCCAAAATGTATAATTTCTCATAATGAAATTGTAATGTAATAGAAAGTTTTAATTATTTTTCCTTAAATCATTTTAGCCATCACCCAGTTTCACTTAAACAGGAGTAAGTGGTGCTTTTCAGGCACCACCTTCAGTGGTGGAGTAGCACACATTGGGTGCTCGAGCAAAGTGTTTGCTATTTATTTTTGCTTGTGATCTTTTCATTCGAAGCAATCTCTTCATTTGGCCCCATGTCACAGGTTGCAAGTCTGAGAGTTGTAAGCAGAAAACTGTTCATTATTTTACACGAAATAAGCAAAGAATAAAGAAATGTCTGGAAAATAGACATTTTGTGTAACAAGTTTTTGATGAGCTGACCCAGGAATCATTCGTATCGTATCACATCTCTAATGACTATTTATTGCTGCAGGAAGGTGAATAAAATCAACTGCAGCACCTATGTTCATCATAATGAAGGAACATGTCACCCAGTGCAACAATGTGGCTGAATAGTTTGTTTTCAAAAATGTTTTGACAATCATGAAGCTCTATGACACAGAGAACTAATCTTTATTAGGTGTAAAATGAAAAAACAATGTCACTTATGATAGAAATCTTTTGAATTGTTTGTCAGTCTGGAAAGAATCTAAAGCTCTGAGATTTTACATACAAAAATATAAAAAGTAACAGTCATCAAAGGTCACATGGCATAGTAATGTTTATTATGGGAAAGAGCTTTTGCAACATCAGATTTTCACTAAAGATTATCATGGCCTAAAGAATTTGAATATGAGGATAATATCATGACATATAATATGTGTAAAGAGATGTGAAATAATACTTTACTATAATAAACAAACAATATACTATTAAATTAGGTGAATTTTTCCTTTTGTGATGGGTGGCAACAAGCATTAAGGTGCATTGCTGCCAGCTACCAAGACAAAGTAATGATGGAAAAACACTGAAAGGATTTAAGAGGCACGTTATGTTTAACACTATATTTTCATGTATGTACTAACAACACAACATCAGTATTTCTTTGTAAAATATTACCATTGTGATCAATCCGCCAATTATCGATTCATTGTTGGTTGTGGTCTAACTGTGCATTTCTTGAGTACATAAAATATACAAAAGTGCAGCAAGAACAGAATACATGAAACATAACCTCATACTTCTTCTCCAGGTCTCAATAAAGCAGAACAGGATGGTTCATATAACTTTAATGCTCCACGTACGGCTTCTCTTCTCTGTCCTGCAACAAGCATTCACTCGTCTGCACGCCGAAGTTTCTCACAAAGCCCCATTAGCGTTTCTCATGAGTCTTTGATTCACCTTTTGAGAGAAATGGCTAATTAAATAGTCGATACCTCTTGCAATTCCTGGAAATTTGCTTATTATTGATCCATCCTCCATCTCTCCTGCTGTGAACCAGATGCATTTCTCTATTGATCCCACATCAGACTGTGCAGTGTACCGGCACAGTATTTTTAAATCTCAGGCTATTACGTATTGATTTTGAAAAACTTTTCATTTTCACACCAAAATACATACAAGTTTAGTTTGAAGGGGAGTCATTTTCAGCTCAAAAGCAATATCAGACTCACAGGGACATTAATTGCTCCACTCATAATGAAAAATGCATCTATTTCCATTAAGGTACCACCGCAATGTTCCTGTGCTCCTTTAACACAAAGGGCATTTTTGACTTGCTTGACTCCTTCACAATAAATCCCTTTGCTGTCGTCGCCAACATCATCATTTTTCTTAAGGTGTTTGAAACGTTCCAAGTCAACAGCCACCCCTGTGTTAATTCATACCTGATTTACAAGATTTTCTATATATGGCTCCTACTTCAAGGTACACCCATTGCGGTTTTTTGATACAGAGGTGCTTTGTTGTTAGGAAACGGAGGGGGGGGGGGAAAAAGACTGAAAAAACAAAAAAAAAACAAAAACAGAAGTCTATTTCTGTCGAGCAACAACCCTCTGCAGTCTCGTGGATGTCAGAAGTTGAATTTACAAGACAAAGGCGGTGAGTGCACTGCCGACAAGCTGCAACTCTCTCTTGACAGTCAGATGAGAAATAAACGGCAGCAGCTGAAAAGAAAGCGCTCTCCCTGTGAGCTGAAGTAAGATGTTTGGCAAGATGTCCACTATGTCTAAATGACAGTCTTGGTTTCGTCACTTTCTTCCTTCTGTGGTGCCTATTAGCCATGTATTTATTGTATCTTTGTTCTCTATTTTGTTGTATTTTTTATTCTATTCTGGCTCTCTTCAGTGCACCAATCTGCGCCAGCATTTGTTTCACACCTAAATGCCAAATTATTCACCAAGTAAACAACCACAGCGCCTGTTAATCTCACAGTAATAAGGTTTGATCACAAGGTTAACATGTTTAATCTAAGCTTCCTCTTGTCTTTAATACATTTAGATAATTTTGCTTCAAGTATATCCTTATTCTAATTAGTAATTTGCCTTAAAAAATGCAGGTTTCAGAAGTGTTTTGACCTTGAACCACAGCAGGAATTTCAGTTTTTCTCATATTTACTTCCCCTTATCCTCATTAAGTCACTTTATTGTCGAGCTGTAGAGTTGACATAAAGTAGTCTAACTTGTGTATATAAAAAAAGTCCCTGTGTATGAATTTGTAATGAAGTTTTACAGAGCCTCAGCCATGATTATAGCGTATGAATATTCATATTTTAAATCTGGGAGACTTCCACACTGTTTGGGAATTTTGCAGGCGAAGCGAGTCGAGCATCACACCGTTGTTACATCAGGGTAACTGATGGAGATGTATTTTAAGGAAACAAACAAGACATTATCTGAGACACTGCGTGGACATACACGTAACTTTCTGGCGTCATAATCAGTAGGTGGTCACACAATAAGGTGGAATTTCACAGATATGATGGTTAATAAACAGATATGCGGTCTTCTGTCACTGCTCCAAACTATGACCAGATGCAGTTTTAGGTTTTTGTCCTCCTCATATCATAGCAGAGTGACTTTGTGCTTTAGGCGATCTATATGTTTATGTCTCAAATTTGTATTCGTGATTTGTATTCCGCCCCGCTGTTCTGTATGAAACGTATAAAGATGGAATGTGGGGGCATTGTTAAGCCGGCAGCGGAGGAAGTAACAGAGTCGAATTGACGTCTGTGTAAAAAGGGTGAGCTATCACACTAAACACCAACATTCATGTGTTACACGTCACACCTCTTTTGCTTCCAGAACGCCAGCATGCATCTTAAAGCACACACAGGGGCGGCATTATGCCGACGTTATTTGGTGCACTGCAAAAAAAAACAGCTATTCTCTTTGGCTGTACTGCAGAATCTTAATGTAGAAGTGTCCTCATAACTACTCCCTGTGCAATAATCATCTCAGAGTTTTCATTTTTGCTAATCAGAAAGTAGTGAATATGGTGTAGACGATATGTTTGTAATGTTCTGAGGATTTTTGAAGAAGTAATCAACCTGTTTTTACTCATTTCTCATCAAAAACAGCAGCTGTGTATGTGAAAAGTGAAAGAAAAAACACCACATGTCAAAAAAAGTCCTTTTCTTCTCATCATAACCAAATGAGGCTCTTGCAAAAACTTCATCAGGAGAACTACTCTCATGCATGCTTAGACCTGTAGTTACTTCTCTTACAATCTACCAATTACTCCTCTCGAACATGCATTTGGGGTTGTCTATTGAGATATCAGCCAGAGATCATCACCCACCACTGCCATCAGTGTCCTGCTGGTATTTAGGGCAGACACCCCTCTGTTACAAAATCACCCTGCTGAGACTAAACACCAAAGACTTAATTATCACTTCTCATCTGTTATATTAAACAAATATCTTTACTTAAGTCACTTTTGTTGCCAAAACCCACCAAACAGAAAGACTTTGAACATCACAAGCAGACACTAAATAAGCACTTACTGCTTTTAAAAGTGACACCAAGTTGGTCATGACTCAAAATTTTGTAATGAGTTGAAAGTGAGAATGTGTTGCTATAATAGAATGATGTAATTTAACAGTCACACAGTAAATAACATGGAGCAAATATAGTGTAGAGAGTGATTTCATAGGAGTGAGCTCATCGGCTGTTCTGTAAATGAACAACAGTCATAGAGTCAATGACTCTGGAAAAAGATGGCGCTCTTGGGTCTTTTTTATGTCATTCTTTCATGCCTTCATCACCTCAAATAGATATCTCTTTGAAAAACCAGATACCATTGGAGGTATATGAGTCTCTTTTTACTTTTATTTTGGTTGATTTGACATTTTAACAAGCTGAAATTAGCCAAACCAGCATTTTCAGTCAATTTGAATTAATATAATCAATGTTTTTCTCACAAGAGAATACATTTCAATGTGCTTTGAAACATATTCAGCTTCATCTGTTTCTATGGAAGCAAAAAGTAAATATGGAGGAGTAAAGAAAAGGTTGTGAGTTTTATGCTTAAATATATTGAAACAAAGCCAATCTTAACCAATCATAAATTAATTGTTAAATAATTTTACTCTCTCTCTCTCTCTCTCTCTCTCTCTCTCTCTCTCTCTCTCTCTCTGCCTGTGTGAGTGAGAGACTATGGTTGATGCTGTGCCCGGGTGATGAATGACCAACAGTGGATAAAGTACACAGCAATAACCTCCAGGCAATCCGGAGCACACTCGGGCACAGGCCAGCAAATTTATCATTCAATTGTCAGAGGAATTTTATCAAGTGTGTTTTCTCCCGTGTCTTTTGATTTATTTTACAATTTATAAAAGTCACTCTGAGTCAGCATTCGACAAGTGTCATTGCAGCCAGTGCGCGGCAAACTCATGCATGGCACAGAAAACATCCAGGAACAAATCCGGTGAAACAGTGACCCGTGAAAGACAATAGGACGTTGCATTTTAAAAAAAAAATCTATAAATTTAGCAAATTGTAGAATAGTCAAATCTGTTCACAACAGAGGAGCATGAGTGGTGCCGAGGCCAACAGCATGCTACAAACCAAACAGATGACCTCGCTCTCTCTCCTCTCTCTGCTCAGACGAGTGAAGTGCGTGGGTTTGGGCGGCATGGTGTAGGAGGAACAAACCCTGCTGAGCCCCGTGGGCTATGAACACTCATCAGCACATGGAGTGCACTTCACTATCTTGTACAAAATATACATGCACCCCATTACACAAATGGGTCTACAGCAGCGGAAAAGCTGTCCCAGCAAACCACTTGTTTATTTCTCTCTAGAAGGCTAATTGTTAATCATTTTCTTTTTAATTGTAGTGGTGGGCCTGGCCTCTCAATCTGCAGTGGAAGGCCTCCCAAGGCTCGTCACGGCATTAATGTGATGTTCAGTCTCATGGGTTTAGTCTTGCAGCGGCAGCCTGTCCCCTTGCAGCCACTGAGCACAGCATGAAGGCAGTCCTTGAGCGACGTTACCAGGCCAGCCTCTCGGATGTGTAATATGTGCACTGCTTCTTGCTGGAGGCAGGGAGCCTGGTTCTCTCTGTCTTGCCCAGCTCTTGCATCTCTCTCTTGGGGCTTGGCAATGCCCATGTGGGGGTGGCAGTGATTGATGATGCCCACTCCGTTTAACACACTGTGGAAACCCAGCAGCAGATGGGGGTCTACAGATGCATGCTTTGCTGCAAAGCTACACAAACCCAGGTCTTGAGGAAGTCAGCCTTGCCGGGTTTGTCAGTGAGCTGTTTTACAAGCGCAGCAGATCAAGTCGGCACGTTTCTGCATATAGATCATCCATTGACATGTATTATCCAATATGTTGCATGTCAGGAGAGGGATAACAAATGATTCAAAGCAATATAAGAGTTTTTTTCAAGAATTCTTCATGCATTAAGTATAAATTTTAATGCAGGAGTATTTTGCATGCATGCATGAGTATTTGTCATTATGCAATTATTGGACCATAATAACTTTGTGTTCATGTGATGAAGTTTAGTACCATTCCCAAAGAAAATCCAGTCATGCTTTATGTTACTCCTTGTTCATTCTACAGAAATTTGACCCCAACCCCCATTTCCTCCACCAGTTTGATTCGACATATTAATCTTATCAACTTTACAAGGGTGCAGATGTGAATAACTTAAACATCCCAAAGTTATTTTCATGCAAAGGGGAAAGGAGGGTAGGAAGAAGTTATTTGTCGGTCTGGTGAAGTGGGAGGAAGTTCCATTTAATTGGATTTTGATGTGCCCTGTTGTCATGGCACCCAGATCCCATCCTTTCACATGAACTTACGTGTACGTGTGGGTCTGTGTGTGTGTGTATGCCCGCGTAGCTCAGTGTGTGTGTGTGTCTCACAGAAAAGCCAGAGAGAGACAAGGTGGAAGAGAACAGAGAGACGGACAGACGGGCGAACAAAAGAGGGAAGAATTATCTGACACAGGAAATGAGCTTCTATAAAGAGCAGTTGGTGAAGGAGGTATAGCAAGTAATATTGATTGAGAGGAATAAATGTGTTTTGCCATTTGTCACAACGGGGCCAGGCTACAGCTGGTTAAGTGGCCACGGATCCCTTCACCAGTGGCAAGTGAAATCACAGCCAAGTGGTTTAGTGCATGTGTAATGAAGGGACACAAAGTCCATCTGCATCTCAGTCTGCTTTGATGCTTTGATGTGGCATGTGCTCTATCTCGATTCATCTCCGAAGGCGACTCTATAAAACCTCAGATTAGCAAGACACACACATCATTTGTCTGTGCTGGATGTGGAGCGCAAACATCGAAAATCCTGAGCAAATGTTTTTAACCCTTGATCGACTGGAAGGGCGAAACGTTCGCTTCTGTAGAGCAACAGTTCGGAGAAGTAATCATCGAGTCAGAGTGTCTTGCCTTATTCCAATGGAAAGGTTGGAAGTTCGAGTGAAAGTTCTGCTTAGGGGCATGAAAGTTCAGTTTTAATATGATGATTGATGTTTCTTAGAGACAATGAAAAAAGAAGCGTGAGCTCTAAAAGCACTGGCTCTATGCAAGATGAGGAAATGAACTTGTAAATAATAATACTAATAAAGATTTGTTCCCTTTTAAATTGGACGTTTGACACTGTTTTCATTTTTAGGATGTTTCATCTTGCAACTTCTTCTATCTGTTTGTTCATATAGTGAAGTTCAGTTTGAAATCTCCCAAAGTTTTTTGTTTGTTTGTTTGTATTTTTAACTCTGATCTCTCTGACCACTAAATGTATCTCTGATAATCTGATTTGATGCGGTATAAAATCACCTTTTCGTTCTGTATTGGTTTCTCAACTCTTGAAGGAAATTTCAGGCATTTCAGTTGTGAAATTCCTTACAAAGTTCACCAGCTAGTGGCTAACTTTACTTTCTGCCTTTTGGGGCTGAGAGGGTAGCCACAGAGGGTTTATTAGACTCTGCTGAGACCTTAAGAACTGAACCAAAACACTGAAGTTGTGGGGCGTAAAGTCAAAACAATGAGTTAAAAGACATGAAAAAGCTCCGTAAGTCTGTGAGAAATTGGGTGATAATTCTTTGTGGGTTTGTTACTACAGTATATATCACATTGATCAGTGAACCCTGAAGTAATATATCCAAAATTCAGAGACGTATTTGGCAAAATACGTGCAATAAATAAATAAAAATGCACATATACTGTAGTTCTACAAATGAAGAGAGTTGATGAAATATTTATAATTTCTCGGCTCAGACTCTTGCAGCTGGTGTTGCAGATTTAGATCATGTTACCAGCTTCCTTTTCTCATTTGTGCTTGTTCGATTTTCAAACCGTGGATACATTTGGTGAAAAGGGAATTGGGTCTTTCCATTTGAATCAAGAGCTACAATTGCATTTCTGCACTAATTTCTTTGATGATATGTTTGTGCAAAAACTGTAAGGTGAGCTGACCAGAACCCTGACCAGGCCAGTACACGGAAGTTAATGGAGCTGTAAGCACGACGAGAGATAAATGCTACTGTATTGTGCATTTGTGTGTGTGTCAGTGTGTGTGTGTGTGTATTGGAGGGTGGGAGGTGCAAGAAGTAACCGATTCACTCCACAAACGCTGTGTTGAATTAATTGCTGGTCCCAGTCTGCAGAAAGAGTCATTAGTCTATAAATCTGGCCAGTTGCCAAGGATGTTAAGAGTGACATAAGGCAAGATTAACCATCCATCCTCTGAAGTACCAAACCGAGTCACAGTTGAGTGTGAATGCAAACACTAATATTGACATAGGGAGCTCTTGTAGCTTAACTGTGCACAGGGGAGCTCTAGCCAATCCACACACACGCACATGCACAAACACACTCGCACAAACACAGACGCTTCTTTTAAGGATGTCTTACATCATAAAAAACAAGCACATCCTACTTCTGTGAGTGTGCCGAGTTTGATTTTGAAAGGTGTTCCCAAAGCACAGCAGACACTCCTGAAACAATTTACAAGAGTCATAATTTAGAAACATTTAGAGACATAAGAAAAATACTGTTGCTCGCATGGAGGAGGCAACAATCCAGAAGTTTTTTTTTTTTTTTAAGGGACAAAATGAGTCTCGCATTAAATAATGGATTGTGACGTTGTTCATTTTGGCGGCTGGCTGTGCTCCATACCTTTTTCATATCACATCAGTTCTCATGCGGGGTTGGTATATATCAAAAATAGATAAGGAAGCACTTCAGTGTTGCGTGAGAGCACACTTAGATCCTGCGACAGTGCTGATGAGAATCTGGAGCATCCAAATTTAGTCGAATGAAATCCAGGGTTAATCACCCAGG
Organism: Ctenochaetus hawaiiensis; assembly: GCA_029783645.1. Taxonomy (NCBI): domain Eukaryota; kingdom Metazoa; phylum Chordata; class Actinopteri; order Acanthuriformes; family Acanthuridae; genus Ctenochaetus; species Ctenochaetus hawaiiensis. Next base: position 7,487,053 of record JAPZDY010000025.1, read on the forward strand.
ATGCGACGCAGACAGTCAAACATCTGTTTGAAAAAAAAAAAATTAAGGAGGAGTGCAGGGTGGCTTGCATGGAAAATTCATTTGTTCCTCAAATAAATAGAGGGGAGTAGTGAAATTACTTTCTCAGAGTTTAGAAGAAACATTAATTCGTTTTTTGACCAAGCTAAAAATAATGTCAAACGGGGAAAAAAAGGAAGCACAATGATGCTGTCTACAGAGCTGCCTGCCTTTTAACAGCAAGTGATGTTCTTTTTTTAAATCACAGCCCATTATACCAGAAGGGCTGCCTTCTTATTAATCCTTTGTCTCATAGAAATTAATTGCTGTACATACAAAATATAAACTGTAGTTTGTGCCAAACAAAACCTAGTTTTTGAAGGGAAGGCAGCTGAGCACACATAGGTTTGGCTAGGCTATATTGAGCTAGGCTGTGCAAATGTTGTAGATATTAACCCACATCAAATGGAGGCTCATTGCCGGCCAAGTGAGCTTAAGTGCCTCATAAAAATTTCAAATATTTGGACTTCGATTCCATAAAGCATGGACATAAGATATGGTGATGGCTTTTTGCAAGGCCACAGTTCTGTTGCTAACTCTGCACTCCAAAAAGCTATGTTGTGGCTGTGGAGAGTCCTTTTTTTTTTTTTACTGAGTCTAAATGGCAGATTTTTTTTTCTATTTCATTCCATTTTATTCTTTGCTACCTGAAGCATTGTTGTAAGCTGCTGGATGAAGGTACAGTTGTCTAACGAGGAGTTTTCCTGCCTGTTAAATTGTGAGTAAAATCTTCTGGCTGGATGCCTGTTAGGCTCCTGCTAATTACAGAGGAGGAGGGTTACCTTGAAAACACTCTTCAGCTCTCACTCCACATTAAGGCTTACCGATACAGAGAAGTAAAGAGGGAATGAAACAGACTTCACTCCAAAAAACTGGAGACAGGATCCTATGGGAAGATCCGTGCCCATTCATCTTTAATGTATCTCAACTTGTGCTCCGAGGCTCTGAGGACTGACAATGGAGAACAGTCGGAGCGAAAGAAGAATGGAAAAGGGAAAGAGAGAGTTTGGAAGGAGAAAAGAGAGGACGAAGGGGCAGCTTACTGGGGAATAGGAGTATACTGTGAATGATTGATGAGCAGACAGGGCTGTTGGTTGCGTTCGCCAAGCAATAAAAATGGACTAATCCATCCTTTTCGCTCCCTGAGGATCGTAGCACCATCGTCACCACTGAGATGGTAGAATTTTTCAAACTTTCCTGTCCGTTCACTGACCAGGTTCCACGAAGCAAAAACAGTGGGTGAGTCGGTGCCAAATGGTATCTAGCCCACTGGAGTTTCTCCATCACCTCCCATTTTCAATCTCCTTTTTTTTCCCCCCCGACTCCCATCATCCTTTTCCTTGCCCCTGCTGTCTATCTGGCAACATGTCTTTTTGTCTTTCTACACCTGTCCATCTGACACCGGTTTGCTTCATTTGCCCGGATCAATCTGTTCTCCCCCCCAAAAAAACTGTCCACACTCATCTCTAGTGTCTTTTTCCCCCTTGACCACCCACACACACACACACACACACCAGTGTAATCCCCCCCTCCCCCAAACTCACCTTCATTCATCCTGCATCCTGATTACCCTTTTCTCCCTATTGTTACTGTTTTTCCCATCAGTTGCCAGCTTCTTTTGCTAAACACAGAGTGACCCCTGTTGGTGATAAGTGTACTTACAGGCAGTAATGGCACATCCTTCCTTTCTCCAGGGTACATCAACCGTGAAATCAGCCTGGCATTGGCTACACTGTGACAGACCCTCTCTCTTGGGGCCGCATTTGGCCCCTGCTGCCCTTCCTCACTTGGGAAGTGGCACGAGTCAGCAGGTGGGGTTAGCTGCCTTCCTTTACTTATCACCACAGAGCTTCCTCCCTCTCGTGTACAGCCACTGTACAGCTGACTAAGTCAATAAGAGGCTCGAGACTTGTAGATTGTAATCAGTGTTACTTGTGTTTTTCTTTAAGTCTGTGGTATATAATGTTTTTAAGTAGTCTGTTGTGTAGAAGGGAGGCTTACTTACAATCCTCTTAAATAAAAAAACAATAACCCTCATTACAGGGTAAATAATCAGAAATATGCTGAAGTAAAATAACATGTAGTATCAGAAAAAACATAGTCATGTAAAAAATATTGTATTGTAGGATTGTATCAGATTATGTTATTAACCATCCATCCATTTTCTATACCGCTTAATACTCTGCAGGGTCGCGGGGGGAGCTGGAGCCTATCCCAGCCGACTTAGGGCGAAGGCAGGGGACACCCTGGACAGGTC
>JAPZDY010000025.1:7499229-7516662 GCA_029783645.1 Ctenochaetus hawaiiensis
GAAAGAAAGAAAGAAAGAAAGAAAGAAAGAAAGAAAGAAAGAAAGAAAGAAAGAAAGAAAGAAAGAAAGAAAGAAAAGAGAAAAATGACCCCATGGTTGAAATTGATGGCTGTTTTTTATTTTTCCAACACCTCATAAGCACACTTGAGCCTTCGACCAATGAGAGTGGATTTTCCATTTCGGTGTTTGCCACTCTATAACCAAAGTGTTGAGTCACATTTATAAGTGGAGGAGGAAGCACATTGAAAGGTTGAAGGAAGCAGTTTAATATTATCAACTCTGTAAACAAAAGTCAAGAATTTATTTCAGGCCCTTGTATATACAGAACACCACAAGTGTAAAAGACCACTGTGCAGCATTTAGTGGCATCTAGTGGTGAAGTTGTAGATTGCAACAAACTGAATACATCAATGGACAGATGTCAGCTTTAGAGTTTGACAGTTTAAACTTTGTCTTTAAATGTAAGTATTTTAAAATGTTCTTTGTACCAAACCTCATAATAAATCCAGATATAAGTTCTTCAGCTTGTAAGCTGTCATGTGTTACATGTTGTGAGTCTTTTGGGCCACTAGAGGGCAGTTAACACAATTGGTTTTGTTAATAAATGTAGGACAGTTTTATTATAATCATTATTATTCGTCAGACAACTTTGTCACAATAAGTGGTAAATTTTTTAATTGTACTGCCTCTGTGTGGGCTTTTAACTCCACTAATTTCACAAAAAATGGATAATTTAGTTATGCTTGGATCTAAAGTCTTGGAACATAAATAACCCTGATTAGGTCATCAGGATTATCTCGACTTAATTTGTTGGATTATGGAAAATGTAGGATTCAGTATTTTTAAAAACTCAACACATGCTAGGAACTTAAAATCTCGTCCTCCTCTTTATGGCAAGAAGTGCAAAAACTAAATTGCTGCAGTCCCAGTTAATGATGATGTATTACTTTACTTGTACATAAAGCAAAATCCAGGAATTATAATGTACCCTTTGTGAGTACAAGAAATTAGAAGTTATCAGAATGTACTAAAGCGTTATTTAATTAACAACAAAGCTACTGTTCCTGCGAGCTGTCAGGAGACTAGCAGTAACCAGAGAGAAAGAATCGCTGCACTCACTGAGACGAGCAGTATCTCCAGCATTCAGCTCCACCACCAAGCCAAATCAAGTGTGTGTGTTATCAGTATACAGGTTAAACACCAACACTGAGCACCGTCAGCAAAGAACAGGAGTCCTGAGGGGAACAGACATCAAAGCAATCAACCACTGACGGCAAGAAGAGAGAACAGCTGTCACACCGAAGAACCATTTTAGCTTTTTTTTTCTCTCAGCAGAATGTTAAAGTCTTGTGTATTAAAATCCCTACAGACACCATTTTTTATCCCACCATGAACATAATCTACCATCATAACAAGCCAATAACAATGATGCTAGCTCATGCAGGCCTTTACCTTCTTAACTGATGAATGGGACAAGTACAAAAACATGAATTATTAGCTAAAACAAACAAAAATAAACAGCAACTCATCCCAGACAATATACCAGAGCAAACAGACATCAGCCTAATCTCTCCTGAGCTGCACAGCAGCACACATGACAAAGTGTGAGAAGGTCATGATTTTCATTTTTGATGCGTGTTATTTTTTCGGATTTGCTCCACAGTGTAGACATTGTTTGACTGAATCACAACAATATGAGCGAAGCACTTCAGCGGGAACTCCAGTTTTTTGTTTTTTTGGGGGTTTTTTTTCCCCCAAAGATCTTAACTGAGAGTGCATTAATCATCACAGTCTCCCCTCCCAAGTGAAGACAGAGAGCAACAGCTGGGGGAGAGGAGCTCGGCTTTAAACAGTACAGGCTGCAGGAGGTTCAGCCATCACTTCTTGTTGTGCAGTCTGACATCAATAGTAATGAATAGCTTGGAGCGTTGCCTGACTGCCTGAGCATGAATTGCTATCACACATGAGGCTGGGCATTGGAAGTGGTTTTGTTCGTGTGTTTCTGTGTGTGCTTGTAACCGTGTCTGCAGGTCTGCGTGTTACTATGTGTGCTTAGTGTATGCACTTCTCTGTGCGTCCTCATGCACTGCTGAAGCTGTGCTTCTTTGTTGGGGCAGATATGTCTAATATGCAGAATAACAGGTAGTCCTAAATGACCTGTGCTGACAGGAACAATTCATCAGAACATTGTTGGTGCTCTTGGACCAGGCTGGGGCTTCATGCTGAGGTTACACCTGCAAGGGCTGGAGCTGCACTGAGATAGAGTGTGCCTATGCACAATGATCTTTAAATGATCTATGGTCGGCCACAACACATTTATTTAAAGCAAGTGTTTGCATGGATTTTAAACAACTGAGGGCACAGTTAACAAGAAGTGCAAAAGCATATTTTCTTTAAGAAGAAAGGACAAAAAAAGACTAATTTTCTAATGGTAAGATATCAGCTATGTGCATGTTCAGATAAAAGAAAGTATGTGTCGTTTTTCCAAGAAATTTCCCCTATTTCTTCTACCTTCATGTGAAGGACTGTGATGCGAGGAAATGATGCAAGTGAGGAAAACACAGACACAGTTAAAAGAACTGACATATAACCTTGGATGGGCTTCAATTAACTGATTTTTCGGCAGTGGAAACAGCTATAAACATAACGTTCCCTTATTATCATGTTTTAAAGCTGTTGACTGATTAAATGAGACACAAATAAAGGAACTCAGAAAAAACATGTTATTCTTTCATCTTACACTGTTATTGATGCTCAGAGTAGCCATGTTGGATTTTAAGGTCAAGGTTGGTGAGGTTCTTCTGACTTTATGAGTCAGAAATTTGACCTCAGGGGATGTCGAGAATATATATATATATATATATATAAAAGAGAAATGGGAACTCAGAAATTCCAAGGATTTTTCTTTACTTTCTCATTTCTTTCTCTACCCTGTTGTTATCACAGATTGCTTTACATATTTAGCAGAATAACAAGCATGTAAGAGAGGCAATAAATACACCTTGTTGATTAATTGTTAACCAGTAGGAGAGTTGGTAAACCAAAACAAATGAGTGTATGTGATGTCCAGGTAAATTCAAAGACTTTCAGAGTATCTTATTGGGTAGATGTGTGTGAACAGCAGGCTGGAGAACTCGCTACATTGCAATTCTACACTCACAGCCTGTTCAGGGAATTCACTTGTCACTAATCAAAGCAGATTTAATTAAACTCAGGCTCAAAACATTGGCCCTCTCCATTCTACTGCTCTTTTGTCCAATCTCCTATCAATGCTGTGGCCACCAAGCTAGTTTTTAATGCCTTACCTCGTCTACGCTCACACACTATGTCAGGAGTTCTTTGCTTGCTGATCTATGTAGGACAAGCAGTGTGGTGTCTGAAGTAATAAATGAACAAGATGAATGTGGGGGATATGTTCATTTGAAAGCTCTTGTCACTGAGGGTTTGTCGTCCAGCCGCACAAAGGGTGGAGCCGTCCCGCTTGATTTACCTTAGATTTAAACCATGGCTAAATTGGAAATCGTGAATCACTCTGACACCATTGGTGCAAGATGGATTACTCCAGTTAAAGGCTGCCTTTCTTTCCTTTGGTTCTTCTTAAAGAAATCATACAAAAATTAATTTTTCTGACAGAAGGCTGACCCGGGCAGTCAACGAAAGGAACAGCAAAGGGAGGCCAGCACTGAGGCACTACAAAGCTGGTTTTGTCAACACGGCACCATCCAAACCACATCCAAGAGCTCTCAGCAGCACAATGAGGGTTGGCTGAATATTTGATCAACTGTCTCAGGTTTAACAAGCCCTGCCAAACCACACCTGCCTGGAGGAAAAAGATATGCCTTTGAGCAGGGTGGTGCCTCCCCCAAAGATGTAAAGGAAGTAAGCGTTTGATGTTCACAATGGCCAATCTGCACTAATCTCATTCAATCTTAGGAACTCGGAGTCCCAGCAAGGTTCAAGATTTGCATTTACTGAACAATAGCTCTCTGGATGCCAGTAATTCCTTCCAGTATAATCTAGCCATAAATTACAAACAATACAATCAACCACAGTCCACTTTAGGTTGAATGAAGTGTTTGCGGATTGAATTCACTTAAATATCACATGTCCTTCATACTGGATATTCATGCACCCAGAGACTTCCACATATAAAGTCCTGGATTACTCCATCTGTACGAAGGTGTGAATTTGTGTGTGTGCGTATGCATTTCTGTATATTTCTCTTTTAGTCTAGGCTTGACTTTGTGTGTGTGTGTGTGTGTGTGTGTGTGTGTTTGTGTGTGTGTGCTCACCCCAACTCATCGTTGCCGGCTGCAGCTCATTGCCCTGCAGTAATATCAGGCCTTGCAGACACCTGGGACCAGTGGTGTGGGCCCTCAGAGGAGGCAACCGCCTGGCAACTGGCCCTGATTACTTTCTCCACTCTCCGGAACTCAACTCTGTATATGCCATTAACTGCTGCACGCAGTGTGATCCCAACTCGACCGTGCCATTAACCCTGTACACAAAGGGTTGTTTACAAAAGTACACACACACATACACACACACACACACTACACAGAGCTTCACAACTTAACCAGCAACCTACTGAAACCACAACCATGTGCAGACAAACATCTTCCATAGTCTCCCCGGTGAGAGGTTTAAAGCTTTACAACATGTTGCAAGGGTGACATCTAGTGGGCAAATTATAGCACAACCAGACGTGAGCTGTTGCATGGAATAAGCAGATAAAATGTGTGTGGTTATCATCAAAATAACACACAATAATATCTACACTAAAAAAGGGTTTCAATAAAATTTCCTTGTATATATTTTAGCTGCATATCTCAACACAATCTGGGTTGGTAATGACCTTTGTGTGTCCTTCAGCTTTGCATTATCTCCTTACTGTCCTTGACTGCACTATTCCACAGCTGCATGTGTAGTATTTTTTAGTTTCAAACTTTTCTTTCTCCTGTAAATAAGAAAACTGTTTTACAAAAGAAATTTAAAGCAGATACCTGTAAGGTTAATCCTTTATGGTGTGACTTAACTGATACTCCCTGTTTGACCTCTATGAGAAAACTTAAAAACATTCTTAAGTAAAAGTCTAATTGTAGAAATGAGAAATGAGAATGCTGCATTTGAAAACACTATCAACATTAAACACAGATGTAGCAACATGTCGATTCAAAATCACCCTGGCATGATGTTCTAACAAAGTTAGGGAAAGTCATAAATAAATGTCAAGGAGATAAGTTAGTGTTGCATTTGGGTTTTAAGCTGTTGAGCTTGCTGTGTGGGGGAACTAATTTTTATTTCAGCAATATGCACAACTCTGAATCTGCTCTCTGATGTCTTATTTGCATAGCATCATTAAATATATTGTTTAAAGGGTAGGGCCTTAAACAAGTGATGGAAGGAGTACACATGTTGTTTACTTGTAAAAAAATACTTAAAAATAAAAAAAATAAGACAGTAAAAGAGTAAGAGAGTAAAGTTAAATGGTAAAAGTACTCAATTCTAAATTAAAGTCCTGCATTCAAAAATGTATATAAGGAAATTAACAAGTGTTATTTATCAGGCGTAGGTAAAGGCGTGACTTATTTTAATTTTTTTTGTATAGTACATGTGAGTTTTTTAATTAATACATTTTATTTGTTTAGCATATATGAGATAATATCTGAAAATGTAACAGTAACTAGTAATGGACGGTGTCAAATAAATGCAGTGGGGAAAAGAGTCCAGTGCTCTGGAATGTTGATATTCTTGAAGAACTATTACTAAAGGTTGAAAAGCAGTGTTACATAAAATGCTAATACTCAAGTAAAGCATCTCAAAATTGAACTGAAACATCACATTTAGTGTAGTTATTTTCCTTTACTACCTTAAACACACCAGTATCAAATGTCTTATGGTTTATTCTTTACTAATATTACTTTAGTCTGAATGCTAATTATACAGGCAGTCAGGTTTTGCTCAGTTATCAAAGAAGCTACTTGCATCACTACAGTCTGAGTTGGTTTCAGATCTTAAAATTAAGATAAATATGTATTGTACTTAAGCTTAAGGTTGTTTTTTGGCAATATGGTGTTTGTGTTTTTGACTCACTTTGAAACATTTACATAATGGTCTCATAAGTGCGGTAATTTTTGCTAACCACTGGAGGGCGTCCTGTACCTGATATGATTTTCCTCCTATTGAGTAAAATTGAGAATAAAAGACCCACTTTTCAACAAATGAAAGAGTTCGGTTACTCCAGAAATAACAAAGGGCATTGTTTCAAGCATTTAGCTTCATTTTAAATTTTAAATCATCATTAACCATCATCTTTTAATTTTTAATTTTTTTTAATTTTTAATTAATAAATGGTCCCTTATAAATCTTCTCATTGGATCATTAAAATGATGTATTTTTGTCAAAATACAGAGAATCAAACACAGCAAGATTCACTGACAGTAGCTTTACCCATTTTTTTGTCACACTGATTTTTTTTGTTGTTGTTGTTGCTATGTTTATTAAGTGCTCTATGAACCTAAACACGGAAACTTGATTTGATTTTTTTCAAATGCTCAATCTTAATCCTACACCAAACAGGGAAAAGGGTTTTATTATATTTTATTGCTTCAATTGCCATTGTAGGCTGACTCTGTAAATTGCCTGAAGGGACAACAGAAACAACAACAAAGAATATGCAAATCACCAAAGCACGGCAGCATGACAGACTGACAGTCAAAAGGAACAGGAACACCTTATCTTATCTCTGATACATGCAAAGTTTTCAAAGCTCTGCATGCCTTTGTCTGGGGGAGAGAGGAGGAAGAAGGGAAGAGACCATTTTCCAGGAGGGAGGCGCTGTGAAATCGGCACCGTGTCACGGTTACTGTCGGCCCGCTTCGACTCGGTGACAGAAAACTGTGAGAGACTTCTGCTGACACATGAAACACGAGGAGAAAGAAGCAAACACGGGAGGTAAGTCGTCGGTTCGCCCCCCTTGCGCTGAGATTTGTTGACCTTCCGACCGGTTACGGGTGGAAATGTCCCGTTGGAAACTTGTACTCGTCACCTGTGTCATGTTACTGTAAACTGTCCCTGGTCTTATAGAGTACAGGAGCGATTATTATTACTTGTTCAGGTTGTAACGAAGGCTGTATAGATACTGTGCGTAAAGCTGTCAATCCTTTCTGCTTTCTAGAGATAACACAGAGTAAAGCTGAGGACACGAGTGGTTTGATAGTTTATATGAAAAGCACAGGCTCATATCTGATACTGTAACGTAGAGGAGTCACTTTGATTTTAACTACCGATTGTAAAATGTAAATACATTTGACAGGATAACATAAAATTTTAAGTAAATCAAAGCACGTTTGCGTAAATTGCGTAAATTTAGCCTTAATAAGGCCAACACCATATGATGATGTAATGTGAATCATTACAAAATACAGAAACTCTTACTTCAGAGCTTATTATAAACGAATTGCTGTCGGTGGTAAATATGATGTTTGAAATTACTTAAAAGAAGGGACAATTCGACTTCAAGATGCCGATCAGATGATCTGTCTGTTGATTAATCAGTGAACATTTTTGGTGTATAAAATAATCTGAAATTTCACAATTTCCTGGAGCCCAACATGACATCATCAGGCGTCCCGGTTTGTTCATCCGACTGTCCCAAAACTTAATTATGAAATTAAATTTAATATCATTTATCAATATTAGCTCCGTCTCATTTGACTAATCGATTAATTGCAGTTCTAAAGGCTATGAAACTAATGTGTCCTGAACGAAAATAACAAGCAATTGATGAAACAAGTTCAGTTCAATTTTCAATGACACCAAATATATTAGGCTAAATTGTGAATATATGTGTTTAAAGTAGTTCTAAACATATGTAGTCTTTAGTTTATGTGGTGAAGTCACTGTAAACATCTTTTAGCTTCACTGAAGAGATAGAACGAGTAATGAAAGAATATACGGAATCTGTCAGACTAATAATGTAATATGGTTTGAATGCAATTTAAAGGGAAACAGAGGGGAAAAATGGACCTTAAACTTACATTTAGTAACATTTTCACATAAATAACTAAATCTTTCTTTTTTTTTTTGTCTAACACTTAGTTCCATGGTAACATGAGTCAGGCTTAAAGGAGGAAGTTTGCAAATGTGACTGGATGTAATGTGAATAAAAGTTTACTGCCTTACCTCATCTCAGAGTATTTCCTCAGTCAGTCAATCAGGTAGATTTTTATCTCTAATGCCGGCTGTTAAGCAATAAATAGAATCACCATAATCCCACACTACCTTACAATACCATCAATTTTTCCTCTATTCTTTTCATTGTTTTAATAGAGAGTCCTTTTGAGGTAGACGTTACATATTGTGTGTTTTATAGGTTAAATAATTTCAAATAAGCATGCATTCATGAGTAAATTATGTAATTTTTTTCCCTATCAGTTGATGCATATCATCCTTTATGCTGCTGAAAAGAGACCCAGATGCTTCAGGATGGATCAGACACTCAGTCAGAGTTCAGCTTCGGACCTGCTCGAACCAGACAGTGAGGAGCTCCAGCTCAGAGTGGACTTCTTCAGGAAATTAGGTTACTCTTCAGCAGAGGTGAAGGCTGCTTTGACAAAGTTGGGCCTAAACACAGACACTAACTCCATGTTGGGAGAGCTGGTCCGGAGCAGGACCAGCGCTGCACCCTGCGTGTCCAGTTTTGACACCGATGACAGGGGCATGGGGCAAAAGGACCCTTTGTTGCCCACCAGTTGGGCCCTTGGACCCTGTCGAATTACACCAAAACTCTGGGCTCAGAAGGATACAGACACAGAATTGAGGCCCATTGTTATTGATGGCAGCAATGTTGCCATGAGGTAATTTTAACACGTTATTTTTCTCTTTATTGCACACATAAACAATCAAAGAGGGCATTGTCTACCTGGGAACACTAAATCACCCGTAAAATAACATATCCCCAACCGCCATCGCTCATGTTGTCATTCAACTCTGACCCTGGAACATGCATTTTCCCTCCTTAGCGTGTCACTTGACTATTTAAGAAGGGCGTTCCACACTCTGCCTGTGCATGTTTTTTTTTTGCAAATGTCACCGCTACTATATGCAAATATCAGGCGCACACCTCAAACTCTCCACCTCTAAATACATGTGAATGTAACACACACAAAGTTTACAGTGAGAAATATCCTGAGGGAGGGAAGGGCTACAAAGAACATTCAAAGGCATGTAGTGCTAACACAGATCAACTGAGGCTTAAAGCAGGCGTGTAAACCGAGGGAAATCCCTGTGGGCTGCTCCGTCCATGGGCTTGTTTATAGTTTGCATCATATAATTTTAATAGTGGAAGCCTTTATTTATATGAAGCCTGTGTAATTTTCAAAAAAAGGGAAGGAGGAGGCATTACTGCTGTGTATGCATGTTATTTGATTGTGTTTCACGTAAAATAAGAGCTCATGGGCTGGTATACATGCTGGTATGGACTGAGTTTTTGTGCCAGTTTATGATGCCTTCTCATATTGTTCATTGTCAAATGACCTCTTCTCTTGTTCCTTTTATAGTCATGGCAACAAGGAAGTATTCTCATGTCGAGGCATCCAGCTAGCAGTGAACTTCTTCCTGGACAGGGGTCATAATACCGTAACTGTGTTTGTTCCCACTTGGCGCAAAGAGCTTCCCAGACCCGATTCCCCCTTGACAGGTGAGGAAACAAGAAATGCACAACCGAGCAAACAGATGGCTCTCGATCATCAGGCAGATTGGAGATAGTTCAGCAATGCAAATGCTTCTCAGTCAAGCAGAAACCATGTCTTTGGCTTCATTAGAAGCAAGTAGAGGCAAGTGAGGGTCAGTTTCAACCTTAAATAATATGAACCTAATTTATTTAATTCATATTTAAGATAGCTGCCTAAACTAAAGGGGTCACCTCACCATTTAAATTCCCTTAATTGTCTCTTTACATTTAAACATAAAATATGTAACATTTACACATGAAAATTTCTAAAAACAAATCTTTGTTATATATTGAGTGTTATACTTACTAGTCCCAAATGTTTCTGACCTTCAAACTCAGAGAAATCTCTACTTTTTTTCTCTTTATTTGAAATAATTAATGAAAACATGACTCCTGCTGAATCTCCTCCAGCACCGTGGCTGTAGGTACGCCTATTCCTGTATCTGTGATTCATTCCTTACAGCAGACATGAGGCAATCATTTTATATTTTCAGTGGAAAAACTACCGGACTCAACCATTGGGCAACACATTTAGGGTTGTGAAACAAATGGTTTACCTAAGAGCTTACCAAGTTATTTTTAGTATGACGCCAAGATAACTGCAAGTGTGAGTATACACTGAAAAGAATTTTGTGTAACAGTTTTTTTTTTTATGTGAGTTCAGTATTATAGTCTCTGGCAGTGAAACACAATAAAGAGGTCTACATTTCTGACAACTGAGTCACAGACATTTCTGGGTGTATCTGAGCGATCGTGATTAATATCATGTCAACACAACAACAGCGTCTCTTTGAGCAGTGAAGCTGCATTTTATCCAGTCTTAATGCAACGTAGACTTTATCCAACAATAACAACAACAACCGTATAGTAAAGGGCGGATGATCCGTTGAAAGCTATGCATCATCACCATGTGTGGATTTATTAACCATGCAGCCTGTGCAGAGTAATCCAAAGGTTTTATTTTCAGACCTGTGAACAAGGAAGTAAAAATCAGCCTGCACTCACTCGTGGGAAAGCCCCATCAGGAAGTCCAGCTGTGTTTTTTCTTCCACACCTATTATACTGTGTGGTTAACTGCTGACAATCATCTACCGCGAGAGAACCTATGTAGAGAGAGGTTAAGTGGAGACAGAAGAGACAAACAGAAGCACTTATTGATGAAAGTGCCTTTAAGTGTCTGAGTGTATCGTCTGTAAAACAGTAGATCAGCCACATGCATGTCAAGGTTTTATATAACTTGGCCTCCCATTACAGATATCACATCATATCATGGTTCATTCCATTTTATTTGTCCAATAAGCACACATGGTGAGGGTAATATGTTTTCAGTTTTCAGTTCCACTGTGCAGATAGAGTAATGTGATATAAAGTACAAAGAGATGGTTATGATGTTAGCACACGTTATGTAACACCTTCTCTGATGCCTTTTGTCTCCGTGATTGATTGATGGCTCTGTAAAATGCCTACTGCATTCTTTCTTAAGCTTTGTAATATAGCCAGCTTGAACGTGCAGTTGAAGATGGTGAAAAATTGCATGACATGTTACAGGCCACAAAAACCACGCCCTAAATATTTGACTTTTAATCCAAACGGTGACATACCACAGTCAAATACATTCTAAAATGCTTTAATATGTTGAAAAGGGATAATAAAAAGGTCCTTCATCCTTCTGTAGCCACCTCACTCATGACTGTCTGCACTTTCAGATCAACACATCCTGACAGAGCTTGAAAAAAAGAAAATAGTGGTCTTCACTCCATCGCGCCGCGTTGGAGGTAAGCGAGTGGTTTGCTATGACGATCGCTTCATCGTCAAGCTGGCATACGAGTCAGACGGAGTGATCGTGTCCAACGACACCTACCGTGACCTCCAAGGAGAAAGACCTGAGTGGAAGAAATGCATCGAGGAGAAGCTCCTTATGTACTCCTTCGTGAACGACAAGTAAGACGTTGACCTAGTTTCTGTCTGAGCTTGTGAAGTTTCACATTGTACGTTGAGGAAACCTTTTTAATGTGATATGGGAGGGTGGGGGTGTAATCAGAGAAACATAACTGTGCCGCAACCAGCTGATTTCTCACAAGGAAATGAGGTCATCAGTGATCAGTCATGTCTGGGGGTTTTTTTGTTATTTTTTTGTCCAGGTTCATGCCCCCAGATGACCCTCTAGGTCGCCATGGCCCCAGTCTTGACAACTTCCTTAGAAAGAAGCCTCTGCCTACAGAGCAAAAGAGACAGCTCTGTCCGTATGGTAAGATTTGATTGGCCCAGAGTTTAGAAAGAGGAAGCCTTCTGCTGCAGTGTGCAGTATTTTTATGCTGCATGTTGTCAGTCATTTTATTCTTGGGTTATGGACAAGGAAGGAACATGATTGCCAAATGAGATGACCTATCTATTGTCTATTTTTTGTTTTCCTCAGACAAAAAGTGCACGTACGGCATCAAATGTAAGTTCTACCATCCTGAGCGGGCAAACCAGTCCTACCAGTCCCTGGCTGATGAATTAAGAGAGAAAGCCCAGATTACCGCTGTGAAAGAAGAGAGAAATGCCAGATTATCACCCAGACATCTTCAGTCATCTGCTCACAAAGCATGTTCCAATCCTCAAGACTCTAACACAGAGCACATTAGAGATCAGATAAGCTCCTCACATCCTGGTCAGGTTAGCGAAAATGCACTGCTTTACTGGGAGGATCCCAGAAAAAACTCAAATTGCATGCCCTGTCCTGTAACAGGAAACCAGTGCCAGAAAGAGTGGCCTGTGCTGCACTCGATGCCACATCATTACTACACCAACGTGTCTCACGAGTACCTGGATTCTGGCCTGGGCTCCTATGAGAGCCAGTTCTCTGATTTTTCACATTGTCTCAGCAACTCCCAAAGGCTCAGGCCCCAGCAGCAAAGTGCCCTCGCTGGGCCCAGACATGCCTCAGTGCATTCAGAGGAAAACAGCACCACCCAGTCCTGCAGCTGCTGTTCCCATGTAATGTCCCCAACAGCTCATCCGCAGCATCACAGAAACCTGGACTCTAAGAGTCAAACCAAATACGACACCTACCCTCCTCACATGTTCCCGTCTGGTATGTCACACCTACACAGCCACCCCAGCCATCTCCATTATGGTAGCACCACGCACCATCAGCCAAATTACTGGTCAGATCCCTTTCAGGGGCTGCCCCAAGCCAGGACATCACGTAGTCTCCCCACTTCGGTCCATACTGCACACTGTCCAAACTCTTGCTGCTCTTATGAAGGTCATCAGTACCATTCCTGGGGTCAACAACAGTCCCCCTCTGCTGCGTTTGACCCACAAAGGTTGGAACTCCGCAAAAATCTGCAAGCCATCTTTAACCCGCAGCAGGTGGATACAGTGATGGAAATGTTTCCACATCTGATGAATGCAGAGAAACTGGCTGCAGAGATCCTCAACCTGAAGGCTCAGAGAGGGATATTTTGATGACTTCTCAGTTCAGTTTCATCCTTTTTCAGGCAAAACTAACACGATGCTTGTGTAGTTGTGTTGACACTCAGTCACAGCAAACGCAGAATCTCCTAAGAAGCTTTTGTTGAGTGATTTGAAAGCTTTCACAATGTGCCATTAAGGAAGTGCAATAAGCCTTAATGAACAGTTTAGATCAGTCTCTTCTGAGTTGAATGCATTTGTATGACATTGTAGTCAAATCATCTGACTTTATCATCCATGTTCTGGATACAAAGTTCCTCTAAACTGAATAGGTCTAACTAAGTTTCTAGAGTTTTGAATGTTGATGCATATTGTATCAAATTTGATATATCTTGGAATCTTTGCTCGGAAGTGAGTTCTCACGTAATAAAGAATCACTGCGTATAGTATTACGTTTTCTTTCTATTGATTGTGGTTCTCCAGGTCAGCTTGCTGTGCAATACTATGTCTGTGAGGTGTAGCTATTGTGTTTTTTTCAGCATCTAGGATTCAAAGTTAATTCCTAATCAAACAAGGAAACTGAAAAGTGAAAAAGACGTTGACAGTGACGCATGGAATTCACCGGTGTGTCATCGCCCTTTTCCTGTAAACCAGCAGCTGTTTCATGAAACGTTCTCAGAACAAGTGTTGCTGTAACACTTCACATATATTTTTTGTAGCTGTATGATTTAAAAAATGACAAAAAAGTGAAATTTTGTTCTCATGAGCATCTAGATCTATGTTCTTCTAGAAAAGTGCTTTGTAAATGTATACTGTTCAATAAATAAGCTTGTAGAGGGAAATCCATGTCACAGAAAATAAAAAAGTTTAATGTTTCAGATATCGTGTGTCAGTTCAACTTATCTGTATGATTAGCACTTTCTAAGCAATGCTAATGCATCTGTAAATGTGCACATTGCACAAATCTCTTTACCACAACCCACTTTTTAAACCCCAATATATGTTCTACTCTGCAGCTCATGTTGCAATCTTGACCAAATCATTTTGTTTTTTCAGTGTTTGAGGGAAAAGGTCAGCGATCTGCTGATCTTCTCTGCTCATGTGACAGACGTATGTCAGTTAAGCAAAGTTCCTGGTTATTCTGGAGTTTTTGTTGAACAGCAGCTACATTTTCCAACAGTTTGCATCACCGTACCTCTGAATCCTGGTAATCCCCTGGCATATTCTCTGGCACCACCATTAGGTTGACATTTTTTAAAATGTCTATTAAATTTCTACTTAAAGGGGCTTTACTTGCCATTTTAGCACTGTTTACAGTGCAATTCCATAGAGGTTTGATTACCATTGGGTACTGTATGTACAGGGTTGATGCTTAGTTTAAACTGCTATTAAAGTGAGGTGCAAAGCAGATTTGACCACAGTTTTGAGCCCCACTTGAACAAAGTCGTAAGTCTTCAGACTTTAGAAACTTTTCTCTAATTGCTTAAGTATATATAAAATTAAATTATCTTAATACCAAGTACCTTTAATATATATATTTAAAATACCTATTTAAAATGTCAGTATACTAAGCTAAACAACAAACATAATAAACACTATGCCTACTGGCTATTTACTTGCTAGAATTATCATTATGAGCGTGCTCGCAAGGTAGTTTGAGTATTTACATTAGGGCGAGAATATTCCTCATGCTCAACCCATGGTTGTCATTCTTGAAGTTTTTTTAGCCAGGCCTGTGAACTTAAGCTTGAAATTCAGCATTTCTCTGTGAGAATGAGACTTGTTTCATGAACAGCAAATACTTTCTGCAACTCAGTCAGTCAAAGCTTATACAATGGAACTATGTTTAATGAAATGGTAATTTTTTATTGTGTTTACCAGAAAAGAAACACAGGACATACATAACTTTTATTTATGTACTTCAATACAAAGTTTTCATGTGGTTACAATAAAGTATCAAATCCATGACTGTAAACACTGTGCTACATTCAGTGGACCCCTTTTTACATGCATCCATACAAGCAGCTCTGCATGATAGTTGGTGTTTTTTGTCATTCCCAGGCCATCAGAAGCTTGTGAAATGGTACAAAGGCACCATAGCCAGGCTTACTGGATGGAACAGAAACAGAAATAACAAATTAGTGAAATAATGGGCGGTTTTGAAGTAATTTTAAATCAATTCACCTTGGCATGACAGGATAAACTCATGAGGAAAAATAAAGTTAAAAGTAAAAGTGCACAGAACTGGTTTGAAATATATTTACTTTGTTTAGTCATGCATTGGTTACAGTTGTACACATGCTTATTGTATTTCACTTCTTGGGTTTATAAAGTAAAGAAAAACCCAGTGAGTCAGATTTTCATTGCTGCAGGCAAATGAGTTCACACCCAGCATCTGTAGTTCACACCTCACTTCTCATATGCTGTAATTTGAGCCTGCCAAGTTTACCTCAGTCAAAGATTTGCATATTCAGCTCAAGCCGCCAAGTACACCGGATTTGTTCAAGTATGTTCAGAGGCATTGTTTGGCTGTTGAACACCTGAGGGCTGCAATGTGATGTCTTCATTCACTGTGACACTTAAATGTAATTGTATGTGTTCAGGCTTTAGGAATCGTTCTCTAATAACAGGTGATCCTGCCACAATAATATCACTTCATTCCTACGAACTGAGTAAAACTGTACTGTGGGAATTCAACGTCTAGTCACTAAGCCTCTAAACACATTAAAAGGGGTGTGTAAAAATGAGGTATTTGAAAGGTCTCTCAAGTGTTACTCTACAATACAGCACCATCAAGCAAGAATAAATCACACTGCAGCCCTGATTTTTTTGCAAAACCCTGAGACATGTCAAGAAGCTACATGTTGCTTATGTTCAAGAGAAATTAGATGAGTTACCATTCAAAGTAGTTGTGTCCCCTGTGGCTGCCATCATGCATTCCCTGCTCAGGTGTCTGCAGTTCCACCCCAAGGTGGAGCTCTGTCTCCCCCTGCAGGTGGCCCAGGAAACGAATCGTTCCTGTGCTGATCCGTCCAGAGGGCAGCATGATCCTGACCCGCTGACCCAGCTCCAGGTCCATGGGAGAGTGGGGCAGGAAAACCCGGTGAGGCCCTTGGGACGTCCTCCATGATCTCACACTGGAGGAAGAGAAGGTTTAGTCAGTAATACAATCTGCACAAGTGAAATCCTCAAGGGCTGAAAAATGATGCCAAGAGCCAAACTTCCTTTCAAACTATTCCTTTAAGGGCAGTACCTGGTGGCGGAGGATGAGGAAGAGATCGATCTTGAGCTCAGTGCTGATGAAGAGGATAACTGGCTGCTTGACAAACTGCACGCATAAGTGTCGCCTCTTGATGACACCACAGACCCTCTGTGCTGGTATGTCAACCTGGAGAATCCACCTGTTCATTAAAAAATAGCAATTTGCATCATTATGGGATTATGAAGGATGTACTGAAAAGATATTAATGAACTTGTTGTCAGTTACTTGTGCACTCCTCAAATGCTTTTCCATTGTCCACTCCTGACTCGCCCTGATCATCACAAATACTTGTTTTCACCAGCACTCCAGCATGAGAGGCCAACTAAGGAGAAGGAAACAACAAGTAATCATTAACAAAGCAGCAGATCTGACTTCAACCACAGATACACATTCACAACATACTTGATTATATAGCTCTTCCTGCTTTCTTTGCAGTTCTGCAAATCTTCTTTCCCATGATGCTCTTTCACAGGCGATCCTGGTCTTGAGTGACAGTATCTCTTTCTCGGTCTTGGTGAGTCTTTTATGAAGTGCAGTTGTGCGGTCAGGGCTACCTGGTATGGCTGCAGTCCCTCTTCTTTCAGAACCTGACAAAGTCCAGTGAGGATATCACAACAAATCCCAACTTACACATACAACAGACCTTCAACTCCATAAACAAGAAAACACAATACAGCTTGTTGGCTTACGTTTCTACCTGATAGATGTGAATGATAGACTTTATTCCATGCTAACAGTTTGTTTTGGGGGATACTTTAAGTTAATCCCTTATAATCTTCCCCAACAAACAAGAGGTCCAATGTACAGTAACGGCTCATGGAGCTAAGGCACAACAGCCTCTCTGCATTGATCAAAGAAAGCAAAATAATTTCCTTCAATTAAAAGTAAGAGTTGAACCAAGCATTTATTTTAGAGATGCTCACCCACAAGTTGTTTCAGCTGTCTCTTTGTATCCCTTATAATGTGTTCTTCCCTCGGCAGGAATTTAATTGCATTGTAAGGGCATATCTGCAATGATTATAAACATGACTGATATGCA
>JAPZDY010000025.1:7521165-7532727 GCA_029783645.1 Ctenochaetus hawaiiensis
TCTACATAAACTCAGATTGCAAAAGTCCCATACTAGCCTCAGCTGAAATTTAGAGTCTATTTTTGCACAGAGAGAGTGTTTTTGATATCTTACTTTAAATTTGTATTATGAAGTAATGTCTTCACAACTTGAATTAACAAGAGGATTATTTGCAGGCATTAATAATTCTTTTATTTACACATGGACGTATCAGAATTGTTTGAGACGCACTTGAAAAAGGTTAACTTATCTCTAAATTAAATAGAGATAAATTTGATTTTTAAAAATAGTCTTATTTATATCTCCTGTATATTTCACACTTCTAGTAACAAAAATGTTGATTTTGTCACCTGTAACTTAAAAAGTCTTTATTATGTATCTTTAGTAGCAACCTAACCGTTTTTAATGTGTTACAAGCAGCTGCCATGAAAAAAGGAAGGACTTCTGTCACCTGAATTGTACATTTGCCTTTTGTGTCGTGCCCAAGAATTCTACGTTCTTTTGGCCACAAAGAGGTAATTGTAGTCTGTGGGGACTATGGCCGGCAGAGAGCGGGGGTCTGATTTCACATTGTGTTGAACAGAAACTAGGTTCCCTATACACATCCCCACAAGGCACTGAAATCTCACCTGTGCTCTTATAGGCTAGCAGAGGCTTAATCCACTGAGTTATTTCCATAAATCTTTAATTGCTGGGTCCATAGGCTCAGTTAGATAATAGCAAGCAAATATTGTGATACATGAATGAAATACAATATCGTCTTTTATGTTGAGCTGACACACAGTAAGGCGCAATTAAGTGATATTTTGATATTTGAAAGCAAACGGGGTCATTCAAAGTGTTGTTTTTCCTTTTAATTTCAGGCAGTTTTATTAAATGTGTGATTTTTGTTAACAGTTCATCACAAGGGCACTGAATGGAGTTTTTAAATTAACCATTAAAGTTGACCCTTCTCCAGTGGAACATTATCAAAACTCGTCACTTGTCAAAAGACGGTAATAATGAAATATTTGCTTTTAGTTTTACATAAAATATCATACTAAGACTTCACTATGAAAATACCCAAAGTAGCTTTTCCTTGATAAAATTACCCCATTATTTCTAAAACACCATTTCCAAAAACAGGTTGTTAGTCTCCTCCTCTTAAACTGGTATAGTTGTGCAGGTGAGAGTTTCCACTCATAATACAATAGTGTTGCTGCCAGGAACCGAAGTGGGGGAGGTGACCGAGAGGAAAAGAGAAAGGGAGCATCAGAGAGAAAGAGAGCTCATTCACTTCAACCACAGCTGACGAGAAAGAGCTGATACAAAGCAGCACAGGTAAGTGGATTTTAATAGAAACATTGCTGTTGTTTAAATGGTGATTTTTGTGAATTTTAAAAACACCTAAATAGAGATTTAAGTGTGTGTTCAGCAACTCACAGGGAGATGCCGGTCAAAAACAGTGGTACTATTGTGGGCAGTAAATGAAACAGCAGGGGCATGTTGTAGCACAGGTCATGTTTTGATGTTTCTGTTACCAACATTATTTTATAGGTGCGCTATTCATACATTAAACTATAAATAAATCACATCTGTTATGATAAACAAAAGTAACTTAATCCAATTTTAATATATAAATGAAACAGTTTAGAAATAACCCAAGATTTTCTTCAATTTTTCTTAGACATTTTTTTTTAAGTAACTAACAACTGCTAGATGTACACAGGTCTTAAAAAATAATGAATTTTGTCGTAACTTTTAAATTTTGACTGATTCCAAAATGACATGCAAATATGCTGTCAGGTTTTCTGTTAAGGTATCATCATACGGACACCACTTGTTCACACTCATTTAAAAAAAGTCTTTTATGTAAAATAATGTTTGAAATTGCTACATGCTGACAGGTGATACTGTTAACGGTTTCCTTTGTTGACGTTTAGCTTGATCCATAATGAAATCCTGCATAATATTTTAAGGGTACAATTAATGAAAACAGACACAGTGGGTTTATTAAATAAGAGTAGCATGAAGATGATATTCACGAAATGAGGGCAGCACATGCTCATGATGCAGTAACTTTCACTTTTTCCAAAGAATCACGCATTTTGACCTGAAAGCCAAAATGGCCACTGTTGTCACCCAGTTTCTAGGGTGTAAGCCCAAAGGAGCCCGAGCTGGGATCTAAGGGAGAGGGGAAAAAAACAAGCATGCCAGTTAGGGTTCCCGGGGGGGCTGATCCAGGAACAAACACATTTTAATTGTGTTCACAGATGAGCAACTGCAAACAGAGACAATTATGATATAACTATGTGTCACTACACTAAACTAATTTTGGCCGGCATGACCTCATGAAGGGGTGACCATCGCCGGGAAATTGCTTGTCACATGTAAACTTAAAATGATCTGACCAAGGCTTTGGTTTTAGGAACTACTAATGTGAGAAACTTTTTTTGAAAAAAAGTTGAAAGTCAGCTTTAAATTTCACATTTATTTCCTCTATTGTGACTCAACCTTTATGCGATCAAATTCACCAGGACAATTAGAGGACTGTAAAAAGAGGAGACAGACGATGACTTTGCTCTCACTGATCAAAAGAGCTGCCCAGGCAAATTAACAAGGCTCTAATTCAGAGACCTACTAGCATTAGCAAACAGGTTGAAAGGTGCCCACATTACCCTCCACTACAAAGATCTTTTGTCAGCACTTAAATTAAGTTTGTTAACACTCAGTTTATTCTGCAAGCACAGATTTGTCATCAAGTCAGTGTGCAGAACATCCATCAGGTGTGTCATTCGTGTTCATTGTTTGTTTTGCTCTTTCTTTCACCAGGAGTTTGACAGATATGACTTCATTACAGGCTGGAAAAAGAGCTCTCTCCCTTTTTGCCAGGGTGATAATGGCCCCCACCACTTTTATCAAAAACAAAGGTATGAATGCATGTTTACTTATGATCGCTGTCAGTGGTCACATACACACTCAGTGATACATGGTAGAATCTGCTCACCTGTTCAATCAATCAATCCTTTTTGTCATGTCAAGTTAATGTAATTTATATTATGTCCAAAATAACAAATTCCAAAAAAGCAAAATGTGCGGCATATGGTACCCCTTTTCTTATGGATCCCTCTTCCAGGATGAGCTGATTTGCAATAGATGTCTGTACAAAGTAAGATATAATGTCAGAATGACAATATTAGGTCTGTTCAAGTACAGGAATATTTTCATAGTTACAACTTTTCTGTCTTCGCATGCAGAGGGACTTGTGTATACTACAGTGCAGGTCATGCTCGATTAAAGACACTGTGACAGGCCACATGGCTGCTGTGTGGTTGTAACCTGAAACCCCATCTGCTTACTGACATGCCTGTTGGATGATTTTTTTTTTTTTTTTAATCCAGTGCATCACATCTTAGTTCATCTTACTGTGAAATGTTTATCTTGTGGCACATCAGCTACATATTGTTTAAAATGAAAAACCTGCCATTGAATACTTGCAAATAAAACACTAGTCACAAAACGGGTGTTTGTCAGGAAAATGCAGGCACTGAAACTCTGGGACTTTTCTGTCACTGTTCCGGCTCTCTCGTGGAATAGATGACACATGCATGTTGGCATAGTGACTGTACTGAGCATCAGTGCTGCATGTGCAGCCACGCACACATGCACACACAAGCGTATAAGTTTATGTAAGTTTACACTCTGTCTGCTTAATGTAAGATAAATGCATTTTGTGCTGATTTTATGCTAAGCTAAAAAACCACTGTTGAATTAACATGTTTTGGTTAAACACTAAAATACATATTTTCTCTTATGTTTCCCATAATGCCAGGCTGCGCTGTTATCCTCCACCTCTTCCTATTAGGAATACTAATGCAATCAGTATTAGTATCTGGCCAAAATACCACTACTGCTGTGCCGATGCCCTCCAATTCCTCCAATGCTTCCTCCATGTCAACCACCATGAACTACAACATGAACTACACCACCACAGCCACACCAGTCAGTAACAGCACCCAGCTCCCCACCTCCATGATCTTTGCATCAACAGGTAATCTCACTATGACCCAGCTTTCAAACTCAACCACCGCCCAGTCCTCTATGATGACCTATAACAGCACAACATCCAATTCAGCCACAACAGCAACCAAAGTCCCCTCCCAGCTTTCCACAAAGCCCAGTACCAACACCTCTGGAAGCACAATGACCACCCAGTCTGCCAATACTGTCATCTCTGGAGGTACATCAGTGAACCCCATCACCCCATCTCTCATAATTTACTCAGAGGCTAAGAAACAGACACATAATCTGGCAACAGCACATCAGCCAGTGCATCAAAACTTATAACCTCGATTGACATCAGTTCCTTCTGTTTTTTGTGCCTCCTTTACAGCCGGCACTCAGTCCAGTGGCACCACGTCAGCCTCAGGCTCAACCAGCTCTTCTTCCTCCATGACTTCAGGTGCTGATTCTTTAAACTCAAGCACATCAGCCAGGGCATCAAAACCTATAACCTCTATTGACATCAGTGCCTTCTAATTTATTGTTTTTTGTGCCCCGTTTACAGCCGGCACCCAGAGCAGTGGCACCACGTCAGCCTCAGGCTCAACCAGTTCTTCTTCCTCCATGACTTCAGGTGCTGGTTCTTTAAACTCAAGCACATCAGCTAGTGAATCAAAACCTATAACCTCTATTGACATCAGTACCTTCTAATTTATTGTTTTTTGTGCCTCCTTTACAGCCGGCACCCAGTCCAGTGGCACCATGTCAGCCTCAGGCTCAACCAGTTCTTCTTCCTCCATGACTTCAGGTGCTGGTTCTTCTTCAGGCACAGCATCCACCAGTCAGGCATCTAACCCCACCGGCATGCCTGCTGCGAATGGAACCACTATGCCGAATTCTACTTCAATGAGCATGGTAAGTCCATTTTATAAGAGGGAAATATACAGTTGTATGTATGCTTCTGTCTTCTTCATTAATTTGTGCCTTTCATCCTTTTCAAAAACAGATATACTGCCCCTCATTCATGTGTAACTACTCAGACTGCTACACAATGTACAACAGTCAGAATGCCACTCAATGTGATGCCTACTGTCAGGTAGGAGGCAAAAGTGATTCATTTCCCTTAACAAATTGTTAAAAAATGTCCCAAAATGCATTTAAACATATGCATGTATTGATGTGTGCAAATTATGCAGCTAAATTAGAGAGCTGTATTTCATAAATAATCAATATAAGCAACATTTGAGGGTTACTGCAAAACAAGTGTGATAATTCGTATTTACTTTTTTACTGTCTACATAACATAATTGTCCAGTAGAGTGTTATTTTAAGGGCCAAAGATAATTCAAGGAAGAAAAAAAAGAAGGCAAAGCCAATTCAAATGTGTTTTCTAATGTGTCATTCTGCAACATATTAGCTGAAAAGAGAGCTAGACATGTGCTACGTTGTTAGCTGCAGCGCCACCTGTGCCGAAAGCTGCGCCAACACCTCCCAGATCAACTGCTCTGTTAACTGCTGCAACTCTACTGGCTGCCTCAATGACAGTTTTGCATCCATGATGATGACAACAACTCCAGGTGAAAAAAGGGGCAACAACTCAGTTAAATTAATCTCATAATAAGTGTATTTACCATGTCCTCCTATCACTGTTCTTACAAATGTTTTTATTGCATCTTATGTTTGCACTTTTGATCTTAAGTTTGCAATTCATTATGTGATTTATTCTTCTTCCTTATATGATTAGTTATTCCAACAACAACTAAAGCCACCACAGCGGCCACTACGATGACTCCCACGAGCCAACAAACAACAGCAAACAAGGTAAGGACATAAAGCTGCATGTGCGTGTGAATGGAAGCAAATATGTGAGCAACAAAACTAGAGTGATGTGTGTATCACTGAGCTTTAAATGTTTCTAAATATTATACACTTTTGACTTTTAAAACAGCTCCTGGTTGTTATAATAGGCTGCCAATAGTGTCAGATTTTTACAATCCTTTTACTTCTGTGTTGTCTTTTTAGGGGAATAAATGCCATAAAGGTAAATGTACTGGTGAAACTTGCTATAAAAATTTTGGAAAAGATCCACTCCAAACATGCTCCTCCTCTGAGCCACACTGTCAGGTAAGAACATGATGACAAGATGCTCCAAACTGGACAACTTCACAAGAATGTCACCAACATCTATGATGTGGATATAATACAGTTCTAACAAAATTAAAAAACATTTTTTAAGCATTGCTCTAAAATTAAGATATTTAACTGTCTAGGATTAATTTTAGTTTTAACTTTTATGTGTTTATCTTTGTCTTTGTTGTGTATCATTTAAGCTGTCCTCATCCATCATGCATTCATTTTGTAAATTAAACAAGATATGAACTGCCAGAAAGCCAAAATGCAAGAAAAATGACAATTGATACCCTACCAAAATATTCACATCTTGAGTGATAAAGATAACTTTTATAGAACTCTTGTCTTCAAAATTCTTTGTAAGTAAAAGCTTTGCTCATATCATTGTGATTCAATGCACAGATGGAGTTTTTAAGTCACATTTGAATATCTCAGTCTCATATTAAGAAGTTTAACCTCTTGTAGGTAGTACAAATTACATGTTAGGTTTTAACACTCGGTACTGCCTTTGCAGCTGAAAAAGGAGCTCATTGATTCCAATGTGCAGTGGACGGCAGGTTGCACCACCAACTGCTCTGAAGAAACTCAATGCAAGAACTTCGTAAAACCTCCATGTCACCTAGAGTGCTGCAATGCCACTTCGACCTCCTGCCTATGGTTAAACGGCACGCTGAATGCACCCTCCTCCTCCTCCACAAGAGGTCCTCATCTTAACACAGAATTAACTGCCTCCTTACTTGTCCTGCTTGCTATCACTCTGCTGCTCTGAGTGACTGAGCACCAGCATGCTGGATCATTACGTAATCAGAGCTTTGTGTAATTCCAAGTCCTTCCAGAAAAATATTATTACATTTACACCCATTATCTCACTGATATATATGTATTTGTACTGTATGTATGTATGTATGTATGGAATAATGTAAAGCCTCTGTTTCATTGTTTATTTTCTCTCTAGTTTTATTAAAACCTCCCAATCATGTTTTATCTCCAGTTCAAGACCAATGAAAAATGGCTTTGAACAGTATTTCTGAATGAAAATTGATTATATCAAAATATGCCAGGAGCAACTCAGTCTTCACATTCCTCCACATTTAGGTGGAAATCTGCTTTACTATTACTTAAATGATATATTAAAATGATTTTTTTATTAGTTAAGAATACATTTTTAAATTGAAAACACTTCTAATTTGTTTTAGCAATGAACTTGCCCATAACTGTTATTCAGTTCAAGTGTTGTCTTTTTAAAGAAAGCCAAAAAATGTGCCTTCCCACATTAAACTGATTGCAGACTAATTTAATTTTATAAAGGGTGAGTGAGCCTAAACATGAAATTTCTGTTACATGTAATTACCAAAACTTCTCTGAAGATTCTTATGTCTTCAAACCATACTGAATGATGCAGCTATGACTCCTTTTGCACTTTATGAAGCAAAAATATTAAATGGTTTGCTCAAGCATTTTTCTAGGTGAAATAATGAAATGTGCAATTTAGTGCTTTAGGCTACATATATTTGTGAATTGTCTCTTGGATGTCTGTACACTGCGGTTTACAAAGTGTATTTAAAGGCAAAATGGTGTCATGTAAATGTTAAATGAAGCCAGCATTGTTCCAGTCTATTTCTAGTTTTGTGTACTGTAAAAAAACAAATGAATAATTTGCTTGAAAATGTAATAAATCTCATAAACATGTACAGATAAATTGTTATTTGATTGATTCATATTTTAGTTTGAAAGTCCTGTGAGTGTCATTGGTGGTGCAGTTTTCTTTCCTTTAACCATGTTAACTGAACTACATGGTTTGGTTAACCAGTCCTCACCTTTTCCAGGTGGGGACTCCAGAGAACAGTGATGGAAAGTAACTATAGCACATTCACTTAAGTGATATACTGTTGGGGCCCCTTGTAGCAGTCCCATTAAAGAAAACAATTTTTTATTAAAAAAAACAACAAAGGTAACAAAATTTAATTTAGATGTGAGGACAACATTGCATATCTGAAAAACCTATGGATTGACTGTTCATTATGTGTTATTTTTTAAATTTAAATCCTCTATCTGCATTCAATATACTGACTTTTTAAACTCACAAAAAATAAATATCACATAAGGACTCAAAATCTTGTATAGTCAGCTTGTACTGTGCAAAGGTGCTTCTATGCTGAAGTCTTTTGGAAAAAAAATAGGTCAAAGTTAAATGGGCTAAAATATATCAGTATATCAGTGTAGCTATTCTTTGGTCTGCTGTAAGTAAAAGTTTAAGCACTAAGAAACAAACCTGACCCAGGAAAGCAGTATGCAACTATTTTTGAGCTAAATAAATGAATCACAACCCTCTAACAAAAACCTACTTAAACTTATTTGCCTGATTGCTCATCAAACCTCCTCCGAAGCTTTGATATGACTTCCTAGAAGTAACAGTTTTGGTTGGCACTCCATTGTGAGACATAATCCTCTTTGGATCACTCGCCTGAGGCCTAAATCCAAACCAAACTGAGCCGCGTTGACAGCCCAGGTGTGACGTCACCGCGGTCGCACGGAGCCAGTCGGAATCGGTGCGTGGCAGACTTGGGTCGGGCCAGCAGCTGACGGAGAGGAGCAACATCTGGATCGAAAGGGGAGAATGTCGGACTGCGAGGGGGCTCCTGAAGCGTCTCCCCTGCCGATGTACGCTCGGCTTTCACTTGAGGAATAAATAAACTGGGTAACTCTAAACTCCTCGGGTATTTACGTGCGTGAAGCGTGAGGGCAGAAATTGCCCCCGCAAGTTCTTCGCCATGGATCAGTCCGTCGCAATTCAAGAAACTTTGGGAAAGGAAGAAAACTGCATCATAGTATCCTTTCTTGATGTGCCTGTTGGTGGATTATTTCAACTTTAAATGAGGGATTATCTGTCTTAAACTAATTTAAACTCACTCGGATCAGTTGAAGAATACGGAGCGCTCAGGGAGAGGCCTATAAGATTAAGGCTCTGCCACATCGTTGACATCCCACTAAACAAAGAGCACAGCCGCAATAAAGCTGTGATTTGAATCAAGGCGATGCATTTACGACGCACGTAGCTTTTTGTCAATAGTTTAAGCTTGGTCGGGCGTGACTTCTTTAAGATATGGGAACAAACCATTGTAGTACCTTCTTTTATCCACAAGATGGCAACGTTGTCTCAGCGGCTCTTCTGCATTCAAAAATGTCACCTGAGGTAAAGTTGTAAGATGTAATCAGGAGAATGTGCTAAAAGATACATTTATTAACTACTTTAGTGTTATGTTTGCATATGATGTAACATTTAATCATTATTATTAATCAAACATGTGAACAACGTTTTCATGTTGCAGTTGACTTGAAACTTATCTTAACAATTTAAAAGATTATTATATATTATTAGGTTATGATAATCTGTAAATATGTTATTTTGTAAAGTAAGTGCAGGTGCCAGGTGCTGAACACACATCCCTTGTCTCCTTAACTAAACTGTAAACATGCTGTCCAGTGTGATGTCCATTCGGATGACATTACAGAGAGCAGACTGCTGGGTTTGGTGGAGTGCACAAAAGAGCATGCGTGAGTTTTAATATGCAGTATTGCACAAATTATTTCTGTATCATGTCAACCCTTGCATGCACAGTTAGATATGAAAATACTGTTTTAAGATCAATCAAGTGTAATAAAGTTTTCAAAATGCACATTTTAGAAGTCTGTCTTGATATTTTTTTTCTAGAATCTTTATTTATACCCATCGAAGGATGGCCATTATTGCTGATGATGTGTCACTTGAGGACATCATCCCCATTTCCCTTGACTTTGCTGTTGTAGAGGGTGAGCTCCTGTAATTATTGTACTCACTGCAAGCAGACTAACATGAAAGGAGATGGGGGGCAGATAATGCTAGGTTTCTTGATGTGTCTACTGTTTCTTGTGAAAAATTGCATGTTAAGTTCTCTGAAGTTCCCTCACACGTTTTATCTTGTTGCACTCTTCTCAGTTTCCTCACCAGAAGAACTTGCGGTTGTGGGTGAGTTGTTCTCATCTCCATTTCAGCTCAGTCATTAATATGTTGCTTGACTGATCAACCACATAAAAACGGAACATCACACTTATTCTGTGTTCTGCATTCGATTCTAGGCGGTGATATCAGAGTGAGAGTGAGCTACCAGGAAGAAGAGTTAGAGCTCAGACTTCCTTTTGGCTCCCACTCGCGTCTCTTTCTCAGGGAGGTCAACAGGGCATGGAGTGGTAGGTCAGCCCGCAGAGACATATGTATGTGCTGTACGTGATCTGTTTACATGACACCCAGCTGTCACTTTTCTTGAGGACTAGCGGCCTTTAAAAAACAAATGAGAAAGTTTGTGAGTTAAAAAAGCCCTCTAAAGATTTGTCTGCATTAGTTACAGTGAGAAAGTCAGGGGTGTGTGTGGAAAGTACAGTTCATTCTTACAGTCCAACAGCACTAACAGGATTTCTCACCTCTGTATATACTTTTGTTCCACAATAGTTATTTGTTTGGGTTCAGCAATTCATATTCTCATTTTCCCAAGGAAGTAGGAAGCACTTCTGTGTGAATTAGCACAAACAATCCACTTTAACCATGTGTTTGGTGGAAACCTGCTGAGCCAGTAGTTAGTTGCCTTGAGGTGACATAATGGGGAAAACCATGGAATACATTTACTGCAAAAATTTGATGCCAGATTACAGGAAAATAGGTTAAAAATGAATTCAAAACACCATTACATTCGTAAAATTGTTAATAACTATAGTTCAGAACTCACACCAGTTTAAAAACAGTGAGCAGGTGTTGTCACCTCATCGAACCGTCACTAGGTGTAGATGACACATGGCTGACAAAAACAGGGAGTGGCAGAAGGGGTGGAGTTTCTACGGTGTTCTCTCTGTAGTTTGTTTCCGTCACAGAAACTTTTTCAAGAGGACAACATGAGAACAAATTAAAAAGGGACGTTAAACTTCCTCACCAATACTTCTCTTGAGCTACTTTTGAACTTTCTGCATCCTGTTCGTCCAAATGGAGAAGGCTTTCAGAAGGTTAACAGACATTCTGCTTTGTTTGGGATGTGTTACTCTCGCTTCTGGCTCACTATTTCTTACAATGGAAATAGCACGTTAGCTTGGAAAATACTGATATGTTGTTTGTAGTATATTTTTCATGGTACTATGATGAGCCACAAAGGCTTTTAACCTGTTGAGGGATACCAGTGATGGACAGATTAAATGACCTGGCACCTGCTGTTGTTAAAAGGAAAATTGTGAGAACCAGTAAAGGTAAGCAGATAAAATGAAATCTTCTCAATGTATTGCTGCACATTTTACTTGTAGTTTCTTTTGAAGCAGTAAAGCATAACACATGGAGGTGGTACTAAAAACTGAAGTGAGACCATCTTCAGATAAACAATACAAAAAAGACACAAGATATAAAAAGCTGTTTCTTAAATAAGCTCCACCTGGGGGTCAGCAAGTAAGCTTTCA
>JAPZDY010000025.1:7542955-7556681 GCA_029783645.1 Ctenochaetus hawaiiensis
CTCGCCGGTTTCTAATCCGTCAAAATGACAGACGGCATCAGGATTTTTCCGTCATTGCTCAAAAAAATCCGTCAAAGGCGGAGAATAATCAGTTAACGCGACCTCTGTATCCTACTTACTTGATGTAGTCAAGGCCTTGTATTTTGGTCTCTCTTCTATTCTTCCCCTTATTCGCTTTCATCTACTTCCCTTTTCCTAGAGTGCTGACTTTAGCTTATTAGCTTCCCCCTTTTCTTTGCTGGACTGTTTTCTACCAGTCATCTTTGGGCTTACAGGATGTCTCTGAGTTGCAGAGATAGTATAATGATGTGTCATTTCTTCATCTACTGTTGGTGATCTGCTCAGATGAAAGCACAGTTAGTTTATCTGTAACTGACACTGTATACCTCAGTGGGCTGAAAAATAAATGTAGTATCAGGTATTACTGATGATGACGCATAAAATTTAATTTCTGTCTCTGATGCGAAACTGTTGTATATACTGGGATGTACTTCTGTGGTTCTTCTCCTCTTGATGAGACAGGGTATTAGACCAAATCTCTTCAAATATAAACTTAAAATATAAACTTTGTCTTTGTGTATACTAGTTGCAGTCATAAAATAGTTACAATTTAAGTTTAAAGCATGTTTAGAGCACCATCCATGTTTTATGCCTTTTAAATATCAGTCAAATTTGCATGTTTGATGTACTCTGAATTGTTGTGCAACTTTTCCCTTGCCTGTATGAAATATTATTAAACTTGTCCCCTGTCTTATGCCACAGGTGAAGTTGGTGCGTCTGGTGGGCATCATGCTGATCTTTTATGTAAAAAAGGAGCAT
Source organism: Ctenochaetus hawaiiensis (assembly GCA_029783645.1). Classification (NCBI taxonomy): domain Eukaryota; kingdom Metazoa; phylum Chordata; class Actinopteri; order Acanthuriformes; family Acanthuridae; genus Ctenochaetus; species Ctenochaetus hawaiiensis. Next base: position 7,543,775 of record JAPZDY010000025.1, read on the forward strand.
GCAGAGTTCATCTCAGATGTGGAAGCAGAGACTGTCGGCACTGGCATCATGGGAAGGATGGTAAGGACTGAGTCTACAGAACTTATCCTTTTATGCACAGGTCCTAAAATAGGTCAACTGCTGTTGTGTGATGATACTGTGTTGTAAACCTCACTGACCTATTTAAAGCAGCCATTATCAGAGCCCATGCTTCATGCCTTTGTATGCCCAAACAGCATATACAAAAGGGGAACAGCGTCTTATCCATCCTTTCCTCATTTTGCTACACAAATATATATACATATACACACACACACACACTCGCACACGCACACTCTCCTCTGGTGTTCTTTTCTTCACTTCGGTATCTCATAAATAAAACTCATAAATTTCAATTTTTTTTAAAATTACAATCCCTTAACTTTTTTGGGGTCGGAGATGTAATAAAATGTGTATCATTCTTTCAATTTCATACTGACTTTCAAGTGAAAGGTGAAAAAAAGATTTAAACTGATTATTAGATTTATATCTGTTGATTACACTTACTGGAACATTACTGGCTTCAACTTTGAGCTCACATTGCTGATCTTGCATTACTATCATATTGAAACAAATGAATAATGAAACACAGAGAATATTGAGTTGCTGTTGACAGTAGCTTTACACATCATATTTTGCAGTAAATGAGGAAAACAGAAATAAAAAAAACCAATCTTTTTTTTGCCTCCACCAGCCTATAAATTTGCAGTTTACACATGATTCTTTCTCTGTTCCTGAGTTATGGTGTTAAATGATGGACAGAAATTTGTTTTGTTTTTTCAGATATTAAAATCTCACAGTGAGTTTGATCTTTGAACCTCTGGATATAAAATGTAATCACTTAATCACTTGTCATAACTAGTGGGTGAATTATTGAGTTACAGCCAAAAATATGTTTTGTGAGGTCATAGTGACCTAGACTTTTATACAAAAATCTGATTAGGATATCCTCAAGTTCAAGTGGACAGTTCTGTAGATATGAAGAAATCTCCTCATTTTTTCCAGATGGTTTCTGTGTTACTCAGATATAGCATTCATAAGATTGGGACCGAAAGATGTATGCATTAACGGGAGATCGACCTGAAATCAAAATGCTTTCTGAAACACCTGTAATCAACAAAAGCCTTTGTTTAGACTCCTAAAATGACAGTTTAGTTTCATTGCACTGAAAGGCTGGCAGACAAATATGATATGCACAAAGACTTGTTTTCTTGTTCCTCCTTCGCACTTCTTACTTTTAAGCTCATTCATTCATGAAGTACTTCACTCTGCAGCTCCAACTTCACTCCCTATGCATGCAGTGTTGCACAGGAGGTTATTCTTGTCTCATATAAGGTCGTGCTTACTCAGCAGTCTCTGTAGTGTAGAGCAGATGGCTGGCTGGTGAGCTGGTGGAGACTTTTGTGAGCTCACTCCATCCTTTCGTTCAGTAATGAGTCTGGTTTATGATTTACATTAAGAACCTTCTGAAACATACCAAGTATCAGAGTGTTTGCATAATATCTGATTATTTTCAAGCAAAGGAGCTTATATGCATACCATGTAAAACAGTTCTTTTCTTTGAATCTTTTTTTCCAAGACCTTTTATTTGTGTGGCTTACATTACTCTGACTGAGTATCTATGTCTCTCTCTTTTAATTTCTCATTGATTCAAAGGGAAACAAGGGAGCTGTGGCGGTCCGTTTTCGTTTCCACAACTCTGATATCTGTGTAGTCAACTCTCACTTAGCTGCCCACGTTGAAGAATATGAGAGAAGAAATCAAGACTACAAGGACATTTGCAGTCGTCTCCAGTTTCGCCAGCTTGACCCTACTCAGCCTCCACTCACCATTATGAAACACGAGTAAGAAAACAATTAAATATTATAGTTACAGTGTCCTTGTATGCACTAAGTGGTTTATTTTCATTTAGCTTTTTCAGTTTTCTGTTTTCAGTTTTTCCATTTAGCATTTATTTTTTGTTTTTTTATAAATGCATATGATGTTGGATGGAGATGTTTTGGAGTTAAGATTAGCATTGGTAAATTATGTTTGTAGTACTTGAATGAGATATTGGTATTTTTCATTTAATATAAAACTTTAATTGATCCATCATCAAGTTATCTCCATGTTTCTGTGTTATTCCTTCACCAGTGTGATTTTATGGATTGGGGACCTCAACTACAGGATCAGTGACCTTGACGTAGACAATGTGAAGGAACTAATCAGCAAGAAGGACTATGAAACGCTGCACAATTATGATCAGGTAAAATTATCGATACTCTGTTCTCTGTGCTTTTTAAATAGCCTTTTTCTTGTCATTCCTGTTATGAGTGCTGATACTGAACAGCTGCATAATATGGTCCTCAGCTCAAGAGACAGATCGACGAGGAGGCTGTGTTTGTTGGCTTTGTTGAAGGAGAGATTGATTTCCAGCCCACCTACAAATATGACACTGGCTCTGACAAATGGGATACAAGGTAACTTCAGGTGAACTCCTGATGGCAAATAGCACAGTGGAATATTGTAACTGAAGAGATTATTCTTGAAAATTCAATGATATTAATAGTCAAGGTAAGGATAACTGCAGAGACAATTGAAGAGTACTTAACAATGAAGTCAATCCTGTCATTATTCTAGTTCTCTAATTTTAGTTTTGTGACACACACAGAGCATTTCACCTTTGCCCTAAGTATTTTCTCTTCATTGTGTTTCCGTTGTGTAATTCAGCTCAGTTCAATTCAAACTTTTGTTTTAACTTGACGAATCATTGCCCTTATTTACAATGATGTATAGTTAAATACAAGTTAAAAAAATGTTTGTCAAGGCTCAGTCTACAAATATCTCTCCATTTACAAGGTTTTGTGACTGACTGGGAAAAACATTTTTGTACATGTTCAACATTAAAACGGCTTTATCAATAGCAGCCATATATTTAGAAGACTACAACAAATTTCAATTTGCACAGCTGGCACTGATCAATTACTTAAGCCAACCAGCCTTCACACTGTCTTTTAACTTAATGAATGATCATGCTTCATGGTTGATGTGGCACTAAATTGTGGGAGCAGTGTTGTGGTATTTTCTGCGCTTTCACATCCTGAAAAGAGAATTTCAGAATGGATATTATTATAACATTTACTTTGAGTATGTATCGAAACACTGACATAATGCTGTTATTTTGCCTTGTTAATTTGAACAGCTTTTATAGGAAATGTTGTGGTAAACATGCATGAGAATTAACATCAGCTCTTTCTTGCACTTGTAGCGAGAAGTGTCGCGTTCCTGCGTGGTGTGACCGTATCCTGTGGAGGGGGAAGAACATCGAGCAACAGCATTATCAGAGTCACATGGCTCTGAAGACAAGTGACCACAAACCAGTCAGTTCTCTGCTTGTTGTCGGGGTAAATAATTCAACATTTTAACTGATCTCATTTTAAATATCTTTATTGTGCATCTGCTATTTTGAAAATGATGCAGTGGTTCTCCTTTTAAAATAAATGCATACCTTTTTAAAGTAGGGGAGGGGAGAAGAGATAATGAATTAATGGAAGTGCATGGAGATTCAACTTTTTTCTGCTCACTCACATCAACAGGCTCTATTTTTTTGCATAGACCACATAAAATATCTATTGCAGTATTATAAAGCAGATGTCTATGCTGCATGATCATCTTTCTCATCTGTGGTTACAGATCAAGAGAATAAACAGCGAGGCCTATAAGAAGACCTTTGAAGAAATTGTACGCAATATTGACAAAATGGAGAATGAGTGTATTCCATCTGTGAGTTTGGACAAACGAGAGGTAAAGTTTCCTATTACATTTGCTCATATTGCAGTATAACATTGTTTATTATGCTCCTTTAATAATTCAGTATGTAAACTGTCACTAATGAAGCTGTGTATTAATTTAGTGCTGTCAGACTAATGCAGATATGTAAGGGAAATATCAACAAGATATAGTAGCATACTTCCATCTTGCCTAATGATTCCTTCTCTCTTCTTCAGTTTCACTTTAAGGACGTGAAATTCATGCAACACCAGGCAGAGACTCTGAGCCTCTTCAATGACGGGCAGGTCCCATGTCAGTTTGAGTTTATCCAGAAACCGAATGAGCCCACATACTGCAAGCCTTGGCTCACGGCAAACCCCCCCAAAGGCTTTATCGCTCAGGGTGAGTGCCACATACAATCAGAGATTCGTTCTGGAGTTACAGATTTCCTTTTAATAAAGCTTTACTGTCCTGCCTTTTATATTTTAGAAATCGCTAAGTACACCCTGAGCTATGAAGCCAGATCTCTCTGATGCTGACGTGCTGTAGCAGGCTTTTTGACTTGCCAGATGAAGTCTCATCAAAGATTGGGAATAAGAAGTGCTTGTAATGTGTGACCCTAGCACAACATGAGAGTTCACTGAGGCAACAGGCATCCGATTCTGAATTATGACACTTAAGCCGCACCCTTTACACCTTGATTGTGTATGTCTTCTAACATCTAGGGGGTTCTGTTGACATCGAGCTTGAGGTTTTTGTAAACCGCTCAACAGCACCTAATCTTAACACTGGCAAGGAGCAGATCGAAGACATCCTGGTGCTTCACCTGGAGCGTGGTAAGGACTACTTCATCTCTGTGACAGGAAACTACCTGCCCAGCTGCTATGGCACTACCATCCACTCATTGTGTCAGATGAGGGAGCCCATTCAGGACATGCCTCAAGAGACCCTCCTTAAACTGGTGAGTGCTTTGATGTGCAGAGGCAGAGACAGTCTCCTTGAAATATCTTTGCTTCATTTAGAGTTGTTCCTTTAGGCAACAGCATGAAACTTTTTGTATCACTGCAGATTTGGAGTTTAAAACTGAGTCCAGTTTGACTAAGCTGCTACTCTTTGCTCTGTTTGTTCTCAACATCAGACGGAGATGTCTTGGAATGAGAATGCAGCAAATGCTGAAAAGCCTTTGGACATTCCGAAAGAACTCTGGATGATGGTGGATCACTTGTTCCGTAATGCGATCAAACAGGTCAGACAATAATTTTCTTTTTGAGTAGTTTTCTTGTTTGGAGGTTTTTATTTTTTGTGAATTATGCATCCCTCCAAGCCGTTTCTGTCCTCTTTAAAAGGACAAGCATAAATTACTGCAATCCACAGAAAATGAATCAAAATAAAAAGTTTCAGTATTTGAAGTTTTTTTTTTGAGGATTCAAAGACATTGGTATGACTCAGTAGTTGTGTCTGCCAAGCAAGTACCCTTTTAGAGCTTCTGCACTAAATTGGTGGAGGCAGTTAATCTTTATTGTCAAAAGCCTTGATTCAGGTACCGTAATCACAGGATTGTGCTTTTAATTTTAATTAAATAAAAGCCCATCATATTTTCACTATGCCAACAACCTAAAGAGCATTTTCTTCAGCCAAACTAAACATATTTGTATTTTAGCTCCTGGGCTTTACAAATGTGCCTTTTAAAAACATGCAGATTTAATATTTATTGTCCTTCATTTGCAGGAAGACATATTTCAGCAACCTGGGCTTCGAAGTGAATTTGCAGACATAAGGGATTGCCTCGACACAGGCGTGCCAGATTCTCTACGTATCCTTCAAAACATTTCATTATAGTCATGGGTGGGACTAAAAAGTGTTTTATTTTTATAGAACATTTAAAAAGGGACATGGTATAATTACTGTGAAATTAAAAATGATTGAGAGCCCCTAACTATAGATTTTTTTTTTAGTCGTTTACATGAAAAAATAGAGTAACACTGTAGGAATCATCGGTCCTTTTTCTACATAATTTATCTCTTTCAAAATACTGCATTGTAGTTTTAATTTGTCTGTCTGAGGGTTACATTGCCTCTTTTTATGAGTCCTGAGAAGTAACAATTGTTTCAGTATTTCTTACCTAATGCATTTCAAAACACACACATAATGTTGAAGAATTATGTCCTTGACTCTGTATTGACCTAAAGCTGGAAGTAACCACTCGGTGGCAGAAGCCTTGCTTCTCTTCCTCGATGCCCTCCCAGAGCCTGTGGTTCCATTTTCCTTTTACCAGCGGTGCCTAGAAAGCTGCTCTGATGTCAGTCAGTGTGAGAAAGTGAGTGAAACAGTCTTCAGTTAATTGCTTATTCTCATGAATCTGTTCCCAGGTATGTTAATCATGATACTTCTTTCTGTTTTTTGATTTAATGTTTTTTTTTTTTTCTCTTAAGGTAATTTCAATGCTACCTCAGTGCCATCAAAATGTGTTCAAATATTTAGCTGCCTTTCTCCGTGAGCTGTTGAAAAATTCTGCGAGCAACCGATTAGATGTCAACATTTTAGGTAAGAAAAGAAAGCAGGTTGAACATCGGTCTTTTTCTTCTATAAATGAATGAATGATTTGGTCTTTCTTTGTTCTCAAGTCTGCATGGTAAGTAACAGAAGAGAATCTAACAAATAAAGCAGTTAAAAACTACAATTGAAAAAAAAAACTTTTTTTCAAACTCAGTTTTGTTTATGACTCAAGTACTGTTTGCCTTTACTTTTTCAATAATCAGTGTTAAACAGTATCTGGAAAAGAGGGCAATCTGTATAAAGGGCTATTGTTGTAACATCTTAGAGATCATTACGTGTTAATTATAAGAATTATTTTAAAATTCTGTTTGCATTTAATTACTTCTCATCATCTCTGTCACATTTTTAAGCATGTAAAAAATAAAACTGCTCATAAAAAAACTTATAAAATGAATTTTTGTCAATTTGGGAAATATGAATGATTTATTTTCTTTCCGTTTAGCCACCATTTTTGCCTCCTTGATCTTGAGGTCACCTACAAAGCAGGATCTTGCAGAAAAAAGGAAGACTCAAGAATTCTTTCAGCACTTCCTGACCCAAGGGTCCACCTAGATGGAGGACTGAAGCTGAACACTAAAACCTGTGCAGTCCAGTATTTGAAATAAATTGTAATAATTTCTTATATTTGTAGATGACTCTTTGTATAGCTATAGAGTATAATTACTGTAAGTGACCGTTCTTATCTGATGCTAGATTGTCTCGAATAATGTTTGTCATCTGTTAATGCACAATGTGTACTCTATACCACAGAGCATCTGTAGAGATAATTTTTAGTGTATGTATATTTTTTATTTAAAAAAATAACTTGTATTTTAATGTTTCTGATCACAGCAGAATATTGTTTTATATAAAACAAATGTTGGAAACAAGGTATGAATCACTGGTGATTTTATTGTGATCAGCGTTGCTAATCACAAGCAAAGAAATGAACACTAAGATAAACGTTTCCTTTCTCATTGTGTGTGAGAGAGCAAACATCCATCCCTGTAATATAGCTTACTGATCTGGCATGTTCAAGTCATAGTAGCATCTCTTGGAGGAGTAACGTTACATTTTTTAATTCAACATAAGGATGACATTTAATTTCCCATAATTCATCACGATGACTGTGAGTCTGTGACGTTGTATAGAATCATAGGGAGGGGATTGAAAGAAAGTGCTAAACATCCAGACCACAGGAGTAAGGCTTATTATTTAACACAGGTAAATATATTTTAATGTCATTTCCTTTTCGTCGCTAAGCTTCAAGTTAGCATGTCATATATCGCTTGGTAACATGAAACTTGTTACTCTTGTAGGGAGAACAGGTTATGTCAAATGTCGTCAGTAAACAGGGTAAGCTCCCTAGCTTAGCTGTTAGCTAAATTGGTGTTCGCTAGCAGAGCTAGCCATGTGTAGAGAAATAAGTGATATAGTAGTTGACTGCGGTAGCGTAAAACGTAAGCTAGTGACCTATCGTTCATTTAGCTTCCTGGCGCTAGCCAGATTCAAAATTGGTTTCTGTTATGTCGTCTCTACAGGACTGTTTTACGGTAACTTAGACATATATGTACGATAAATCAAGTAACGTTACGGATTGCTATGTATTTTTCATAACCAGATAGCGACATATCTCTAAGATTAGTATTGATGTGACCGATATGTAATCTTAGATAACGTGAGGTCAATATCGTTAGTCGAACAAGCCTGCTAACGGTTATGCAGCTAACTAGTCGTCTACCTCCACCGTGACATTAATTTAGGTAAACGCAAACCTACTTCTTTACCAGTAAAATTGCATACACTGGACAATAACTGCGTGTCTGTCAGGCCACTCTGTGTTTGGAAATGTTAGCTAGCGATGTCAAGTATGGAAAAGTTAACTGCCTTCGCAGTGTGTGTAGCATCTTAAATACCCAACTTATAACGCAGTATAGCAGCATGCTGAGCTCAAATTGATTGTAGACTATATGTATATGTAGCATATATGTTAACTTAGCTGACTTTAGCCGCTGCTGTCTCGTGACTGCTGTCATTTAAATCGGAAAGTTCTAGATCGCGGTGTGATAACTGTAGTTTTCTCTAAACAAGGCTAATGTGTCCTACTGGCCATTTAGTTAAAGGTAGCATTCATTTTTCACAAGCGAATGTAATTCTTTGACTGGCATACGGGTGTCTGCTTAAGATACAGACGGACGTAGGGACATTACATACAGTGTTGGCCTTCTATAATGTCAAAGCTCCTCTCTGGACTTAGCGTGCATATTTGAGACTGTTTCACCAGTGTATATGGCTGTCGGATCGGGCCTTCGAAATGAAGTGCTGAATTGTAACTTATTAGGTGTTAGGATAAATATTTTCTCAAATGCCTGAGCTAAGCCTGTCTTACCAAACATTATTGCTGTTTGGAAGGGACGGTCACTCATGGTCCACATCTGTGTTAGAACTGCTGCTGTGCAAAGTGCAGTCAAAACACACTAAAATAATTTGGGACAGGTCTGCAATCTCCCAGATAATCATAAGGGCTGCCTCAACTCTCAGTTCTCTCAAATTTAGACATAAAATCCTTCTGTTGGCACCCAGTTACCCTTTTTTAATTCAGGATTTTCATTTTGCTACTAAATCACTGCATGCACTAAACTCAAGTGCACTGTAATTTTCAGTTTCCTGTTTTCCTAATTTCCTGTTTTGTTTCTAACACTCTTTTGTGTCATTTCTATAACCCCTTATGCTTCTGTCGTATCTATCTTAAAGCCTTTGTTTATTTTACGTAAAATTGTTTCAATTGACTTGTCATTGGAGGGTGCTAAATAAATAATTGTCTTTTGCCTCAAATTAAGTAAGTGTGCAACTAAATCAAAGGATAAAAACAAATTTGCTCATTTATTTTCCAGGCTGTATTGTTAACAGTGTGAGCGTGCAGTCCTCCTTGCCAAGGAAGGAGAGGCGTCAGGGACCATGAGTGAGAATGGCCCTCGTACAGAGGCGCCTATGTATTTTGAGGTGGAGGTGGATCCCCTGGAGCGGGACGAGGAAGAGGAAGAAGACAAGATCCACTATGACAAAGATGATGACCTGATCCCTGAGCCTTCGTCATCTTCTGGTCGAGTGTATGACCGGACCACAGTGCTCATTGAGCGGGACCCTATTCGGCTTGATGAGGAGGGCGAAGAGGAGGGTCACTGCGGAGGAGATGAAGATGGGGTCACCTTCCTAACTGAAGGGGAAGGTGACGGAGATGAGGAGGAGGGCTCCCTCACCTTTATGACTGACCCTGATGGCATGTCACAGGGTTATGTCCACCATACCATTTCTCCAGACCAGATCCAGTTCACAATAAATCCAGGCTCAACCCCCATGCCACGCAACATAGAGGGAGCCACCCTCACCTTGCACTCTGAGTGTCCAGAGACAAAGCAGAGAGAGGTAAGCCTTAATAAATCATGATACCTTTTACTTTGAATGTTTGGTGTTAATACAGGTTCACGATTATTTCATTAAGCAGTTGTGTTGTGTATTAATGTGGGGGGTAGAAAAGGGTGGGATATGCCAAGTAATCTTTGTTGTTTTTTTTTTGCTTGTTTTTTTGTTTTGTTTTGTTTTTTGGTTATTATTAATGTAATTGCTTGATTTGGTTTGGGTAAGCTTTACCAACCTTCTATCTAATTGCCAAACAGAGCAGTAAATTATTTCAACAGTTTTGTAACTTGTCTGATGATCTTACAAACAGTGAGACATATAATGTAACCATGGAGGATTTGCCTTTTCTTGTTGAACATGCCAGAAGATCCTCTGAAATTAGTTTCCCCAGGATCATAACCCTGGTTGCTCATTAAGCTTGGGTAGAAAGTTAGCTCTCATTCACATGTATTGGTTGAGTAACACTGCTTCCCCTGTATTTTTACCCAGTAATTGACCTTTGTTTAACCCATTCATAACTCATTCTGCTTCCTTTTTATGTTCATGTTCTGAATCTGCCATATTTAAACCCATATTCAAGCGTGATAAGTTGAAGTGGACTATAAAACCATCTGACAGCAAGAATGCACTGGTAAAGCAGCTGGTCTTTGCCAAATTAGAGGCAGGGTGCTGAAGGACTGCAAACAATGCAGTCTTCAGTCAGCAACTCAGTCCTGTGTTTTGCCAGTTGTATAGAATGTCAGATGACTCACACATTATATATATTCCTGTCAATGAAAAGACCGCATGTTTGTTTTTTGGTTTTTTTTTGAGACACACATCAAAACAAGAGATTGTTGCTTATTGTCCATTTACCCTAACGTTTATTAAAATTAAGAGTCTTAAGAGGATTGTGATAAATCCAGTTCCTGGCAAGGTACCAAATATGTTTGACCCATTACAGATTGTGTAAAGGGGCAGAAGCTTACAAGATGCAGTTGTATATGCTTCATGAAATTTACAGTCTGCTTTAAAGACTCAAGTGAAATGTCCATGCTGTAGATATGACTAGTAGTCTCATTAGATGGGTAGATTGCTCGAGTGCATTGTTTTTCCCCTGTCGTTATTAACACAGATTCCCCACAAGGGAGCACTTTCTCTTCAGGGGGGATTTAATTTAAATCATCCGGTGACATGGCTGATGTTGGTTTGCTCAGTGAAGATGTAACAAGATAGTGCCAGTAGACTGATCATTTTGTCAGTCCAGTTTCCCAACACTGATATTTTGTAATACTTTTTTTTTTAAAACACTAAGAACAACTGTTAGGGCACTGAAATGTTGTGGAAATTGTGCTGTGTGGATTAAGTTCATTGTGTAATACATAGAAAAGACAATTTTAGTTATCCTGCCTTTGAAAAGCAAGAGGAGAATAGAGAGAACCAGAAAATGACTATTTTTTGTGAAAATTTCCGCCTCCTGTGCAACAAATGTCAGAAAAAAATACTTAAGACACAAAGTCAAGCACTTAATGATATTGCTTTAAATATTCTCAAACAACCATTTAATTTATAATGAAGTGGCACTTTCTTCAATGGATGTGGGAGCCTCTAGCATACAGTACTGTCCCACAATGATGGAACTAATGGTGGAGAGCAGTCACGATGGTGTGGGAGATAAATACAGTGCCAGACTACAAGCTTTAGCAGGCTCCCTGCAGTGGCTTTGCATGGACATTTGCTTAACAAATGATCTCTTCCCATTCTTAAAATCCAAATAAATTGGCTTTGAGGAACAGAAAGGAAATTTTATCTGCACTATGTAGTTTTTCTCTGTATAACGACTAAGTAGGTTTTGTCCTTTTCAAGGTATAGTATAAAATGCAAATAAGTGTGTCCCGAAGTAAAGCACTGAGATCACTACATTGCAAGAACAGCAATGCATTTGTTACTGATGTGTCAGTTATTTCCCAAACTGACAGACATCACTTAATGCACAATAAACCTGTGTAAAATTAATAAATTAAAGATTACACGATAAAGATTTAATGTGTAAAATAAGAATTTTTTGTCTGAATCTGTATTAAAATAATATTAAATTTTTGCTTTCTTTTGGCCTCTACCTCTATATAATAGGTTAAGGGGTACACATGCAGTCTTTTATCTTGACAGTTGTGTTTATGGGACATTTTATGGTAATAATTATTATTTTTATTTATTTTTAGAAGCTTCTTTAAGAAAAGACTTTTATTCATGTTGCTCAGGGCTTAAGTGTGAAAGAGAGCAAGAGACTGACACTTTGCAGTGAAGATTGGTGCAGAACTGGATGGGATGTATTGCGTGAGGGGTTAGTCATCGTCGTTGTCCTTTGTGCACAACAGCCTTGTGTGCTAACGGGTAGCTGAGTCATTGAGTTCAAGTCTCGTCTGAAAGGTCATATTGACTCAGACTGTCACTTCATAGTATAAAAAGGCTGGCTATTACTGAGATTAATTAGTCTTCTCACACTAAAAAAAAGATTAAAGACTATTTAATGGATTTTTAAGAGGGCCAATGTTATTTTTTGGCTTAGATTTAGGATGACATCCTCCAGTGGAGTTGAATTTGGCTGTGTTTAGGCACTGATTTCCCTCCCCCCTTTCGGTTATCAGGTAAAGCGCTACCAATGCATGTTCGAAGGCTGCACAAGGACATACAGCACAGCAGGAAACCTGAGGACACACCAGAAGACACACCGGGGCGAGTACACTTTTGTGTGCAATCAACAGGGCTGTGGAAAGGCCTTCCTCACTTCATACAGCCTCAAGATTCATGTCCGTGTTCACACCAAGGAGAAGCCTTTTGAGTGTGATGTGCAAGGCTGTGAAAAGGCTTTTAACACATTATACAGGTAAGCCTTCATACAGCTTAATATCCCCCCACAATGCTGTTTATCATCACTGTAGGTTCTCTTAGAAATGTCTTGTTAAGCAGCCTTTACATCACTTAAAAGGAAGATCACAGATCAAGTAAGGCTCGGAAATTGTAGCACAAGTAATGAGACTGGATTGTGTCATAATAAAGAGTGATTAACTGTATGACCCAACTAGTCCTTCAGTACAGTATGAATAGAAAACGAGTAATTAGATAAAATTCAAATGCATCTTCAGAGGTTGCTGTGTAACGGAAGTGCATTGTCCTCTGGATTGCTTTAAACCTTTGGTTTTCT
>JAPZDY010000025.1:7557709-7576119 GCA_029783645.1 Ctenochaetus hawaiiensis
CCTTTGGTTTTCTTCTTATATTGTAATTTTCTGCCTTTTTTTAGATCAAATGAAGCCCTCTTTAGCTCAACTGAAACCCTCTTTGGTGAGGTGGTTTGGTCATTTAGGATGTTGTGTACCTTATTCAAAATAAGGCTCATCTGTTGTCTGAAAATTCTAAGACTGATACCACAAATATTTTTTGTTAAATTGTCAAATTTCAGAATAATATGATTAAAAGCAGTATTTTTTAGCTTTTTAAATTTTCACCTGGGATCCAGTTACAGCTTTAGCATTTTAATATTGAAGCCAAGCATGATCATAGTTCATAGCATTTACCATTTAGATTTTGCTGAGAACTGAAACAGTCCACATTTTAGCCTCTTGGTCTGTTTTGGTCCAGTTGCTATGACAACATGTATGAGGCTTGGGGGAGCTGTGCCCTGCCATCAACTCCAGTTTAGAGGCTGTTTTCACTTAGTGCAGCCAACCAATGACACAAATGGGTGGATTCTCTAATCAAAACAACTGCTTTCCACCCCTCATCTCCCATGCTGCCCAGATTCTCTCATACTATCAACCACCTTTGAGAGTGTATACTTTGTTCAGTCGTGTTCCCTGATTTGCTGGATTTGGTTGTAGTCTAATGTCAGCTGAGCTGTCTTTTCCATCTGCTTTTTAGTCATAGACAGAAATAAGAACATCAGGAATGAACACATGCCATTTAAGGACACTGTGCTTTATTTCTTTCTTTTTCCATATCTGTCATTGTGGTTTAATGAAACACACTTGATTGTCTTTGCAGATTAAAAGCACACCAGAGACTTCACACAGGCAAGACATTCAACTGTGAATCAGAAGGATGCACAAAGTACTTTACCACACTCAGCGACCTGAGGAAGCACATTCGCACACACACTGGGGAGAAGCCATTCCGGTAAGCAATTTCATTATTACCAGGTTTGATCCACCATCAGCAGAAAATGAAGGAATTGTGATAGAAATACTCACAGACACCTCTTTGAATCAGTTTAAGTGTCTGCTTGTCAAGACAAATAGCATTTTTAGGGTAATAACAAAATGTTTTTTAATCAGTATCTTTCGTTGTGTTGGGGTAGCTGCATTTTGTTTAAACAAACGCTAAAATAAGTGATGACTTTAGTGATGTATACTCGGTACATTAGTTTGGCTCCATATATTCGATGAGCCCAGGCATTGCTCTATTAAATCCTTTTTTTTTTAATTTGAATCATTGTCAGTCTGCAGTTGGTTATAAACTTTTCTGACCTGACTCCTTTTTCTTTGCCTTCAGGTGTGACCATGATGGCTGTGGCAAAGCCTTTGCTGCAAGTCATCACCTAAAAACACATGTACGGACACACACAGGTACATTTTACACATATTTGTCTTATGTAACCTCAGTTTTGTCTCGGAGAGCTCTAATACGGACATGTTTATTTTGCAGCTCTGCTTCATTTGCATTTACATTGTTAGCAGTGCCTCCCACACAAAGTTAATTTAAATAGCCCAACCAAAGAGATTTTCACTGCAGCCTAAAAATTTGTGTATTTTTCTTTTAACTATGTCTTTCTTTCATAAGTCTGTGTAAATATGTAGTTAAAAGGGTAATACCCACAAAGGCTCAGTCCACGTGTACTTGTATTGATTGGACAAATAGCTTCTTTGTTTGTAGTTGGCTTTGCTACTTGGCCCATTGGCTTCGAGGATCAGTTAGTGAAATCACCATCTGAAGTAACTGTTTTTGCTGACTCATGTAATTTGTCTTAATCTACTACCAGATTTCAAAAGAGTTGAAACTGTTCAAAATCTAAGCGCAACATAAAGAGGTAATATGCAAATCCTCTTTGACATATTCAACTGAAAAGAGAGCAATGAGCATCGTCCAATTGGAGATCGGTTATAGCTGTGCATTATTTTATTGGAACATAAGTGGCAATTACTTTTTATCACAGTGGTGAGGCTTTGTTTTTTCAGTCTATGAAATACCATGTAGTTGCATGTTTTAGTTTTTACAAAAAGTAATATTTCTTTGTGGCATTTTTTAATAAGTAATTAATGAAGTGGCACCTTTTACCTCAGCTTGCTCTTAAAGATTAATCTGTTAAGATCAACTCCTTCCCTCAGTCTTCCACTGCATTCATCCCTTTTTGTTTCTACTCGTTCTGAAGGGGAAAAGCCATTCAACTGTCCGAGTGATGGCTGTGAGAAGACTTTTAGCAGCCAGTACAGTCTGAAGAGTCACATCCGGGGCCACGACAAAGGACAGCCCTTCAGCGTCACCCTCAACCATCCGCTCTCTGAAGTGAGTCACCACACAGCAGCTATCCAGTGTGCAGGACACTTTGTCACCAGATGTTGGCACAGTTGTCATGTTCTGTATGCACAGCTCGAAAGCAACATGACATTACGATCTTTAAATCATTTACCTGATTAAAACCTGAATGTTCATGAAGGTGAAATATTTGTGAAGTTTGGGACATTTCTTAAATTAATTAATTCAAATATACAACACTCTTACACATATACCATGGTAGTTCATAATATTAGATAGGGGGCATTCTAGAAAGCAGGAACTAAAGTTAAAGTAATGAAGTAAACACTTGACTTTTACATGACCTTGCTAGCGGTGAACCAGAATAGTCAAATATTCAATGCCAGGAGCCTGATTTGACTACCAGTCTCACGGTAGAATCATCACAAAATGTGGTTATGGTACACTGCTTAGTTCCGTTCCAGATATAAGGGTGCTAAATGACTGATTTTACACAGAAATGCATAGTTTCTTCCAATAAACCATGATAAATTTGTTAATGCATTAATTTATCCCATTATCACAAGATAACGACCCATTTTACTGTGATAATGAGATGATTATTTTGTGATCCAAAGGTCACAGAATGAAAAAAAGATAGTGACCAGTGCCGTGCTCAGCTTCTGTATGAAAGTTGTTCATAGCAAAAAATATTATATTAACAAAAAAAATTGCTGTATCTTGTTTACCTGTTCTGGTTTCTTTTAGTCATGGGTCTTAAATAAAAAGAAAAGAAAACACTTGATTCGACAATCAGTGATCAACAATGAGTCAGATATTCGACTATGGAAATTTTTGTCAGGGACACCCCTGGACTTTGCTGTAGATGTGGCATTATTTCCCAACTTTCACTCACACATCTTATTTGCATGACTCAACGCTTCATCCCATTGCAGTGGCAAGATAATTAGGTCCTATTCATCTGTTAATTACAGGATGCAAATCACTCGCTGTGCCTCAGTGACTTGAGCCTCATCTCTACAGACTCTGAGCTAAGAGAGAACATCCAAAATGTAAGTCTGACTTTTTTCTTTGTCAAACTGACATTTGATCGAGGATGGTGATTAGCTGTCAGGATTTTCAGTTAAAAGTATGTCAATAACTGGCAGCTATTTGATAGACAGGTTTAATTTTTACTGTTATAGGATTTTTTTAGGCAAAATGAGAATATTTTGCTGAATAAATAATTAATGAGGTCATGTTTATTATTTTAATTATTTATTTATTTATTTTACTTTATTACAGGCTCAAAATATGGACCTCTGCAATGCGACCCCTGTGAAAATCTTTGAGCTCATGTTCCAGAGTCCTGAAAATAGTGTCAGCCAAGATGATACCCATCCCAACGGTCAGTAGACTTCAGCGGAGCCGACCCAATATTTTATCAGTATTCTTGTTCGATAATGGAGTTTTTTTGTTTTGTTTTTGATTCCTCAGAGAGCCTTGCTGAACAGTTCAGCCTAGAGACCTCTGCCCAACCAGTAGTGACTGATGCCTCCTCTCTCATCTCTTTCTCTCTCAATCCTACCTCCTCATCTTCCTGTTCTCACACAACTGCAGTCATGGAGGCTACTTCCCAGCTCAGACAGAGCTCTTCCTCTGAGGCCTCCCCTGCCTCTGTCACTGCTACAGTTAGCTCCACACAGCCTCCCACTTTCATGCAGCTAACTGGGCCTCAGCAGATCTCTAATGTGCCTGCCCAGGTTTCTGTCCAAGCCTCAAACCATGTTGCCCCCCAGCACTATGTGGCACTGCCACCCACATTCCTGCAGCCGGATAGTGCCACCCATACCACTCCTCTGCCACAACCCATCCCAGTTTCTCATCCAGTGACTCCAGCACTGACCACGACAGCACCAGGCACCACTGCTGTGTCTGTTGTCGCATCCACTACAACAGATGCTCTGGCAGCTGTGGCTCAATCTGTGCCTTTGGCCAACAACCCTATCCCCAACTCTGGCCCTGGTCTGACTTCAACGCCTGCCACCATCACTATAGCTCCAACCCAGAACCTGCTGCAGCCCGGTCTGGTCATGTCTGACCAGAACCTCCAGTGGATCCTCAGCAGTGCTGCCAACAGCCAGCAGAACCCAGAACAAGCAGTGAGTGATGTTCACACACAGTGTTTGCACTGATGAGTGGTGACTAGATTTGTACTTGTCTTGATTTTCTTGGATGCATTCTTGAGTTTAAAGACACATTCCTTCATGCACAAAATTAATTTGGCATGATCAGCCAACTACATTGTTCCATGCAGACAAGTAATACATATGAAAAGAAAACTGTGATACATGTCTCTTTCAGCAATGAGTTCAGCAGAAACATATCCCTTGAACACATGTTTGATGCCAATCCAACCACATAACACAACACAGCACTCCCCCAACTTTTTTATTTCCTGCTTGAATAAATGTTTTCTAATGTATTTTTATAGCCACATCAAGGAGCTCCGAAAGTGGAAAAGGTTTTCTTCACTACAGCTATACCAGTGGGAGGAAATGCAGGTGAGTTACTCTGTAGTGGATTATTATATTGGTCATGTTGTGGAGATTGGCCAAAAAGGTTTCAATGAAAGCATGAATGTGTTTGAGTGAGAATCAGCACAGCACTTTAGTTTGTTAGGATTAATTAAATAGTAGATTGGTGTCCAAAGATCTCCACCAGGATGCTGTTCCAAGATGCTCACGCTTGATTAATGCACATTATGCACATTAAAAATCAATCCCATTACAATATTCAATAAGACTATGATTGAGGATTAAAAGCTTGTTAAAAAATGACATTTAAACATTCAAAAGTACTTTGGGGCTGAAAAGTTTGTTTTTTGTTTTTTTACAATATTAAAAGATGACTTAGATTTGGGTTAATCATGTAGTTAATAAAATGTCTGAAAAAGAGAATAAGGCAAATCAAAATTTTCTCAGACCCAAAGATTTTTTATTGCTTGATACATAACTTAGACGCTTGTCATAACATCAGCTAATATTTTACTTTATTCAAATTTTTGTGTTTGAATTTTTTTGTCAACCAGGAGTTTTATCTGCATAAGTGGCATTAACTCTTGTCATCTCTGTTGTCTTTTCCTAAGCGTTTAGTCATTCCTCATCTCTTGCTACAGTCTCTTCCTTTGCAGGATTTCTGAAATGCAAATGTTAAAATGTTGCTATCCTCTTAGCCACTTTGTTTTGCCCTTTTTGTTTTCAGTGAACTAAAAGAAGTGTTTCTGTTTTCAGGCAGCTCAGTCCAACAGATCGGCCTCAGCCTGCCTGTCATCATCATCAAACAGGAGGAATCCTGCCAGTGTCACTGTGCCTGCAGGGACTCTGTTAAAGACAAGAGTTCACAGAGTGCCTCCTCCACTGTTTCAACCCCAGCACAGCCACAACCAGCAGAGCCCCCTCCTCCGCAGCAATCACAGCCCCCAGAGCCTCCACACCATCCAACCACCTCATCTTCCTCATGCTGCCTCCCCCAGTCTTCCCCAAAGGTGGGTGAGGTGAGGCTGCAGGCCCCCTCTTCTTCTTCTTCTTCCTCCCCCACAGCTCAGACTTTCTCCACGATAGTGAGCAGCACTGCCGCTAACCCTCCCTCATCCGACGGGTTAGCCAATATGGATGTGTCGGACTTCCTCTCCCTGCAGAGCCCTGAGACAGCAGCCAACATTGAGGCTCTGCTGCTGGTCACTGATGACTTCAACATGGCCACTGATGGCAATCCTTAGAAGAGATGCCTTCTGAGTCTGGCACCTTGTGTTTGTCTGTTGCACCCACTCATCTGCAGGCATCAATTCCACCCACATCTCGAGTCGTTTTCCACAGTAACGCCTCTTCTCTCTCCCTATATAGCCTGTGCATCGAACTCACAGTACCTGCAGTGCATTCTGTTCTGTAAGGCAGTGCACAACATATATACATGAACTATGAATAAATTTTCTGGTGAGTTTCATTGCATAAGTTAAGTTTTTTAAAAAAACAGGATTAGTTAACTTATCGAGATTTAGCAACTTTAATGCTATATAATGCAGAGAAAAGGAATAGATCCTATGTTATAACCAAACTGTATATAATAACCCTGGATATCCACTCTGAATTAATGAAACAAATGAGTGTTGTCCAAGCACTGATGACCAAGAGTTTCATTTTCCTAGCTGACCTGAAGGTCACATGCCCAAGCAGGAAAACAAAACTTGTCTGTATATCCTTGTACTGTACTGCAGGTCCTAACAAATGCTTCAAGCTAGTATGCAACTGACCAGAATGCACTGTATATTGGAGGAAATTTGCTATCATTTTATCAAGCATTGCTCCCAATAAGAACTTAAAGGGATTTGCCACACAATCCCTCATTAGACTGACAAATTAAATTAACGAGTTTCCTCTTTTTTGTTTCCTAGGAAGACTAGTGTAGTCCAGATAATGTGATAATTCTTTTCTACTTCTCTTGACAGTTTTTAACAAATTGAGAAAAAGAACCTGTGACGAGATCTGCCTGTCTTTTTAAGTGAAATTAAGTCAATACATCAGTAAGTTGCCTATAACTTAAACTAATTTAAAATTGTACATTTTAATTTATTTGAATGCTTGATTCTTTCATTATATTGGTAATATCTTCAATATAGCAGAGAAATCTATTAATTTATTCCAATCAGTTGTTGTATTTTTAAGTTTAGTTGTTTTTGTGTTACTGAATTGTTTTGTTTTTGTTTTTTTAAAGAACGTAAAGGGTATTGCTAAAAGCAAGACTGAGAAAAGAGGCACCTATAGTAGACTGCACAGTGAAGAAAACTATCCTCTAAGATCTGCTTGTTTGCAAAACTTGTCCACATTAAAACAGTAATGAACTACTGTCAACATCCCATGTTTTATAGGGTTGTGACCCTCTCAGGGATGCATTAAGTCATAACTGGTCCTTGTTCCCTTAATTTGTTACTCAGACACAAGTTTTTCTTACCAGATGCCCTACTCTTGCAGTAGCCCTACGTTTTGCTGCACTCTTCCCTGTTTATTGCACACTAACTTGTAAAGTGAGTAATTTGACAGCTTCTTAGCTGAGGTGCCGCACCACTACGGACTTTTGTATACAACTGCTGTAAAGTAGCGATTAAAAGATGGTGTCCTGGGGACAGTGTAAATACAGTACATTTTAGTGTAAACATCTTTGAGAAACTTGTAGATTATTCTAGAATTTGTATTTTTGTATAGACTTTTGAATTACTAACCCAGAGTTTGGAGCTATTGTATCTTGGCATTCTTCCCCCATTCACATTTATGCAGAAGAGCTTTTTTGCAGTGCTTAGTTGAATAGTTTTATTAGCAGCTGGGCTTTTGTACAGTCCCCATAATAACACATAGCCTCCTCCTCAGAGTATAATTTAACAGTATTGTTTCACATGGGACACAATGCAATGATGACAGAGCGAAGGCATTATGCCCTATATTCTAGAGTGTAAAGCTACTTGGCCTTACAACACAACTGTTTTATGAGCCTCTTTGCCTTGACAGTCTTTGCTTCTGACTTGCCATCAACATGCCAACACACTCATTGTCACAGAGTCTCAGGCGATGACTTCCAGCAGCAGATCAGAATGAGGCAAAAGCATTGAGACAGAAATGAATACGGTTTTCCCAGGATCTGTGTTGTTTTCCAGTGGTCTGATTGGAAAGTCATTAATGGATATGCAGCATTGCTAAAAATGTAATCAGCTACATAACAGATGCAGGTAATGTACTTCTACATTTTATGTCCGGGCAGTAAGATTAAAACTACACTGACATGCATGTCACATAGCACGTCTGGCTCTTTTGTCATTTTTCTTTGCCATATTTTGCAGAGCTTTTTGTAGATTTACTGGTGCCAAGAAGGCAGATATGTTGCGAAAGGTCCCAGTCACACAATTTACCCTCTAAACCATTCCACATATTCCCCAAAGCAGTAGACATAAGATGTGTCTATACTTGGCTAAATTGGATTTCAGAATGGTAAGTTCGCTCACCATTTTCCTTTTAAGACACTCAGTGAAATTTACTGCCAGCAGTCAAATTCGCACCATCAATATGTATTCTCATACATGCATACTGTCATTAACACAACTATGCAATTTTAAGTGTGGCATTCAAAAGTTTAAATACTGACTCTTAAGACAAAAAAATTATATCTTCCTCCATCAAACAAGGTTCTGCTACAACTTTAAATGCAGAACTCCAGAGGCAGAGGTTGCCTTTGGGTTGCATACATGTTAAGCATGCTCTTTGAACTCCAGTATATTGCATTTCTTGTTCAACATTTGGAGTGGTGTGAATCTGGACTTTGTGGTGTGTCTATCCAAGCACTGTTCCCATGAATGTTGCACCACAGCTTTCCTTTTACATGCTGTTTAAAAAAAATCAACTGGATTTGTTTGAAAAGTACTTAGTGAATGAATGATTCTGTTTTAAGAATTATTTTGGTCAGATTTGTGCAGCTTTTTTTTTCCTCTTTAAACTTTGTGTAAACATGTTTCATTTTGGCTCACTCCATTTATGGAATCATCTCAGCCTTTGACATATTTAAATTTGACATGTGCATAAATTTGTTGGTTCATCTTCACTAATGGAAGTCAAACTTTGAGCTGCTGTTATGTTTTGATCAATAAGCAGAGAAATGGAATTTTTTGAGTCGTGGCCCATGTTCGTCCTTCTGAAGTTTACCAGAAATGGTAGAAAGCAAATCACTGACGGTGACATTTGTTTGGAAGCACATCGTTTAATCGCAGATGTAACCCTGGAGTGTTTATGAAGTAAAGAATTTCTGCCCTCTCAAATTTTCCAATTTGGCAAGATTTCAAAAGAGGGGGGAAACTATATGCTTCCAAAGGAATGTCTCGACACCCAAAGACTCATGAATTGTTAAGGATTTGTATTTTTTAAAGAATGTATAATGTGAAAATGTTTGCTTATGCTTGTTTCATATAAAGTATTACGATAAATAACTTTCTGAATTGAGAGCAATATAATACTAATAAAACCTTATCCTTGTCACTGAAATGTTTCTTCTGCTTAATTGAGTCAGTTGATCTTAATTTTTATTTAAATTATACAAACTTTAAAAAGGGGGAAAACAAGATTGCTTCACTTCTGGTCACTTCGGTCGTGAGATTTCCTCTGTTGGACAAAAGATGAACTTTAAAAATCTGTAATCATAAACATACAATGTTATGAGGAGAATAAAGAAAGCTCACTAGAATGTCATTCAGATCCTTTAAGTCACTCAGGATTCTGTCACACAGGGTTATCTTCTCAGATAGGGTCTCCAGTTTATCCTCGACGTCCTCCAAACTCTGTGGAGGACAAAAAGTATTGGATCATCGGTCAGTTTTGACAGACAGAAATAAAACTTTGGAGCTTCGGGTTGAGTCTGACCAGTTTGACCGGTGAAACGCCTCCATCAGTCCGCGGGCTCAGTTTGTCTTCTGTACAATCTGTAACTGTTTTACAAACACACTCAGAGATATATTGATAATGCAACACATAAGATGAAATTAAGCTTGTTTTGTTACCTGTGTTTGAGGCCATGACTTGATTTTTTTTTTTTGTCCAGTAAACCTCCGAATTTAAATGTTGTTTGTCGCTTTTTGTTTGCGTTTTAGGCAGAAGCGCGCAGGTGATTTAAATGTCCTAATTAACGAGTAATGAGGAGGACATGCAGGTAATGCCACTGTCAATTAAAAATATGCATCAGTGCACACAATGTGTACAGAGAGAGTCTGAGGAAAAACTAGAAGATGCTTTTCCAGATTTTTTTTCCAAATACAACCCAATTTAAGCAGCGCCAACCCCAGACTAGATTTTTTTAACCCTTTTCTATGGTGAAACGAGCCTATGTGATAGTAAACTTTAACAATAAAATTTGATAATGTTTCGGGGTAAATAAAAAAAGAGTCTAAAGAAAAAAAATAAAGAAGTGAGTCGGTAGTCGAAACATCTATCAGACAATCTAAATATATTATAATCTTTAATAAGGTTAAAAGTGTATCACACAGTGAAAAAAAATCAAACAGGTTTTACATTTTGAATGTACATTTGGGAAAGAGTTCTTCAACTAGAAGAATATAATTATACGTTTTCTCATGATTTGCAGACATCACGAATGTATTTAAGAATCTAAGGACAAAACTGTCCTACTTTTTAACCGTCAAGTCCATAAAAGAGCAGTTAGTATCAATATCAAATACATTTTTTGCCTATTTTTCGCTTTTTAACAAAAACGGAGTTTGAATTTTTAAGTAAAGACATAATTAAACTTTTCGTGATTCAAACATTTTTTGCAACGTGCTGCTGGCCCTTTAAGAAAGTGAGGCAGTTGACGTCATTGTTTGGGGGCGGAACCCGGAAGACTCGTGTTATTTCATCAGGCGACAACATGCTCCCGGCTGTGAAATGACACATCCGTGGCTGTAGCCGTGATTTTATGAAGTCCGTTTGTAACATCGCCGTCAAGTTACTGAAAACAAGAGAAGCTCACAGTTCAGCCGCAGCTCGTCGACTCGGAGGAGAAATGTGTAAAGAGCTGAAGACCAAAGTGCTGCGTTTGCTGCCACCGACCTCCAATGGGCCGTCTGTTCATCAGGAGGGCCACACAGGTTAGCTGGCATTCACAGGAAAGAAAGTAAAGTGCACGTGGGTCCCTTAAGACGGAAGGTTTCGAAAATAAGAGACATACTTCGTTAAATTTTAGCCACCGAAGAAATATTTGCATGTCTGCTTTAAAGCAACGTATGCATATAAACATTACAGAGTGTTACATCAGATTCCTGTTTTTCTTGTCATGTATGACATGGACCCGACCACGCCTATACAGTATTTACTTCATTGTCCAACAGCATTGAACAGTAAAATTAATACACCCGAAACACAGTCTCTCCAAATAGATATCAGGGCAACAAGACTTTATCCATAGTGTCATCAGGTGACACTTAAGATAGTCAATGTCATCTGATGTTTAACAACTTTGGGAGATGCATCCTAATTCTGTACTTCAATAAAATGAGGAATAAAAAGTGCACACCAAAAAACAACTTTTTAATTTCATGCAGTCCTTTCCAAAGTGTTATCCATAAAAATGAACAAGAAACAGACTTTTAAAACGAATGATACAAAAGAGGCTGAGATATCCTACACTTCCCATAATGCAACTGTGCAGCCTTGTTAGCTGTGTTTTGCATCTCCTGAGTAATAAATGTAATTTGTTTCTATTCACCTTTTGCAGCATATGCAGCTTCAGCTGTTCAGTACATTTTTATTTGCTTTGCATGCTTGTTGTTTTCATGTGTGTCTGGTGGTGAATGACACCTCATCGACTCTCCTCTTTGTGACTGAACTGCAGATGGTTCTGAAGTCCTGAGCTGCACGATGAAGGCTCTGAAGGAGGGTGGTGTGGTCGCTGTGCCCACAGACACCATCTACGGCCTGGCGTGTCTGGCCCAGAACTCCGAAGCCATCAGTAAAACCTATGACATCAAAGGACGAAATGCTCAGAAGCCGCTGGCCATCTGTGTGGGAGAAATTCAAGATATCTATAAGTAAGTTTGTGCACAGGCACGTCTCTGCTGTTTTACCACCAGAATGAGAGGGAGACTTTGATCTGTTTAAAACAAGAAAGTATCAAAACAAAAGTCTTTGTACGTTTAGCTAAAAAAAAGTCTAGATTTACAAAGTCACTAAACCTGCTGAATAAATGTTGTGAAGTAAAAGTACAATATTTCCCTTCAAAAATGTAGTGGGATAGGAGTTGAATGTGAAAAAGTGAAGAGTAAGAACCTCAAATTTTATGCTTAAGTACAGCACTTGAGTAAATGTTCTTACTTACTTCCCACCCCTGCAAATATATTAGTCATTCACAGAGGAGATAACATCTTCACACCATTGAGACGGTTTACATTGGAAGTGAGAGGCTCACCTGCTGTCACGGAAATACCACAGAATTCATTAATTAATTTGTTAGGTAACTATATTTTAAAAGAGGACATTTGTAAGTAAAATCACACAAAAAATTGCAGAGCAGATAAGGCACAATACCAATGACAAAATCCTGGATTTAACAGAGAACATCACAGATGAATAATGTCCAACTTTTTCAACCCTATTATCTAAACTTTAAGTTCTTAGCTACTTACATTCCTGTAAAAATGTAAAGATTAACATGTTTTTTTGTCCATGACAGGTACTGTAAGGTGACGGTGAAGGAAGCGCTGTTAGGTGACCTGCTGCCTGGTCCAGTCACTCTGGTGTTCCAAAGATCTGAAGTGCTGAACGCAGATCTCAACCCCTTCACTTCAGCAAGTCCCCCTCTTTATCTGGATATCACAGGATATAAGACATCGAACTTTATTATGAATAAATGTCCGTCATTCACATGTTAACATGTCCATGTGCTCCTCAGCTTGTAGGCGTACGTATCCCAGACCACGCCTTCATGAGACGCCTCTGCCAGATGTGCGGTGAACCACTCGCACTTACCAGCGCCAACATTAGCTCACACACCAGCACCCTGGCTGTACATGTAAGTGACAAGTAAACACATGGTTGAGAAAAAGCTTTGGTCAAAGTTTCACATTAATTTTTAATTTTCAGTACGTTTCCCAGGATCCTAAGTCAGGTTGAAAGGATGTTTCTCATTGTTTATTTCTTTGTCATTCAGGGTAACAAAGTTATTCTTTAATCTTTCATGGTACTGTGGTTTTCAGGAGTTTCAGGAGCTCTGGCCCAAACTAGCAGTGGTGGTGGATGGAGGACCAATAGTAGATCAGAGCCGCCTCGGATCAACGGTCGTCGACCTATCAGTATCAGGCAAATACCGCATCATCAGACCTGGCTGGTGAGTTTATGCTGTTACTGGGACCCAATCAGCTTTCACTTAATGTGTTTTTTTTTCTTCAAAATGAAAAATATACACTAATTACATCCACTTAATTATTAACAGGCGCACCCACGTTTAAGCAAGAAAATTATATTTGTAAAATACCTTTTATAGGACCATTGTTGTAAATTAATGTATTAATGGTGACATTATACTTCCATTCAAAAACAAAACCACATCATGAGAATAATGATTCTGTGTTTTCAAACATGCTAACTGTGTGCCTGATTCAGACAACATGCTGATTTGGAGCAGGTTTCAGGATGTCATGTGTTCACAGTGGAAAAGAGACAGAATGCAAACAAATACAGTCTGTTTTTTCTGTGCTGTTTGTGCTCGTTGTCTCAAATGCAGTGTGAATGCAAAGAAAATGGCTCAAATTAATATCTTTTGATTGTAAAGTGTGGTGATATTTTTGTGAACGTGATTGCTAAAACAGTATACTATGGTGAGTATGTTATATATACTGTATTGAAATAAGCATCTCAGACACACTGATCTCTCTTTCTATTGGCTGCCCGTGCTTACTGACAGTGTGAAACGAAACAAAGTGAATTATAATCCAGATTGCACTGAAATACAGACACATTTTATATACTGAGTATTCATTCATGCTCCAAATAAATTGATTTTGGAGACAGAGAGTGAATATATGCATGACTAAAATATAACGTGACCATGTTTTCATGTCTGCTTTTTTCAACATGATTCAGAAAGAAGGAAATAAGCAAAAATATGCAAAATCAGGCACAGGCTAATTTCTGAGAGAGATTAACCTGCATTAAGCACTTGCCAGTGTTTTTGGTTTACTGCTGTGCTTGCAGGTGTAGCAGCAGTGTCATCACAATGTACTCCACCTCAGGGAGGATGAGCCTCCTGCAGCACCTGCTGTGATGAGGCACCTCCTGGAAACCAGTAAACAAAATGTAGTCAAGTGTGAGCAGACAGAAAGTGTCAATGCTCTGATCTTGGAAAGTAACCAGGAGGTGTTTTGCATTAATGAGTGTGAACTTAAACATGGCCACAGTTGAATTAACCGTCCCACCACGAACTGTCTCACCCCACCCTCCTAAAACAACAAAGATTTACTCTGATGGAGACTCAGTATGTTAAATGAGAGATGACTGCATTTCTCTTCTCAGTGCCCTCTCCTCCACGGTTGATGTGCTGGAGCACAGATACGGACTGTCAGAGGACTCCGGCGAACAATGACCTTTGACCTTTCCACACTCCACAACACACGCTGAGACGCACAACCACATTTGAAGAGCTCCCTCAGAAAAGATGACTTCTTTTCATGCTCACATGGAGGAATCACTTCTTCCCTGGAAAAACTAGAACTCAGGAACAACTCATGGTTGATATTGTTCTGATGGCTGCTTTAAGATCTGGAGTTGATTTTTCTTTGGATGATCATGTTTTCTGCCTTACTGTATGTCTAATATGTTGAGAGTATGTGGGATTTTAAACTATCACAGTGCTGTGCCATTACTTTAAAAAGACAGCAAGGTCAGATTGATATTATGGGAATTTTTTTGGCACAAAATTAAAACTTTGCCTTTTGTATTGTCAAAGAAACAAGTTTTGGCTAAGAATAGAACTATTTTAGTTTTTATTTTGATTTAATGATTCTGTAATGGTTGGTATAAAGTTAGAGGCTCATTTTTCAATGGTGCTTCCTTTACTTGCGTTGACTTTGCATAAAAGCTTTTGAATCCAGAACTATTTTTAATTAAACTATGAACCCCTTTATTTATTGTATCTGGATGACAGTCAAACAGTGTGAGGCTTGCACTACAACTGGTCACCTGTCTCTTAAACTACGTTACATTTACAAGATGGAAAATACTGTAATATTTCAGAGTTGTTGTAGTTAATCATCATCCAAATTACATTAAAAATATCTTTTTAAATTCCTCAATGTTTGACACAGACTTGTTTGGATTTATTGTACATCCTTGTGAAAAAAAAGAAAGTAAAAGTTTTTTATCAGTCTTTTTTTGCATAAAAAGCTTTTTGAGACTTACTTCTGTCTTTGTTTTTAGATTGTGGATTTCACTCATAATTGATTCTTGATGAAGTGTGAAATCAAGAGTCAAACCATAAATGCTAAAATAAAATTTCTTTTAAAAAATCCACTCAGAAGCGCCCTTCACACCCAAAGACACATCAGAGAGCATACTTTTATTCACAAAAATGGTTTCCTGGAAGTACCTTTTACTTTAATGGACAGCATTTTTTTTTTTATCCAGTCTAAATCACACCAATCCATTTAGCAAAGTGCCCCACTCAGTGGTACGTTGGTATTCATGCAGCCACTCCAAGACACCAGGGCCCGGCATTAACACTTCTCACCTCTGATTCACTTTACCGAAGTAAAAGAAGGTCATTTGTGCCCACGATGGCTTATTTCCATGGAAAGTATTATACTAATATTCAGATTATCTGGTCGTTGTGTAAGTATTAAACAAGGCCCAACAAATTCTGACTGTTTTACAACCTGTAAGTCTCGATTACAGCTTCAACATACTCTGACATTGGACAGTTTGGTTAAAATTTGTTGGTAAGCACACTGGAGAAAAGCACAGCTTATCTGCAGTTACCATTCGATTTTCATAGGAATCGAGTTGAAATTGTGGGATTGTTGCAAGACATCTCTCATAAACTTCTTCGACTGTAGTTCTTTTAAAACACTGTGCCATCTCCACCTTATCGAGCTCTCTGAACCGGCACAAAGTAAAGCTCATCT
Source organism: Ctenochaetus hawaiiensis (assembly GCA_029783645.1). NCBI lineage: Eukaryota > Metazoa > Chordata > Actinopteri > Acanthuriformes > Acanthuridae > Ctenochaetus > Ctenochaetus hawaiiensis. The sequence goes on from JAPZDY010000025.1 coordinate 7,573,663, forward strand.
TGAGTGTCTCATTGTATTTGAGAGCCTGTTGTGGATGAAAGAAAAAGAATAAAAGTGTCTCTCTATTGTAATAAATTCCATTATTCAACGGAGAGGAAAATGAGGCCTTTGCTTGGTGACACACAGTCTTTATGAATATATTTTAGGGCAAGAGTTTGAGGCTTTTGTTCATTAAGTTGCATTAACTGAGCAGAGATCAGAAACAGCCCTGCAGAGCATTTTAGGAGTCCGAGCTGTTGATGGAAAAACAGAACAAATTCCCAAGAATAATCCTCTAATGCTGCTTCACTCAAGAATTCATCCAACACAGTCACACCAGCAACAAGGGTCTGATTCCTGCAGATCAGCATGTGTGCACAAACATATGCACTCAGAAACTCTCACATCTAATCAACTGAATGTAAAAACTCGTCCTTACGCACTCAGACCGATACTGATCGATCTCTACATTCATAATCTTTTGCTCTTCCTCTTTAATGCGCACACATGTCCACTAGAGCACGCTGTTCCAGGTCACATGAGCCACTGCTCTTTCTCCTTGTTGAACTGCTCTGCCCAGCGGCGGGTCAGCTCCAGGTAATGATCTGGTCCATGTGGCTGATAGTCCAAGTACACACGGGTCACAGTTTTCTTGGGCACCGCCCTCTCTATCTGCGTCCCCTCGTGCCACTCATTAAAAGATGTGATGGTGACGATCTCCGGCCTCACATTCAGCGCCGCCAACAGGGCGGTCTCATAGTAGCGGCCGTTCACCCTGTTGCGCATGTTGTGGTTGTTCCACGGCCGGATGCTGGTGTCGATGTAACCGGGTCCGACACTGGGGATGAAGAGGAGATTGTTGCCGTCGCAGAAAGCTTTGATGGCCTTCCAGTTCTGGTGTGAGGAGCCGAAGGAGAAGCCGTTGGATGCAAAGTAAGTGTACATGCCGTCAAAGCCACCTGCCAGGATGTCGTGCTTGTGGCGCTCCTCCACAATCAGGGCGATGAAGACAGAGTCGTAGGCTGAGCCGCGCACGCTGTGGGAGCCGGTGGGAGTCAAGAACTCAGACCAGGACTCTGGTGGAGTTAGGTAGGAGTCATAGATGTAAAACAGAGGAAGACTTTTGCCTGTGCTTGAGGTAAATTTGTAGAAAGCTCCATGGTCACCGTACCTTCAATGACAATAACACAGAACAGTTATAACAAAGTAAATCAGTGCTACAATAATAAGCTGAATACTGATTGGTTGAGTAAGACAAGAGGTTGCAGTTCTTTGCAGGAATGTGCAACAAACTAATGAGGTTTGAATCTGAAGAGAAAAAAAAGTGGGGTTAACAATGTAAATTCTGACATGGAAAACACTATATGGGTCATTTAAATCAATTCAAAAGAGCATCAATGTGATCACTAATGGATAAATGGATGGATGGGAGGACACATCTCCACTGAAACATTAACTGTGGTATTATTGATTTTGCCATGGCAGGCAGCTGTTTTCGGAGCTCTTAATAATCACTGTACATCACCTGCTCAGCATCACAGAGGAGCCGGTGGAGACCAAAAACAGAGCTACAGCAGAGTTGATAATGGACATGCATCTGTCAGCAGGACTACAGACACGACTTTAAACAATAAGACAGTTGCTCCAAACATAACAGCTGGATGCATAACAACAACCATTGGCCAAGAACTGCCCCCAAGTGGACAAAAATTTAATAATTACATGTTTCTTTACTACATGAGGAAAAAAGTGGGAAGTAGTACATAAATGATTAAAGAAGGACAGCTAAAATATTATGGTTTCTCCTCTGGTAACATATGTGTGCAAATCCAACTAATAATATGAGATAACATGTTTGTCAGAGCAAAATCATGACCAAATATTGTTGCAAGAGAAAAGGTTTAAGGCTAACTGATTTTCTGCTATTAATGACAGCCTTACCACTACTGAGGCTGAATATTAAGTTTCCCAACAATATTTCTTGTTTAAAATTGTTAAAAGATATATTTCTGGAGTACGTTTTTATTTTGTTTTGGGCTTTAGAGTTTGTATGTACAAAAGTTGCTCCTTTTTAAAGCAACCTTGATACTGAAGGTTAGAAAAATGACTTTTGCTTCAAAACTCATTCATAAGTCATGAAACTGGCCTTATGTAATCACAAAAGCTTTCTAAAAGTAGTCCAGTTTTGTAACTACCGTTCTTCCAACTGTGCATGAAATCTTAATGTTTTTTTTCTATTTAAGTTGTGTCAGTGATGAAGAAGTGAAGCCACAAAGTGCCTACCTGTCAATGATATACTTGATGTTGTCGTGCACACTCTGGTCGTTTCGTCCTCTGTATGGTTGGATGTGAAATGCAACCTGAGAAAACACGCAGAAAGGCAGAAAGACAGAAAGACACGCACTTTGTTGGTTTGCATTCATCATTTACTGCCATTAAAAAATTATACCACAGTCAGCACTCAGTCCTGACTTCAGC
>JAPZDY010000025.1:7576219-7643267 GCA_029783645.1 Ctenochaetus hawaiiensis
TCGTTTCGTCCTCTGTATGGTTGGATGTGAAATGCAACCTGAGAAAACACGCAGAAAGGCAGAAAGACAGAAAGACAGAAAGACACACACTTTGTTGGTTTGCATTCATCATTTACTGCCATTAAAAAATTATACCACAGTCAGCACTCAGTCCTGACTTCAGCAAGCGTTGACATAAAATCAACATCCAGTTTCTAAGGGAAGTCTCGTCATAGAGGGCTGGCAAGTGTGGCAACATGACCTTCTGATTTTTAATTATAGTTTGAGAAGTCGCCAGAGGGAAAACGCTAAGTAAGATGCAAATTATATTAGAGTTTTACAAAACAAGTTAATCATGCACCATTTTGACCTTATGCGGGCCTGGAGCATAGCATGACATCAGTACAGATGACTACACTTGTTTACAGGATTTCCAAAAACTTATGAATAAAAGAGTAGAACACAGACTTTGGCCACCAGCACAGCGTGCAGCTGTTCAAGCAGATCCTATTGGACGGGATGCCACCGTAGAGGAACCGTGTTTTCACTTTTCCATTTTCATGACAAGTGCTGTCACACTGTCGGAGATGGGTTTTTTTACCGTAAGTGGTTCCTCTCTGGAGACTTTTGTAACGCTCACTTAATGGCTTCAGTTAGACATGTGTATTTGCAATTGATGAACAAAAGCAGCAGGGGAACAAGGGAAGTGAAGTGACGTGCACACAAAAAGTGCTTAAGTTGAATATTTAAAGGCACGACCGGAGAATTCAGCATCTTTGAATAATGTATGATCATAGTAAAACGCTTTGACGCAATGGACGCCCATGGGAAAGAAAGTGCGGGAAAAAAGCTTTTTAAGATGATGGAATGGCAGCTAAATGGATGTAAGATGTGAGTGAGCTACACAAAGAAGACTAAACCAGTGCTGTGTGATGTCTGTTCTATACCTTATTAAAAACAGTCAAATTCTTCATTTAGCCTAAGGTTTCCCCTGAATAAGAGAGTCTACAGCCATGCAGGCTCTGTGAGCTAAATGCTAACATCAGCATGCTAATTGTCACAGTGACTTAGCAAACTTGCTGATGTTACAGAGGGTTAACTTTTACCGTTTCATTCTTACGGTAGAGTGTTAGTATTGCTAAGATTTGCTAAGTGACACTGAACACAAAGTATACCTGGGGCTAACAAGAATAGCATTAGCTTTGCAGGTAATTAGCCATAAAGCTAATTAAACAAATCAAATAATTTAAGGAGCTATTTAGTGATTTTTCATGTTATTACAATTCATGCAGAAGGGAGACGTTAATGCATGTATATTTAATGGTAATCTATTCAAAATTGCAGAGACATTTCAATTAAAATCACAAATGTTTGCTGGTTTTGCGACAGTGAAAGTCAGGGAATCGCCAAAGTGATTAGGATTCATCCTGCAGGTACCATAAATGTTGTGGCGATCTATCCTTACATGATTACATGACTTTTACCTCGCCCACCACTACTGCTTGCACTAGGACAAGACCAGGTGAAAGAGCATTAAGGAAACACTGGTAGATTCATCCGTACATGTTTGAGCCTCAGATCAGAAGTCTTTTGTGCACCAAAATCAACCACCAGTAGCCAAGATCAATGTCGAAACAGCTTCTAAGTTCACCTCTGCACAGAAACAAGCCAGCATAAGCAAAGTCTGGTTTTATTGGGGACATAAACATAAGAAAAATACATTTTTGAGTGGAGGGGATCTCTAATTTTAGGAAAACTGTATAAAAAGCAAGCGGTGCACACTGTGCTAGAGTTTTTATTGTGGAAAAGACTGTTGTCGTACGGAGTGTGTCACTGTGACATTGACCATAAGAGCACTAATGGATTAAAGTGATGTTTGGAATTGGCTAAAGCCTACCCAACAATTTTAAACTGCAAATGTCTTTAGATGAAAGTTCAGCTGGAGGCAAGAAAAACATTACCACTTGTGCTACTAATGGAGATGCTAAGTGCTTTTTATGTGCAACAAAACATATATTTTAATGATGCAAGATGCGTTTTTGCTGGCAAAATATAAAATTGAAAAAAAGACAGAGGAAAAAAGATCCTGGCCATCTGAGTAAATCATAGCCTGGGTTTTTATAAAGCCAAAACTCTCTAGAGTTCTTGCGAAATAACAGTCCAGTAAAGTGAGAATAAATTTCAGCACATTTTGAACAAGAGAGAGAGATATTAGAGGATGTGAAGTCACATAATTATCATTCACAGAGGGCAAAAAAAAAAAGAAGCTGTTATGATCTCCTGTTCACTGCAGCAGATTGCACGCCACTAGAAAACTCATTTTCCAAAAACACTGGCCCATTACTCTGTGGTAATTTAGAAGTAAATGAGACAGAGTCGACGCATTTTAATACCTCATAAACATTGACAGCGCGAGCCTGGAACAACCCCAGCTTGATTTATGCTGAGCAGAGTGGAATTTAGTGCCATCTCATGCAGAAAGAACAAAGGAAGGGATATGAGCCAAGACAAAGATGGAGGTCCAGACCTTTATAACAATTAGATCAATTTCAACAGAGCTGAGCACATTTCTTTATGCACAAGTGTCAGTTTCATTCTGTGGTCAGAGCCAAAAGGCACACACATTAATGAAGGGTCACGAAAGACCAAGTGTAGCTACTCTGGGCATCTGGAAACAAGAAAGTGTGGCTGATGCCATCACAGGGCACCCATGGGCCTTTTTTTTCCCCTGTGTACATGCTGCTACATGGCCTACTTACTGGATAGAACTTTTACAGCCCCTCAGGGTGCAGATTGTTCAGGGAGACAAACTGAGTCATGGGACCCATGATGCACGTTTCCCCTCTGCTCCCTCCCCTTCCAATCGTGTCCCCAACCAAACGCCCCCACCCCTCCCTGGGTAGAAGGACTATTTCAGCTCCGCTTCAAGCTGAGGTCGAGCAGCAGCACTGCTGTGGAGGCTCCATGTGATCTGCTCTCCAACTCTGCCGTGCAAAGTACACGAGCCCGTGTGGCTGTGTGTGGGTGCTGCCTGAAATACTGCTCAACTTATATAACAAAAAGTACATTGCTTTCTTGTGCAGCATAACCCAAAGCAGGGTCAGTTTGTTTTTAGCTGTGCGGTGTGGGATTGCTGGTACGCTGAAAGTTGGATTTTTTTTTTCAAGGAGTTAGCTTTGCTCCCATTTTCATTCATCTTCATTTTAAATTGTGAACATTCAATCGTGCCAAATATGTAATTCAGTGTTTGTCTCTTATCTTTAGCTCCATTTACAAATACGGGAACTTAAAACTATCCCATTCTAGGCAAGGTGGAATTACAAATCAGGCAAAATAGGAAACTGTGGTAACTTGTGGTGAATATCTGCATCAAATATGGTTATAATATATTGAGAATTAAAAAGACTTTATCTCATCAAATGCAGCTTTGGGTGGTGACCTAAATGATTCCAGCTTCTCAAACATGAGGATCCGATGCTTTCCTTTTGACATATATTACATCCAACTCAATGTCTTTGGGTTTTGTTGTTTGAATAAAACAAGCAATTCAGCAATAAATTTGAGCTGTCAAAAATTACAGCCAGCATTTTTGAAATTTTCAATCTCAGGCCTCCTCAGAGGTTTATCCTGCCGTTATTCTTGATGCCATATTCATGCCTCAGTGGCTACACAAAGGCAGTGCAAAGAGTCATTCATTTGCTGTTTTGGATTGCTCTGTCGAGCAGTTAGTCAGGGAGCATGCTGAGTTCACTGTCATCCTCATCCTCAGTGAGGAGGGAACAGTGCTCCTGTGACAAACAAGACAAGACAGCACAGCACAGGACAGGGAAGCGCCAATACATCAGATGGAAAGCAGGTGGACAGGTGTCTTATCACTCTCTCACTGACTTAAAGATTATTCTTCCTGATGTGCTCTGTGTTTGTCCGATCTTTGTGGCATTTTATTGCAGCTGTGTGTTTTTCATTGCTGTAATAATGCAGACTCTACAGGCCTGCTCATGTATCCTCACAATACATTTCTCAGATTGGCTGACTGCCACTTTGCTACTACAAGCAGACTGCAGATATGTGTGTGTTTCCTGAATCCTGATCTGATCTCGGATTTTGGCTCTTGCCACTGTTCCTGTGGGACCATCTGTCCCCCCCTAACTTGAGCCTCCCAGTACAAAAGTGCAAAGAAATGTTTTAAGGCTGTTTCTTTAAAAGATTTGCATTAGAGTTCCAAATAATAAGAGCAAAAGTTTTTTTACCTTGTCAATTATGCAAGGAGAAGCACTCCGTCTGTGCAGAGAGAGTGGGAGGAGTTCATCAAAAACAAGGAGAACTGGAAGAGGATTGCTTGGAAAGACGGCACTCAACATGCTGCTGTGCACATGATAATTTTATTGAAAGGCTTTCTCTGCAGATTGTGATCTTCTAAGTGCTTTCATAAATCAGAAAAATAAGCACTTCCTTCTTGTTTCAGTGAGATACTGATATGTTCAGTTGATTTGTAGAAAGCATTTCGCAGTCTGTTTTTCTGGGCATGCCTCCACCACGCTTTTTATGAAAATGTCATGCTTGCTGGGTCACTGATGACAGGAAAGCGTGGCATTAAATTCAATCTATTAGCTTTCTCCTGACAGCATTATGTGTAAAACCTCATCAGCCCAGCGTTGCATGTCTAATTCAGGCGCTCTTGTCTTGCCCTCCCGGAGATACATTATTTCTTTGCCTGCAGCCAAATAGCAGATTACACAAATGCAATATCAAAACTGACAGACGAGCCTGACAAACCTACTGCCTCTCATCAGGGTTCTTTATACGGAAAACAAGGCCAACATGTGTCACATCACTGTTGAAAAATAAATTAACTTTATCTTCATTTAAGCATACAAACACTGGTATGATAATGAATTGTGTTACTATAATGATCCTTCCAACTACTTTGCTTTGTAATTAACCTTGGTGATAACTTTAGCAAGTTGTAAATGCAACTTAAAGTATAAAGTAGTTTTTGTTTTAACTTATTCTGTCGGACATGTTGAAAGTCCCAACAGACATATGAGACACAGCATTTTACCAGCCAGATAAGTACTGTTAGCTAGATATCTCACTTAGCCCTACAGCTAGCAACTGCAGTTTGCTTGACCTGGAGCTGTGAGCACAGAGGGACTGCTGGTGTGAACACAGCGGCAGGACTGAACACAGTCTCCGAGACGACTGGGGACAGTTTTATGATTATAGCGCTGAGGTGATATACAGCATGTCTGGAAACATGACTGACAGATGCAGGAGAGGTGTGAAGTTGGAAATGAGAAGGAGGCAGAGAGACTGAGCATTGCCAGTGCGGAAAAGCAGTGTGTCGAGCCGGAATATGTTATCATCTTACTCAAAACGACTTATTTGAGGAATAAGCCTTATCTCGAATAGACAGGAGTTGATGATTGTTTGAATAGAGGGAAGACAAACCAAGATATTTGTATTAAAAAAAATATCCTTTACAACTTCCAAACTTGAATTGTCTTGTTTGATTTTACAGCATAAGTGACAAGGAAAAGCAGCAGTCTTCAAGTTGGGAGACTACAACTTGTGAATAATTTTACATGATTATTATTAGAATTTATGTCTATCAACTAATCAAATAATCAACACTGCATTCAACTCTTAAAAGCATAGTTATGTAAAAAAAAAAAAAAAAAACTTGTACAATAATGCTTTTATCTGGTTTCTGATCTCTCAGCATTCCAGCTGGTCGATTTTTACTTCATGTTAAACATATAGTGTGTTGAACAAATGCTGTTTCTGAATTATTAATGGCACCTGCTTTTAGATAGAAAACTCTTACAAGCCTTCATCCCTTCTTGTCATTTCAGATTCATATAGAATGATAATCTTGTGTCTGTCCATCATCCTCCAGCTGCCCTCCTTCACCTTCCCTCTCTCTCTGTATCTGAAGAGCATCTGACATGAACTGTATCGCATTACAAGCGAGCATTCACTGTAAAAGTTTAACTAGCATTCGATACAGTGACAGAAGGCAGACGAACCAACACGGACAGTTATTTTGTTCAACGTGCGATTTTCCAACCTAATTAGCATTAGGTCATGTGACCTTGCTTTATCCCCCCCCCTCCTCTCCACTTTGCTGATGTGCTCTCGCGCTCATTCATTCCTCACTGAACAACTGATCCAGGATCAGCAGCAGCAGCTCTCTGACCTGTTTTTCGCTCTAATGCAGGAGATGTCACTGCAGCTGCAAAAATCCAGAGTCAAATCCCTGAGCAGCACAGACAGCTTTACGGGAGGCAGGAGAACAAGTTCAACCGCTCTCAATCTTACTCTCCTGTGACAAAAAGATACTGCCTGCGTCTGTGTGTTACTCATCACAGCACAATGGCTGGTTTCAGATTACTACCCCGAGCAGTGTTAAGCTCTCTGCTAACCTTTTGTGAAGCATCAATAATCCTTTTCTAGCTCCTGTTTCACTGTGGTCTTAGTGAGATTAATGGATGGACAGACTGTGGACAGAAAGCCATATTTACACATCAACTCAGCCTTGTTCAGATACTGGCAACCATTTAGAGATAGGATAAAAGGTGTCTCTCCAGACACTTATCTAAGTTCAACAAGTTGGAGGTTTACATAATTAGCCCACTTTACTATCTATACAGCAGATAGTCTGTGTCTGTTGTAGCCTATCTATAGTTCCTTTTAGTTGGCAGTGTGTGAAAGTCAATAAGCACCATCCAGGCTGGCTCGTTGTATTTAATGGGGTGAGTAAAGGTTGTGTGCTTGGCCTGCTTTTATTTCCTCTTTAAATCAATAACTGTGGGTGTAAATGTGCATGAAACTAGTACTCATTTCTATGCAGATGATAAAGTGCTTTATACCTGTGGCTCTTGTCTCCCAGATGCACTTCATGAATACAGTCTGCCCTTAATATATTGCATCACAGCTCACTCAACTCAAACTAGAACTGCAAAAAAATGTATTTTAAAGCCAGGAGGAATTTAAAGATATGTGGACATTGTTAAAGCTTAAAGGAAGACAACAGACTTGTTATCCGTCACAGACATATAGGTATATAGCTAATGAGTTTTTAGTTTAAACTACATGTTGAAGGTCATGTGAAGGTATTGACACTGAGTTTCTAATTTTAGACAGAGGTCCTATTTTTCTTTTGAACTGAGGGGAACACAGAATGATGCAACCTTTTCATAGTTTCTTCATAACTGATTTTTGGTATGTTAATGTTACTATTTCTGAGTTCATATAGTACAAATGATCTCAAATAACAAGACTTGTTTCTACTGTTTGTTTCTAGTGTTCTGACATAGATGATCAGGAAAGGCTTACAACTTATCCTACTTTTAGTTTCATTATATTGTTATTTGGTGTTTTAGTGTTGTTCAAGCAGTTTTCAGACTTTTTCCATTATTTTCTCTACAACATGTTATGCCAGTATTTATGCTTCAAATAGTTTTTTTAAGTGAGATTTTACTGATTACATTTATTTTGAATAACAACATGGAACATCTTTTTTTCCACATTATGAGTTGATAACCGTCTCTTCGATCCACAGCTACTGACACAGAAACAGACAAATGGTCCTGCGACAACTTGAAGAATGCAGCAGAAATGGAGCTGAATATTGTGGCTCGGAATAGATTTGATTCATTGCTCTTCTTCAAGCCCTGGACTCTTTCCTCATTTTGTCACACATACACACAAACACACACTCAAAATGTGCTGATGCCTTTTACCTTGAGGTTGTGTCTATATGCAGCATCCAGTACAGCTGGTACTAAATCCTCAGCAGGTTCCCCATTGTCGTCAGCCAAACCAGGAGGATACCAGGACAGGACCAGAACCCCTGGAGACACACAGAAACTAAAGAGTTTTATCATCCATCCTGGATCGAAGACACTGCTTCATATCACAGAGAACATATGTCTAAAAAGAATACAAACCTCTTAAAGTGTATTCTCATGCATTGTTGAAATGATGTATGGATTCATGCTGATTGTAAGAACTGCTGGTCATCATGTGGAGAGAAACAGATGCTAAAAAGCTCTTGCTGTCATTTATTTACTGCTAGGTTTTAAAGCAGTCCTTCACAAAACTTTACAGATGCATTTGAGACCATTAAACAAACACAGTCAATTGCTCCTCTGTGAAAAAATGCTGTAAAATTCAGCCCTGGTAATCCATAAGGGTAAATACTGCATATATTTTACAAGAGTTGGACAGATCCTGGTAAAATTTACTGCAAGATGTTAATTACATGGTAAGATTATGCGACAGTGAGTCCAGCACAGATACATAAAAGCCCCCCAAAACCCTCTTAAATGTAAAAAGAAAAGGAGTAAGACACCATAGAGACTCTGTTGTAGTTTTGAGCCCCTCTGTGGTTATTTTAGTGTCTTTGTGGAGGATTTGGATCTCTGGATGTTTGGTGTCTCATTGTGGTTGTTTTATGTCCTTTGTGGTTCTTTTCATGTCTCTTAGCTGCCGTTTAAGTATCTCTTTGTGGGGATTATGCATTTTTGTGCCGGTTTCCCACATCTTTTTTGTGTTTTTGCATCTGTTTGATTCAGTTTTGCATCTCTTCCTGGTTTCGTGTGTGTTTTTGGTCATTTTAATTCAATTTATGGAGGTTTTGCAGTCGTTGTGCAAAAGGGTTGTTTTCCAACCCTCTGTGGTGGTTTTGATTCTCTTGAATCTTGAACCTGAATGCCTACCTGCTCATCACACATATCCTGCGCTTGATTTATGAATATGCATCTGTCATTACCGGACTATTTGTTATGCCTTTTTTTTTTTTTTTTAGTGGCAATCTCTCTGCACAACTTGAGTGTGTGCCAGCTCATAAATTCCAGCAGAGAAATGCTTCCTCAAGCTATGAGGCTGGCTAAGAAATGACTTCATATCAGCCACAGCAGTGCCTGGCACCAGAGAGGATCTGGCACATCAGATAATGCACTCAGAGCTAATTCATTAAACTCATGTCCACTTGCTGTAAAGCTGTGGGTACTATTAGATTACGATACTCAGCTATGTCTGTGTGTATTAAGAATATGGTTGCAGCGACTCCTTTTATTTATGGGCCTCTGAGAAGTGAAGGGGAATCAGTCATCGAGCCAAGTGGAACTATTTAAGGTTTGGCCGGCTGTAGTGTCTAATTAAATGGATTGTTTTTAACTAAGAATTGTGATGCAGCACTCCTGAGATCCATCTGGTAAAGCTGTGGGGTTTCAGATGATAGATGGTGTACAGTAGCCTACAGAGCCGCAGGACAGAAAACATCAAGGCCTATCATGTGTAGGCTGCTGATGGCCGGACACATAGGGCTGTTACTCGATACCAGGCTGCAGGACTCTGTTGTCTTTAAGGGGTGGCCATACCAAGACTAACAACACTCCTATTAATGTTTCATGAAAGCATCAGAAAAACTGATATTGGAATAGTGACAAGGGACATCAGAGATAGGTGATTTTTTTAATCTCATAACTACAGGACACAATCTCACTGAAGATAATCACACACCTTTTCAATCCAGATCATGTCACACCCCTTGAGTATTTTAAAACTCTAATCAGTTTTGTTTCATGACTTGTGCCAATGCTTTTACTAAATCTGTTGTTACTTGGCTGTTGGTCGCCTGGTTTTATATGCGTTGTTTCTTGAATGCTTGCTGTCCCGTTTTTTGTACATCTGAACTTTTATCTCAGTTAGTCTCATGAAAAAGAGATCCTCATCTCTTTTAGATAACCTGTAAATAAGATTTCAGATTAGTACCATTTTTTGACTGCATCCTATTGATATAACCATGTTTTTGCTTTACCTAATGCTGTTAATTAAAGTAATGGTTCCAACAAGGGTCAAAAAAGACAATAAATGTTTGTTTTTTCATGGGGCTGTTTTTTTTTCAATTAAAAATGCTGAATCATTTATAGCAATAAAAATTTAGCTCATTAGTTCAAATATGGTCTTTGCATGCTGATGTTTTAAAAATATACTTTCTTATATTGTGATATTATTATCAACTGTAAAACTCAGCCCTTGAGGAACATGCTGTGTTGAAACAAACAGTAAATTGAACCGAACTGAAAATTTCCAAAATCAATTTTGTAATTATGATAACTGGAAGGTTCGTCTACTTTATAATGTTGACCAAAGGGCTTAGTCTCTCGATTACTGGAGCTTTTAAAGCCCAGAGCTCTCTCTTTGTGCTGCAGGAATCAGAGCAGCAGCAGTAATTTGGGGACTCGGAGCTGAGCGCGAGGAGCTGTCCGGTGGAGTTGTGGTGCTGAAATGGTTTTGTGCCCCTCCAGCAAAAAGCAGGCAGCTTTGCGCTTATTCAGGTCAGAGTTATGTACGGCTGCCGAGGACAAAAAGCAAAATTCTGCTCTTTTTTCTATTACTCTCCAAAAAACTCACGATGTCACCACTGCATCTCGGAACTGTACCTGCTGCAGCCGCTCCGATCTGCTCCATGTGGGACTCCAACACGTCCGGGTCCCTCGAGCTGTACGGATTGAGTTCGGGGTAAAAACTGGAGCCGATGTCCTCCGGTGGCATGTGTCTCCCTCTCGGGTAGCTGGATGCGATTTTGGGATCCCAATGTGGAACCAGGATGTGGTCCCAATGAATGTATTTCCCGTCCATATTTGGGTTTCCGTACCAGCTGTAGTAAAAAATATGAACATCATAAAATATGGTCCCCTCGGGACCGGTGTTGGAAAAAAGTGCTTTGTTGTTGTTGCTGCCAGCCGGGTGGGCTTGACCCGGGGACGCGGTGGCGTCACGGGCCACGGAACGCCGGTCCATCTTCCCCCCTATCATCGGCAGGAGCTCCAAACCCGGAGCCAAATCCGAGAAGCCGTCACTGGGCTTCAGAGTTCTCAGTCCCATCATGGTCCCAAAGATGAAGAGCGTGAATAGAAAGAGAGCGATGCAAGCTTTCCTTCGTAGTCTTGCCATGTTTGGTTGAATTGGCAGAGGCTGCAAACGGCGTGGACACGCAAATAAACCTCTCTCTGTCCTGCTTCTGCCTTTCCAGCACCGAGAGTTCACCTCACAACCTTCTTTAAAGTGTCATGCATCTGCAAATGGCATAAATCCTTTGGACAGCATGACTAAAAAAAAGTGGCTACATCATTGCAGTGCAGTCGCAGTAGACTACCCAACGCGTTTGGTTGTGAGGTTTCTAACTTTCTTCTGCAGCTTCATTTCATGCATTCTGCTGAGCTTTGTATTGTAGCCTGTGAGGTGTCACCGCAACAGAAACTCACTTCCCAAAGCGCTTGTTCTGCGCCATTAATTCGGACGAACAAAAGTCTCTCCCTCCAGCTTCTGAAGGAGCTGCTGGAATTTTCTTTTTTTTGTTGTTTTTTAGTGTTGTAACAGGATGGATGCTTCTGATGTTCCCATTAAAGACGCTTCACTCTCTGATTTCCGAAACTACCACTCTCTGAGCTGCTTTACGCCTCCGGCTGGCTGCCATGTCCCGCCCAGAAACTGATCCATCCACCTGACACCGGACAGATGATCGGCGTCTCGATGCTCTCCGGCGACGGTGTCCGGAGGGGTTTTCCAGCCTCTGTGGTTGGTTGGTTTCTTCTTCACACAGTCCGTTTTTGGATGTCAAAGAGGCGGGGCTCATCTGATCTCTGCTTAAGCCTGTGTGTTTGTGCATGGCTGTCATGCGCAGACACAAATATAACGTTTCAAAACCATATCACTGTTGCCTGCAGATGAGCGACACCAATAAAGTTACGCTAGTATTTGTTGTTTTCTCGGAAGTGACACCTCGGCGACTCATTTCGGTATATATGAGTCTAACCTCTTCCGCTTAATTCACAGAGGGACTAGCGGTTGTTAAAATATTGATTTAATATTCAAACTCTTATTTTTGACTGTCTCACTCTGTGTGACATGACACGCGCGGTCAGTTCAGACTTATACTGACATCTAGTGGTCATTTTATAGAACACGAGGGGGCTTGGCCATGCTGCCTTTGGGTACTGCCGGACATTAGCCAATGACAGCGTAGAAATTGATACATGATAAGATGTGCGATTCGATTGGCGGAAAAAGTTCATCTAATTATTTATGTATTTCATTCCATTTTTTTTAAATAGCTAACTCCAACTTAAACAACTTTGAAGGTTTGCTGGGAGGCATAATGTCGCCATAGGGGGAATGCTTTGGTTTGCTTTTACTCACACAGAGGAAACTAAATGTTAGTTTAAAAGCATTAGTGTAGCGGGTGGATTGATGCCATGGACAGACATCTTTGCAGTCCATCAGCTTGTTGCACTTTGGCTCGAGTCCAGCAGTGAGACCCAAACGCCCTGGCCTCGAGCCAAGAGGCAGCTCTTCAGAGGCACTGACCCCTGTGGTTAGACACACACACACACACACACACACACACACACACACTACTGTAAAGGACCTGACTGCAGAGACTTCATTAGATTGTTTGACTGCAAAANNNNCTTGATTATAAGACTGTTAAAGTCAGGCTACAGATTTTTTTAGAAGCTGCCAAACAAACTTTATCAAGCACATTGCTGGCAGCCAAACGATGGCGTAAAGAAGCTGCAGACTTTATAAAAACATAATCTTACCCTTCAGTATAGTCAAATCAGTGTCTAAAACGGAGTGACTAAAATGTGGCGTGCGCTTAAATGATATTGTAAACTGCGCAGAAAATAAACATGCCTGTGTCCTCTAGATGCCTTACGTCATATTTATGTGTAAAAGAGGCCACTAAAACGTTGTATTTAAGGTTTTCTGATAGGAAATTATTTGAATAAACTTTGTGAATAATAAAAAATTTAAATATTTATTACCCAGGCTATATTGTGTTTATTCTGCAGACAATTGTACAGAAATAAAAAAAAGAACACAGTGAAAGAAGCCTCACCATATTCATCACGCCTCTGTCATGTTAAATCTCAACACTTCATGAGAGACTCTAATGTTCCACTTAAAAAATCCATTAAATCAAATATTTAAAAAAAAAAAAAAAAAAAGAAAGTACCTGGTTTTGAATAAAAACGAATGTTATGTTATTAGTATGTTTGTTCCTCTAGCAAATATTAATGATTAATCTGTTCAGTTCCCCTCCTCGTTTAAATACCGCATATGACGGTTAACCCTAACCTGGAACTTTAGTTCAAGGTTCTGCTTTTCACTATAATATAATCCTTCTAGGGTCAAGAAGTCCATTTATAAGTATATTTAAGTTTTTCTCAAAACCACCAGCTTCACAGGCTACATTTAAGCTAATTAATGTGGGGCAACTGATGTGTATGCTACCACTATAGAGTTTGGGATATTTAACTATGTAAATTACAATGTTTAAGACCACGAATACTCATCCTCATCAGGTCCACAAGGGGTCGTTGTGGCAGTTAAGATGAACTCGACAGGTCACCTCTGAAACATCTGTCAGGCGTTACACAGCCCATACAGAGAAGGAGCTGTGTCTCCATACATCAAACAGTACGAAATAGTTAATGTAATATTGAGCTTAATCTCCAAAGATAAATGTAATTAATTTTCCTGATTAATCTTCAACAACTGCTGCAAACAATTCTTTCAAAAACAGAAATTAAACAAAATAATTTAAATTTTAACAGATGTTTTGTTGTTTGTTGATAAACGAATTTAATTTTAACATTTTTTTATGACTTATTTATCTTTATTTTATTTCTCTTACTCTAGTTTTTTGATTAAAAAAAGTGCAACTATCGAATAGGTTAATGTTACAATCATTTATATTTTTGATGTTGTTAATGTTATTGATGTTGTTTTTTAATGATTAACTTATATTTTAATTCAGCACTGTAAAGCCGTTTTTTAGGTTTACTTTGTGGTCAGTTCACCTTCTTTTCTTTAAGCCTCTCGCTGTTGAAGATCACTTTCCTCTGTCTTTGATTCATCCATCACTGCACAAGGACACGAGTCAACATCTTAACATGATGTGATCAATCACTATTGATCCATCAGTTCGTTCGACCGGCGTGGCTTGTTTTCACGCTGCCTCTTTGTACTGAGGGCTGTTTTTAAAAACAGTTTTAGTTCACTTCAGTTCAGTTCAGTTCAAGACAGCTTTCGTTTTCGTCTGCGTTTAAACTCTCCGCCTCGATGGTTTGACTCCGTCTAGCTGCTTCCTCCTCTGCAGCATGGGGGCGGAGGGGCATCCCCCTTCGCGTTTCATCTGGATTACACATGTTGTTTTAGGATATCAGCTAACCAATTCACTGATCACAACAAATAAACGCATGAAAAGAGAAAAATGAATTATGATGATCTCGAGAACAATCATATAATTTAGTATTATCTTGGTAAACTCATAACTTTATTTGATTTAAACTTTAATATAATTTCATTGGATCAAAATGTACTAAATAGGATATTTTAAATCCGCAGGGGTTTATTTCCTTCCTGCTGTCACTACCTTGAATTTATGTGCTGTTGCGGGAGATAAAGCAGAAAATAATTTCATTTTGAGAATTTTTGTGTCACTATTCAAACTCTTTTAGTAGAGGGCAGGTTTAATATGTTGAATTAATTTCTTAAAAGCTACAGAAATATGTCCCATCCTTCAACTAACACCTTAAACCTTAAACTGAACATCAAGTGACCAATATTGTAAATTCACAAAACTTGCAGTGACAGTCGCAGTAGGGATTCAAAATTCATAAAAAATA
Organism: Ctenochaetus hawaiiensis; assembly: GCA_029783645.1. Taxonomy (NCBI): domain Eukaryota; kingdom Metazoa; phylum Chordata; class Actinopteri; order Acanthuriformes; family Acanthuridae; genus Ctenochaetus; species Ctenochaetus hawaiiensis. The sequence continues at coordinate 7,590,904 of JAPZDY010000025.1, forward strand.
TTATAAATATTTTTCATTTAAAGTGATTTATCACTTCCAACATTTGGGGCCCCTCCATCACACAATATGCAATCTATCCTTGGGGACTGTAATTGTGAATCACGTGGACATGACCGAGAGTGTGGGGGGTTTGTTGGGTGAGAAATGGTCATTTGTAGGCCTATTGACCATCAGAGCTGACCACTGCAGGAGAGAGGTGGACAAAACGCGTTTCAGAGACGGACACACACGGCAGCAGTGAAAACTGGGACTAAAGCTGGCCCTCAAACATGGCAGAAGGTATGTCTGAAGCTTTTGGTGGACTTATCTCAGGGAGTGGTTGGAGTGGTTTCTGAAGGGGCTGGGTGCCCTGCATTGTTTTTGAGAATTTTCTTTAGAAATTGGAAGGAGGGAGGGTGGGGGGTCTTCAGGAAAAAATTCTGCCTGGTGACCCCCACCCCCTCACCCCTCATTGTTTAGGGGGAATAGGTTGCCAGCCCCCTTTTGTTTACCTCCCTCTCCCGCTTTCCCTCTCGCTGCGAGGTTTTTGCTTTTCACTGCATTTTGCATGAAAGTGGCTATCTGTGAGGATTACCCAGTTTGAGGGGCTAAAAAAAGGAAACTGTAGCTTGGGTGCTAATTTTGACTCAAGGCAGGACTGAAGACATGGGCTCCGTTTCCAACCAGGAACTCCCAGGTTGAGTAACGAAATTAGTTGCATTTAATCTTTTTCTTTTTTGAAACATGAGTTTGTCTAATTAAGTTAATTAAGTTGTTTTCTGAAGGACTGACTTTCTGAATGCAATGGGAACATTGTATAGCATCGTCCACACACGTGATGTTCAATCAGTGTGTATCTCAATGCATTAAAAGCTTTTAAGAAATTCTGACATCATATGCAACCTCCTGACTTATTTTGCGCAAACTCGTTGCACAAAGGGAAGAAAAACATAGTATGCTGTTGAAGTGGCTTTAACGAAATTAGTCATGATTTTCTCCGGAATCAAGCAGAAATGCAGCTTCGTGTCACTGGTGTTTCCTTTCATCGATTCATATTGATTGGTTTTGCGGCAACGCGAGAGAGAAAGAGATGAAAAGTTTGTAAACCTGATTGAAATGTTGCTCTTTTTTTCAAATAAACTCTAAAAAGTGCTTTTTAAACTTTATCATTTGCAGATTATATAACATTTGCAAATAAGTGTTTAATTGCATAGACCTTTTCATTGATTTCAGGAGTGTGTAAGACCGAAGAGGATGAGGGACCGAGCACCGAGGAGGATTCACCGTCTTTCCACGGCGTCGGTGTGTGTAAATGGTTCAACGTCCGCATGGGCTTCGGGTTCCTGTCCATGACCAGCCGAGAGGGAGTGCCACTGGACGAACCGGTTGATGTTTTCGTCCATCAGGTAGGATTAACTACTATCCGCCCCGGGGTTGAAACTGAAACTATTAACGCCGCGACTTGGGAAAAAAAAAACCCAGAACTGATGTCACTTTTAAACGCGATCGAATTTGTGCACCTTTACTGTGTGAAACCATCAAAAAGTCTTAAAATAGAAGTGAAATTTCTTACCCGCAGGAGTGAGAAAAAATCCCACCTGTCTGCAATACAAGCTGATGATTTAAACAAAAAAAAGAAACACGTAACCTAGTCAGCATCTTCGAAACTAGACAGCAGTAAATTAACAACCTTATAAAAAAATATAGAAAAATACAAAGTGCATTCTGTAAACAATTAACTGCTTCATTCGCATGCGTTTTCCTATAAAAGTTTAGATAATATGCGGTTTGTTTTAAAGGGGTTTAGACGGGAGCTTTTTGCAGTGTGGTGGGTGTTTCTCCCTCAGGGGAACACGTGTTGCACTCAAAGGAGAGCTGCGGGCCTCCCTCGTGGTTTTTTTACAGAGACACTGATATAATGTGATGGAGAGGTAAAAGTGTGGCCAAAGCTAACATAACTTTAAATACATTGATATTGATTTTGAAAAGAGGAAGATTTAAAGTCAATGTTGTGTGAGCCGCATGAAAACTGGTTCTTTTAAAAACGAAACATGTAATCGATCATACTCCGAAGCCATTGGAACAATCGATATTTAGATGTTTTAGTTTTTTGTAGAGAATTTTTCACCAATTATTGCATCTGCTTTAAAAAAGAAAAGCTTGATTTTGGGTCATATTATCTGCTATGAACTGGCAAACTAAATACAGGTTAAACTATTAAGATCAAAATAGTCTTTTAACACCCAAGCAATTCAAAATGACCAATTTTTGTGCCTTTTGTGGTAATACAAGCACTTCACATATTTATGTAACCTTATATTGAGTGCTTTTTTGAAGGACATGGCACTTGTCATTGGCTACTTTTCTTAAAATGCAACTTTAAAGCTTGAACTTACAGTTTTTCTCATTAAAGACATATTGCATTTTTCACTTGAGGTGTTATTGTTTCTTCCTTAGAATGGAGAGATTTAAAAAAAAAAACCTTAAGTTCATCCAGGTTCAACCACAACCTTCATTAACCTTTTCATGTACAGCTGCTGAGGTAGAGGGGTGGGTGGGGGTGCATTTCCCCTCCTACTTCTTCTGTGAGCGAGCACCTCCATTGCTGTCTGATAAGATAAAGGCTTAGCATGTGAATGAGAGGAGTCTCCACTAGCTGCTTATTCACCTCAAGGTTCCTGTCATAAAGTAATTAAAGGTTCTTTGCTGTCTGCTCAACCCCCTCTGTGTGTATATGTGTGTGTGTTTGTGAGGAAATATTTTATGTTGGCTTTAAAGGAAAGGAAAGGAGCTATCTGGTTCTATTTAAGCTAAATGTGCTAGCTCACACCCTCTCACCGCTCCTCAAGTCCTCATGCAATTATTGCAAATATGTTTCGCTTAATTTGCTCTTGATACATCCACATAAAGTCAGCTTATCAGTCACATTTATGTCTTAAAAATAATGTTAAGCTTGCACGTTCTACACTTGGTTGAAAGCGTCAGACTCAAGCAGCTGTTACTGGCTTCTGTTTTTCACTTTCAATTCATTCTGCTTACGATGATGCATATAGAGAAATTCCATTGTTCTACGCAGCCGTTGTAAACGCACTATTGTTTGACTGTACACAGGAAGTCGGTACCTGATTAATCATATTGCAAACCAAAACAAGAGTTCAAGTGGGGATGGAAACCTACAGCTTGGGGCTCCAGTTGTTACAGATTATTTGAAATGAATGGGGGAAAAAGGATTTGTTGGTTTTTTTCTAAAGGGAAAATGTCAACTTCGATAAATGCAGCTTATCCAGTGGCCAAAACCTTGTGTCTTTTATCATAAAAACAAGATGACTCATGCTTAAGAACTGAGGAAAAGAGTTTTAAAGCTCACCATTTCACTTGAGCAATAACCTCACATGGTGCTTTCATTTTATCAACAAGAAATGCGTGACCAATGACTTACTTCCCTCATGGTCACTAGAAAAGGTAGACACGCGTGTCAATGATGGATGTATAGGGGTTATGGCAACAAGAAGGCCTCAGCCCTAAAATTAGTGGCCGCGTGTCAAGGAAAATTAACTCCCAGGGTCCTCTGGCCTTTGTGCAGGTGGACAAAAGAGCCATGCATCCGAATGAAGCACCCCTCGGCCGTGACCGAGCCCCTCTTTGTCTCAGCAGCAGTCCTGCTATTGTCCCTTTCTGCTCTGATGTCTTTCTCTGCCTCACTTGGCTTCCAGACACATTCTGGACAGAGTTTACAGTAGACTCTTTCACCAATGCACCAACATCATGTCCTTGAAAGTTAAAGGCCTCACCCTGATCTGTACCTGTGTGTGTGTGCATCTGTGTGTATGTGTGTTTGCGGATAACCTGATGTAGGGCATGTGGCTGCTGAGGGTCCGTTATGGGGGTGGGGAAGGTCACACATGGGAGAGGAAGTGGGTTAACGGTCATCAGGGCAGAGGCCTGGTGGAGTGGGGGCTCTGCGGACGTCCATGTTGCCACTCAAATGTCACTGCTCACCAGTCGTGTGTCCTCGCTGCTCAGGACTTAGCAGCAGATGCTCAACGGTGAACGGATATGGCAGGATTAGAGAAGATGGTGCTTTTGTTTGTTTTTGTTTTCAACGCAGAAGGCGTTGCTAGTTTGCAGCTCACTAGAGCCATGGCTGTGTTTGTTATGAGACCAACGTACATTTTGAGATCTCAAAAGTATTTGTGGAATTTATGAATCTGGAGTTGCGTTTTTTGAGATTTACTTCTTGTATCTATTAAACAATAACTTCTCCCCTCTCCTGTGGGATCTTGGTTAAAAGCAGACCCCAGACATTGCTTTGAGAAGCTCAGTTTGATTCCTGGTGGTTTTTGGCAAACACAGGGTGCAGACTGTAGTTCATAATTAGCAGATACATGTGACTTTACAAGAGAATGAAAGAAAGAAAACAGGATTAATGTCTATCAAAGCAAACCTGCTTACATCATTGATCTTTCTTCCTAATGTCAACAGTCTGCTATAATTGCATCAAGGTAATCTCTCAGTCCCATCAAGGGAATTTTAGAGAGGGGTTTCCCGTGTTGTGTTAGCCAATCTCTGGTTTTTATTCTAAAAACCGCACCACACCTTCAGTTCCTTCATCTATATTTTCTCTAGAAAGACGCTGGTATCAAGAAGACCCTCCACGAAGGTCACTTGAGGTGAACATAGTTTCAGTGATTAAGTATTTAAACAGGCGGCTAAGTTAGTGTATCAAACAAGCTACTAAATTAAATAATCATGTTTCTTTCACAAAGAAGATGTCAAACACTTATTTGAGAAAGGAGATATCAATCATTGGTGCCTTCCCTCAACTTTTATCTTCCACCTCTTTCTGCCAAACAACTATCCAAGGAATGTCACCCTGACCCCCAACCTCCCAGAGAAGCTGCGCTGCCTTCTCACCCCACCCCCAACCATAGTACTAACCCCTGCATCCTGCAGTTTAGGGTTAGTGGTGCTGGTCAGCGCGGAGCTTTGTGATGTGGGTGGGAAGAGGGATGGGGTGGGGGCAGCAGTGTGGAATGCTGTTCCTCTGGAGGGGGGGATGGGTTGAAGGTTATCCTCGTCAGATTTACCACTCAAACACGGCAAAAAAAGACAAAGCCGCCTTAAGGAAACGATGCCTTTTTATGCAGGGCAGTATGTGCTCAAACTGATGGGCAGAGTAGGAACAGCAAGCTTTGTAGTGCTTGTTTGTTTATCAGGTGAGACATAATGATCACATTAAAATACCAGTTACCTGATAAGTGCTATCAGGCTCTGATAGGATCGCACATCAAAGAATGGGCGGGGGTTGTTCTCAGGGGTCAAAGTGTCCACAGGCTCGTATAAGGATGATCTGGTCACTGGTGGTGTAATATAGCTGTTGGGAAAATCTGATTATTACTATATAAGTCACACTAAGAATGACCTGCAATATGACTGTAATGAGAAAAAGATTAAAAAAACATTCATTCATCCCTTTGTGGTTTGTGGCTTCCTGTCATAACTATTTTGGCTTATGTCACCATAAAACTGGAGTTCCTCAATCACCAAAGAATAATTTTGGCGCTTAATGCTCCTCATTTGTTGCCTTTTTTAGAGCAAGTTGCACATGGAGGGCTTCCGCAGCCTGAAGGAGGGCGAGGCGGTTGAGTTTACCTTCAAGAAGTCATCAAAGGGCCTGGAGTCGCAGCGGGTTACCGGGCCAGGTGGCATCCACTGTGTGGGCAGCGAGAGGAGACCCAAAGGCAAGAAGGTCCAGAAGCGACGCTCAAAGGGAGACAGGTAAGCAGGGACAGACTGGGAAAGATCAGGGGAGATATCAAAATGATAAGTCATATCAATGGCTTGTTAGGTGTAAAAATCATCTATGTGGCGTTATGTGTAATGGCACACATTTTTGATTTTGTCTCTCTGCTACACTGGTGCCAAACTCATCAAAACAATAAGGTGTTTGCTGCTTTCACATGCTTATGACATTTGATCAAAAAGATTTGCATTACAGAACATACAACCGTAGTATATTCAACAACTCAAAACTTGTTTACCTTGTCACTGTTCCATGAGAAACCTGCATCTCCATTAACATCATCTTTTCATGAATCAATAAAACAGATGTGTTTTCAGCTTGTAACAATGCCATTTTTTAGATATTGCATGAGTGGTTTATTTACCTCAAGAAAAATAAATTAAAATTAATTAAAAATTGAGATATGTGGTTTAACACTGGACAGAGGCAGTTTATTCATCTTTATATAAGGGACTCCCAGAAGCTTTAATTCTCAACAGTTCACATAAAGTCATTGTTGTGTCCATTTTGGAACAGATACACAATGGTGTTTCAGTTTCTCCCTATTTGCCTTCCTCTTCCTCGACCCCAACCCCCACCTTCAGTCCAGGCAAGGGTCACACCAGCAGGCTTGACGTGTGACCTGGATCAATAACTGTTTAAATTTGCTGGCCTCTGGTGAATTCATACTCACTGACCCTCTCTTTTTAACCTTTATGTGATTTCTACCTCCAAAACCAAACTAACAACAAAAAATGCAGTTAGCATCACATACATATTTATCCAGAGTTTGTTGGTTATTGTAGCATGTTCTTCTCCAAAGAAAATGAGGAATTATACTTCAGATTGTTACCAATCCAGTCAGATTATGTGATAGGAACAGCCTTAAGCGTGTTATTTCTCATTGCTGCAGAAGCAGTCTTTTATGTTTTCATGTTATCTGAACATGCAGGTAAACCTTCATGAGTTACCAAAAAACAGCACTTCATTTATATTTTCATGGAAAGTTTCATCAGTGGATTCAACGACTCTATGCAAAGGCAACAATGTCCCTCCAAGCGAAAGAAATAAAGAGCCAAGGGGGCCTTGATTTTTGGGTAATTCTTTGAATAGCAGTATGGCATGGGGTTAGAGGTGTATCAACTTCACCCCCCTGTCAGTTATGATTAGAGCCAGAGAGTAGTCAGTGTGAGAACAGAGATCATTACCGCCTCAAAGAGTCCTGGGAGGCCGGCTGTGGTTCAATAACTCTCCCTAGGCCACGCTGATCCATTGATATCGTCCCCCCACTAGCTTATTTCATTATGCAACACTGGACAGTGTTTCAGTGGTTCTTGTATGATTGACTAATGATAATTATAACAATTTGATAAATATAATCAGAACAGGAGTAAGGAGTTTCAGTCAAGATCTTGGTTTTGGCTTCATGTTTTGCCACCAAGGAGAACAGCTGTTTTTCAGTGTAGATTTTATAGACCACCTTTATGAGCGCATGTGTGGGTGGGTGAGCGTGTGTTAGTGTGTGTATGTATATATGACTAAGGGAGGGGAAAAAGCTCCTGTCCATTTAATTGATAACAGATGTAAGAGCCCGGGCAAAGGGGTGAAAGGTCACTGTTGTCATGGCAACAGTGTATGAGTAAATGCAAGAGGGCTGGAAGCTGGGATGGGATTGGGGGTTAGAGAACTGAGGAGGGGGCAGGGTTCAGAGGTCATTACTGCAGCTTTTTTAGACAAAGGGACCACTTCCCCTTCCCTCCACTTGCCTCCTGATGGATGCTGATGTAGGGAGGTTCTGTGATGTGACGGTATAGACCTTGACACCATCACCCCAACGGCCAGCGCCACAAAGCCAAACTGACCCCTCGGCAGCCGCCCTGTTCAAATCTCATCTGCCGTTACAATGGTGGCAGGGGGTCCGCAGTGGCACAGGCTGTTTGCCCCACGCCCACCACCCATCTGTCTTCCACCTCTGCACGCGTGGCCATTCTATAGCTTGTGTTCGAACAGAGGTGGCCGATGGCACCCCTGATGGCTCTCGCTGACCCCTCATGGTGTTCCTTTCTAAAGTTCAATGCCAATGAAAGGGATGTTTTACTTTGATACAATAGAGTCCAGCAGGAAGTTTTTGGCAGTGACAAACTGACAAATAGGACAAGCTGTGCATCATAGAGATCACATGCACAATGGAAACCACTTCAGTTACCATTATAGCAATTCTCGCAATTCTGAGGCTCACTTGCATATTCAAAACTTCTAGAAACCTGTTCACTGAAAGTTTGCTAAGAAGATTTTTTTGAATTTTGGTTGTATAGTCAGTCAACACAGTTATGTTTTTTCTCAGACAGTTATAACATGTTTTGAAACGTAATGGCCTTGCATGCTCCTCCAAGAGCAATGTGTGGTGACCTGGAATGCCCTTGCAAGATCTTTGACCAAGGCATTCTGCGTGAAATATTGCCACCTTGTGGCAAACAGGTGCAAGTTAAAGCTCCTCTTGGTTCAAAAATGTGCTTTGTCTCTTAAGTTGTATCTTAAACTTCACTGTGCAGATGAGAAGACTAAAACATTACAAGGCTGTTTTCTCTGATTAATCTCAAGTCACACAACTAATATGTGACAATGGACTTTTCAGTGAAAAGCATGTCTTTAATGTTTTGACATGACTTCTTTGATTTAAAATTTTCAGTGAGAAAGGAGGTGTAAATGTTCCTTTTCAAAGAATTTTCTAAACAAATTAATTAATCTAAAAAATTAGATACATTGTTCATTCTGTATTCAAACATTCATGAGGAGAATCTGTAAAGCAGCTATCCTAAATACTTGAATATAAATAATGGATCACATAGTTACTTCAAAGTAAAAGGTTTATTTGCATTAGCCCTAGTGAATTGCTTCTCCTTTTCTCTGTGGAGCTCTTTGGCATGTTTCAGTTCCTTAATTTGGTTTTCTGCCCTTCAACTTAAGTGTTTTGCTTCACTAATACTGCTCTCTCATGGTTATGTATTTTTGGCTTCCAAAAATAAATGTATGCTGGCCGACCAGTACTAAATGGCAACTAGTTGGTGAACATAATGAAGTGTTTACCAAGGTTTGGAATAACTAAAGACTATTATCAAAGCTGAAATGTTACTCCATACTCTACTGTTTAGTAACAAGTGGGCCATATTAATAAATAATCTCAGCCACAATAAAGTGGCCACAAATATCAGTGATTGCAGATTCAAGCAGACATTACATTTGGCTAAATGCTCTTTGCTTTTGTAGGTGCTACAACTGCGGAGGCCTGGACCACCACGCCAAAGAGTGCAAGTTACCACCTCAGCCTAAAAAGTGCCATTTCTGCCAGAGCATCGACCACATGGTTGCCAACTGCCCAATCAAAGCACAACAGTCCTCACCGGGTTCTCAGGGAAAACCGTCCCCCTCGAAAGGAGACGAGGAGGAGCACAGCCACATGGCACCGCCTCCCGAGTCCTCTGATTAAACGAGGAATCGGGCAACACTAACGCAGGGGAAGCACAGAGGCCAATCAAACTGCTTTGATGGAGAGACGGAAGGGACACACTATCCCTTTCTGCCTGTTGAAGCTGCTTTTGGAACTACCTCAGGTTAAAAAAATAGCATATGAAGAATGTCGCTTATTTTTTTTTCTCTTTTGTTGTTGTTTGTTTTCATTTGGTGTAACACTCAGGAATACTGCTGTATTATTGCACTCAGGACACTCTCAATATATTTGAATCACTGCTGTTAATTGAGGAGTTTGAGATTGTAGTAAGCAATGCCATATAACAGATTATCTTGATGATTTTTTGGTAGAATCTGTGTTTTTTTTTAATGTGATACTGTGCCTCCTCAGTGGGCATTATACCTCTTCTGCTATGTGTAGCTCTCAGTGTGTTTAGTATTGATCTACACTTTTGCTGCCTTACCATTTATTCTCCTTCCTGACTGTTACACCTCACTTTCCGACAAGGCAGAGACGTGACAGTTAGTACCTCTGTAATGAATGTTAGTTTGCATATGGCATGGGGAACGGGAGGGTGCGTGAAAACACATGGGATGGGTTTTAGGGTATAGCTAAAGGCAATGTATTGGCTTCTGCCAATATTGCAGTTGACCATCCAGTAATTCTGGGGCCAAATGAATGTCAGACCTAAAGTGGTTTCCAGCTTTTGGTCAGAGTTATTTTTCATTGTCATTTCATTATTTTCATTCAGCATTTTGCTGGCTGTCTAATGTCTGTCTACCTCATTGGTGCATGTTACCGCTACTTTAACCATCATTTCAACAACTGATGGTAAACCAGATATCCTCAGATATTGAGATTACAGATATGGAGATTGTGATCTGAATTGGGATTTAATTAAATCCTTTTTGCACTACACTATTTACACAGCATTGCCATTTAACTTGGGTAATAGGTTCAGATCTCTTGTACCTCACACCCAACATCATGGCTGGATGTTGTCTGGTGTAGTCTGTTGTACTAAGATGTGTGATGTGCCATGGTAATACAGCTCCATGTTATATCACAACAGAAATATTATCACCATTATTCAGCTAGGAAACCCAGATTATGAGACTGGGTTTAGTAATAGTCTCAACCACAGAGGGCAGCAAAACACTGCTTCTCAGCTGGGTGCTAAGTTACTCTTAAAAACCTTTCAGGCAGCTGGAAGCATGATGTCGGTTCACTCTCTATTTACAGTCTTTACTCATTTTAATGGCTGCTGTGTAACATACTGCTGCTTTGTTATAACCTCATTTGGGATCAGACAGAATTACAAACAATGTGATTCTTAACTCACTACGTGTACATCATCACCTGTGATAAGATACTTGACTGGGATTGAGTTACTAGCTCTTCTCTTGATACTTGAATAAAATGAGGCAGAATTAGCCATGATGTTGCCAGTGGGAAGGCTGGTGTTTTTGTTTAAAACCAGTGTGATCCATTTCTAGGTAGTTATTTAAGACATTACCTCCCTATAACCCTTAGCAGGGTTATAGTTCAGGAACACCAAGCCTGCATGGAGGAGCATGTAGAACTAGCCAGCTTATCAGCATTTTACTCCCGTTTTACAGGAGAAGCTGACAAGACTTTTACACCCAATTAATATATATGTAAAATTATTCTAAAGCTTTTTTAAAGAAATCATACTTCTTATTTATTTTCATCCAAGAGAGCTGCCGCTTCCTCCTTCTGCTCCTTGAGAGCCTCTCGGCAATGAATGGTAGACATCAAAAAACTGCCGAATGTCATTCAAAGTTCCATGTGACTTGAAAATATATTTAGGTAACACATTTTTGACATCAAGGTACTTGTGTTACTTTGTACATATGTGCTTGATAAATCACTGTCAATGATCTTAACAACAATACAGCATAACAGTAACATATTGCAACGCATAAGTAACAATATACATTATATACTGTACAGGTACATAGTATTATGAGGACCTATGTAAACTGTGATTTTTTTTCTTTGCCTTGTATGATTTTTTTTCTAGTCTTTTTTTTTTCTTTTTGCACAATGAAGCTCTGAAGAGAGTCCCATTGTGATTTCTATAGATCTATGGCAAAACCAATGCAATGTTACTCTGCACTAATCATGTGTAAGATGTACTATTTACTTTTTATATTCAGTTTAATCTCTTTTGAATATATGTTCAATTTTCTATATTATATATTTTTTTATTTTCATATACCACACACACAGTCAGTCGCTGGTTGGAAAAAGAAAATACCTCCACTCTTAGGCTCATCTCAGGAATTGCCAATCTGAAACTCAGGGATTACTTCAGATTGATAAGAAGGAGCTGACGAGTGTTTATTAAAGAAACAGCAGGGACTGAGTGCTTATCTGCATGATGTGAAGCATAGGGCGAAGAAGCTTAAGTAAGATAGGTTTGGGAATGTCTTAGTGCAACAGTTTCTCTTTTTTTACTTAAAAGAAGGATATTACTAATTAACTGAAGTTAAAGTTAAGATTGAGATTAACAAGCTTTCTGCCTCTTACACTTTCTTTGCTTTCCATGCACCCAGTATGATGATGATCTTATTTTATTTCCTCTTTGACATAGCTTGCCATGATATGATATGATGTGAAAAAAAATGTTCCACTATTGTTGTATTTTTTCCTCTATAATCGTTGTAGATGGGGATGTAGTAGAATATTGTTAAAGGGACTGGGGCTAGTAGTATATAATCCGGGGTTGTCTCATCTCAACACATGGCCGTTTCTTGGTGTTTCAGACTATCAATGCTTATGACAAAAGGAATGTGTCAATGATGTCTTATTGTTTCACATTAGGTGCCATTTATATAAAATTTCCAAGTTTAAAGGTTGCAGAGGCAAACACTGTTTTCATATTTCCACTCAGCATTTAAAAGGATGAAAAGGTTGTTAAAGTGCTCTGATTATGTGGAAAGGTTTACTTTTCTGTACAATTTTTGTTGTATTTTCCCACTTATGATTACAGTGACAGTGTATCTGATTGAACATTTCTCTCTCTCCATGTGAAAGGGACACACATAAATTGCTTTTTTTAAATAGGTGATCAGCTTTCTTTTTTAATGACTGAATCGACTCACTTCACTCACATGTCAAAACTCTTTACGGGATTCAGAAATCAACTAATTAGATAAAAATTCTGTTTGTTTGCAATATTCCTCTTGACTGATGTTTTCAAAGTATCATTTGAAATCTTAAGTTCATGGAGGACCTTCTGATTGTTACAAACACATTTGCTCCCTCACTGATTTGTTATTGTGATATGATTGTCAGGTGTTAGATGGGTTAGATGTTCCTTGAAAATCCAAAGACCTGTTAATGTAAATGTTACCCTGCGCTCAGAGTAACAGTATCACAGTTTGCTTTGTGTGGTACATTTTTTGTGACTATCAGCCATTTAATTTGTGATGTTGTATCTTATCAGTTAAATGGCTAGAGCTACACTTCCAAAAAATGTGCATTTCTTACTGATGAATGTATCAGTGTTGACTGCCATGAAACTTCAACTATCTTGATCTCTCTTATCTCGATATAATGGCTAGTTGGTCAAGGATGAGCAGCATGTAGGCTTTTCAAAGTTATTACTGTGACTATGTTTCAATATGTAAAGATCTGCTCCTTTTCCTAGTAAATATATCAATATTCATGTGTCTCTTTTTGCTTTCCTTTTCTTTCAACAGAGACTGAACAAATGAAATTGAAACGAAAAATCTTACATTAACAATCTTACTGAAGAAACTGCACATATGTATTATTAGAAAGGTGTTCTGCAGAAAGGCTCTTTGCATATGATAATACACCAACTATATAGACCTTTGTTCTTGTTTTCAAACCAGGGTTTCCATTTGAACACATGATTATTTACCAAGACACACTTATAAAAAAAAAATGCATTACGATTAAAAAGTTTTTAAAGAAGGGCTTGATAGAAGTTTCTGGTATTATCATCGGTTTAGCTGGTCCAGGGGAAGTTAATTTAGACTTATTTTAACACTGTGGTGAGAAGTTCTGCCTTTAAACGATGTTGTGACATGTAAAATTGATTGGTTGAATTTTAGAAAATTAACATAGAACTGCTAATAACTTGAATAGAATAAGAGATTTATCTGATCCATACTGTACATTATTGAGCAAAGATTGTCTAATGGATCCTCAGCATTTGTAGCTGTCCTCTTAAGCACATCAATGTAAAAGAGTATAATTGGATTAGGGGCTGTCAGTAAGGATTCAGAATTTATTTATTTTTTCTAAAAAAGCCGTAGGCCTTTTCCAAACTAAACAACAAAGTTATAGGTTTAAAAGACAAAATACATAGTGAAGTGAAAATATATGGAATGAGTGAACATAGCATAACCACAAAAAAACGGTTTAAAATGTGCAGAACAGCTTAATAAGAGCACACCACATTGTTCCCATGGAGACTTTGTGTCTGCCCAAAGCAACAAAAGACACATTTGAGTGTAAATGGGAAAAAGAAGGAACACAAACACCCACAATAATGCATTAAATGAAGTGAAATGCCGATTAATAATCAGTTCCTCTTTTTTCTTACAGTCATTCCTGTAAAAGTACTGTACCAAGGTGGCCAACAGCTCTGCAGATATCATGAGTGTTACCGTGTGTAAGCGCCAGGGGCGCTGTTTTCCGTTTACATTATATTTTCAATGACAACCCAGTAAGTAAAAATCCAATATGGCCGTACAGGAGAAGGAGTGCTAGCGAATCTCACACTTAAAAGGACAGTTCTTTTTGAGAACTGAGTAACTCATGACTCGAAATGTTGCTGCCATTTCACAAAGCTTGTTTAAGAAGCCAGACAGTCTGCAAGCGGGGCTTCGTCCAGACTCTTCTAAAACGTACAAGGCACAGGGGGGACGTTGATGCCAATGTTTCTCTCTTCAGTCATTCTGCTGGACTACAAGCACAGACATGCAAGGCTCTTCTGTACAGAAAACACGGAGACCCTTCTCAAGTCGTTCAGTAAGAGACTAATAAAACATTAAGCATGTCGTTCATTCGTCAACGGTTCTGTCTTGCACTGAATATTACTAATATTACATCTTAGAGCTCAGGAATAAGGCTGCACGCTGCAATGTAAAGGAGGTGGGGCGGTGCAACAGACGTACGTTGGCCAAAACCAATCAGTTAGCCTTCACTCTTTAACTATTTATGTTTTGTAAAACAGAAAGACACTTTTTGACAACAACGATGATAATCATTAATCTCACCTTGCTTTGCCTTGTCAAATTAAGTTTTCTTCGTCGCCATGTTTTGGTGTACAAAACTATAACTGTCTCATTACTGCCCCCTGAGGTCGGACGGCGAAAATACCGCAGGTTAGAACAACGGTGGCACACATGAAAAATATATTTTATAGATTATCGCGAGTATTTTTTTAAATAGCATTTTATGTTTCTTTTAGCCGTAAAGACATGAAGGACATAGACTAATAGGTGATTTTTCGAAATTTTAAGTTCACTTAATCGTTTAATCTGTAAATAGCACAGAGCCGCCAACTCAAAATTATTTGCATTACGTGTCTTTTTTTAAACAAATTTTTGATGAGTACGTATACGACTATTTTTAGTCATCAAATGTCTGCTAAAAATGTCATCTATAGCCTAGATTTGGTCCAACCAACCAAACTTTGTATAGTAGCCAGTTGATATTATAACACTATAATATATAATGTTATAATATACAATATTGATATTATAGCAGTGATATTAAACAAAGAAGAGACAAACCCCCACATCTGAGAAGCTTTAAAAAGCTTGCATATTTCTATGCCTGAGGAAACACTGAAACCATTGATTTGCAAATAATGCAGTTTCAACTATTAATACACTGATGTTTGCGCTTTGAATACTGTCATGTGACTGTTGGTGGACTGCAGAAAACATCAGGGGGGGTCCCTGATAAAAATGGAAACACTTTATTTGTCACCGACTCTGTCATTTATCTGTGGTTAGTTTGATGTGCTGTATTTCATAAATCAGATTGCTGTAGCCATCCCAATATCAATGTGGCATTTTAAGTGTTTTCAAAAAAATTGGGATTTAATGTAGAGAATTACCTAACTTTTTCTTTTGTTTTTTTTTTTGGTTGCCAGATTAGAGAATATAGATTTGCCCCCCATAGGTGCAAAGGACGTCCTGGTTAAAATGCTGGCTGCTCCAATCAACCCATCTGACATCAACATGATTCAAGGTTTGTTGTTTACCTCCATACTAGAAAACTGGCAGGGAAAAGAAAGTCAATAATCACAGTACAGTTATTGTTATTTTAAATCGGTTGTTTGTCTGGCTGTGTTTTTTCAGGTACATATGCAATCCTGCCTGACCTTCCAGCTGTTGGGGGTAACGAGGGAGTGGGCCAGGTTGTAGAGGTGGGCAGCCAAGTAAAATCTCTCAAAACAGGAGACTGGGTCATCCCAAGAGATGCTGGTCTTGGTAAACTACAGGTTTAATTACGTGAATGAGTACACATGGTCATAGTTATGTCTCCCGATGTTAGATCTTATGGATCCTGTATCTTTGTAAGTGCAGGGACATGGAGGACAGAGGCAGTGCTAGCAGAGGAAGATGTCATCTCGCTGCCAAATAACATCCCATTGTTGTGTGCTGCCACACTGGGGGTGAACCCTTGCACAGCCTTCAGGATGCTCTCTGACTTTGAGGATCTCAAGCCAGGTAATCATTTCCAAACACAGGGTCACATTTTTTTTACGTTCACAGGACTCTGAACCCCAGGATTACACCTACAATATACATAGAGGAAGTCACTCTTTTCAACTTACAAAAGAAATTATTAGTGAACATGCTTTTCAGGCAAAATTGATAAGTATATTAGTGAAACCATTCGTCTTTTGGGTGCAGAAACTCACAATAAAACAATTAGGCAACTAATCCTTTGAGAGACATTTTTTTATTGGCCACAAAAGCAGTGGTGACTCACAGAAGTGGTTTCACTTTGATCAATGAATTTGATGCTACTGTCTCATAAAGGTTGTGGGCCTGTAAACTTGCAAAGAAAGGAATGCTAAACCTTTTACCATCATGAGTGTTTATTAATCAACCAGAAAGCTGGTAGAGACAGTATGAAAACAGCACCCCAACCAAATGCAGTTAAAATTATATATACTATAAATGGAGATTTGATGAAGCAGTATTCCTGATTATCTCATCTTTAAATAACATGATATGCTATGCCGTGGTAGTGTCATGTTTATAAAGATAATATTTTAACAGTTTCCCTCAATCTGCTGTTCTTGCAGGTGATTCTGTGATCCAGAACGCAGCCAACAGTGGAGTTGGGCAGGCTGTGATACAGATTGCAGCTGCAAGAGGAATTAACACTATCAATGTCATCAGAGACAGGTGAGCTCAGTCATAGTTACATTGTTAAATTATCAATGTGGGCAAATATGTGACTACTTACACTTCTGTTTAAATCAGTTCATTCGATTCATTTACTTCTCTTTATATATGCTGCCCTGGGATCCATTTTTAAAAAAACATAACATTTCTCTTCATTATTTTGCAGATGATTTACTAAATCTACCTGTCATTAAAAAACATCTAAGGATTCTATGCATCCCTGCTAAATTTTCTCAAAGACACTAACTCATGAATTTAGCTAAACTTCTTGAATCTAAATGAAAACAAGACTAAAATCATTGTATTCAGAATTCCTGAACTTCTGGATGGCTTGGAAAGTGCTGTTTGTCATCCTCTTGCCAAAAATCTTAGCGTGATTTTTGACCTCTTTTAAACTTGCTAAGCAATTCTCTTCAGTAGTAATGGTCATTATGATAAGTGTTTTATGGTACTACTCTGACTCTAGATGTCCCAAAATCCAGGCTCAAAACCAGAGGTGACAGAACCTTTGCAGTGGCTGCTCTTCATCTGTGGAACAGTCTACCTGCCAACATCAAAAGACACACTCCTTTGTGCTGGCTTGTAATCCTGGTTGAGCTTGACATTTTTATTGTAGCACTATATTTTGCTTGTATTTAATGTATTTTATTGTTATTTTACTTATATTTGTTCTTCTCTTTTTTTGTGTTTTGAGACTGCACGGCACTTTTGTCAACTGTGGTTGTTTTTAAATGTACTATAGAGATAAACTTTGACTTATGACTTTCAGTTCTCTTTTTTAGTGAGTATATCAAGTGTCTTCAGGAGATAAAAATATTTCAGTCATAATCATCAGCTCAAGTTATCAGTCTTTGCCTGGAAGCCACCTGACTGTTAGATAGGAGGATCTTTTATCAAAGCTAACATAGCTAGATTCATTTGTCTGCTAGAATTTATGGCTGTAATGAACTTTTTCATTATGTCATCTTTTGCAAAGGCCAGAGTTCACTCAGCTCACTGATAGGCTGAAGGCCATTGGAGCAACTTATGTGATCAAAGAGGAGGCACTTAGGCGGCCTGAGATTAAGGAACTCTTCAAGGTCTGTTGGTCTAAACACTGGTTAAAGGATGTAGTTAATGTAATGTAACAAAACAAGTAATATTTTTTTTTCTTTTAAAAAGACGTGTCCAAAGCCTAAACTGGCCCTGAATGGAGTTGGAGGCAAAAGTGCAACAGAACTGCTCCGTCATCTACAGTAAGTATGCTGAATCACCTTAGTTGACATGATCTGAAGAGTAAATGTGATGATAAATTGCCACAATTCCCATGTATTTCAGATTTGGAGGATCTTTGGTCACATATGGAGGAATGGCCAAACAGCCAGTGACTGTCCCTGTGGTAAGATTGAAACCTTCTATAGGCTCCCAAATTTAACATCACAAAGACACTTTTTCACTCACCGAACATGCTCTCTCTAGAGTGCTCTCATTTTTAAGGACTTGAAGGTTCGGGGATTTTGGGTCACACAGTGGAAGAAAGATCACGGTGAGTTGGTACGGAGTTTCATGTATCAAGATTCCCAAATAAGTCTTTTGTTAATTAATTAATGAGGCTTTTTCCTTAGATCGAAGAGCATTCAGAGCCATGCTGGATGAACTGTGCCTCCTCATCCAGACAGGAAAGCTGACAGCTCCTTCCTGCACTGAGGTGGGCCTTCAAGACTACAGCAAAGCTCTGGACACAGCAATGCAGCCTTTCACTTCAGCTAAACAGGTCCTGATCATTTGATCGCAACAATTAGCGTATCACCACACTTCCATGCCTTTAACCACTGGATAGCCGCCTCATAATTGGTGTGTCAGTTGAATAGACTGCTTAAGCACATACTCAATAAATGTGTTTCAAAAGTCAGTTTCAAAGTCTGTCACGTTGTGAGTGGTGAGTTTTTCAACTTTATTGACAGTAATTGTAAAACTCATAAAATTTTTATTTAGTGATAAGTGATAACTTGAAACAATTATAGAGCTGAGATAATGCAGCTTTATTGCACTTACTGAGTTAATCGTTCTATGTCAAATGCGCATGAGTAAGTGAAATTATTATCAATAAACAAATATTTTCCAGTGATAATAATGATGATGATTAAATTACCAGTACAAATTCATCCAGTGCAAAACTGTTATAGCCATTTTTACTTTTATTTATCAAACGCAGTAGAGAAAAGCATGAAAGCTTGAAGGAGATAAATATTTGACAAAAGCTTGGATTTGATCTAGAACATCACATCTGAGTGGTCTGTACTCTAACCTCTTGAGCCACATAATAACGCATAGTTTATTAATGACTGGAAATAAAAATGCCATCCAGTGCCAGTAAACTTAAGTAAAGAGGCTGTACCAAAGATTGACTTATGTAATTTATAGAGGTCATAAAATTTAAAACATGACTGTTAAATATGTTCATTTAAAACAAACACTTGCATTGCCACAATGCTATTAATTTTAAATATAATTCTTTCTGGTCAGGATATTCTTACAAATTGGCAAACACAAGACTTATGGCCACAGTGAGGAGAGGCAGCAACCCACCAAAAATGGCAGCAGCGCCTTCTTTTTCCAGACAGTGTTCATACCTTTCAAAGTCTACCTCTCTGGCTGCACACACATGGTCAACACGACATTCACTGTTACACTCTACGAGGTCATAGCTCACAGAGTTGTACTCATAGTACTTCTGTAAGTAGCAGGGGTCGTTAGCCATGCTCTCCAGAACCTGATGCATGGAGGCTGGAGAGGCGTTTGGTACTCTGAAGCTCTCTGTGAGGCGATACTCTTTCTCCCAGCGTTCGCGGGCTGCATTAGCGTGAGTCAGGTTCAAGTAATAGGTCACCACATCCTGTGAGTGTTAAAACACATGGTTCATCAAACAGAACCAGAAGTGCTTTTGTGAGGGTTACACATCCTGCTTAACACATACAGGCTGTATTTTGTGGCTTAGAAAGGCTGATTGCCATATTAAAATGGAAATTATACAGACTGGCCTGGACTTACTTTGACCAAGAGTGTTTGGGTGTCATATTCAAAGACACGGATCCCTGGGTTGTTGGCTCCGTTAACGACTCCAGGAAGTGTTGTTTTCCATGGTGTGACGCCTGGGCTCAGGAACATCGTGCTGATAGGAGAGCCTGCAGAAACAGAGGGGCCATTACCTCTGATTACAGATAAAAAGCAATAAACAATAAAGGACAGTCACTGATGCAAAACAAGGAAAAGCATCATAAGGATTATTAGCATGCTAGCATTATTAGAAGTAGAACTATAACAGACCAACCTTACCATTTGAATCGTAGAACATTCGGAAACTATCAGTATGATGATGGCCAAAGAACTGTCCGAGTATGACTGAATGATGCTTCTGAATTAAATCCAAGTATAGCTTGTTGAATTTAGGTGTGAACCATGGCTTACTTCTCTTCTTCTCAAAGAAACCTGGGGGAACATGGCCAATGATGTACACCTGGTAGAGAAACAAGCAGAGTAAGCAAAAAGTGAGCAGTTCTTCATTGTGCAAGGCAGAAGTTGCTTCATTAATCTGAGCAACCAGCCAAGGCTCAGATTAAGGAAGCAAAGGCCAGTGAGAGCTACCAGATTTGCTCTTAATAACTTATTAAGGGGAAACCAAATCTATTCTTCCTGTGTGCCCTGGTAACGAGTGTCAAAAAGGGGAACAAGGAATTCATGATGCGCTAAAAATTTTGTTACCCTCTAGTTTTAACTCAAACATGTCAGCAAATCAAAAGAAGGATGGATAAGAGATTGACAAGATGCTTTACCTTTTCACCGTTGTTGGCAGCCTCTGTAAGAACCTGGTCTGCCCAGCTTAACTGGTCTGCTGGGTCTTCCATGTCCTGGGTCACCTTATTCTGATCATAGTAGAGATTAGTGTTGAGGACGAGCATCCTGTAACCTGTTTGATTAAGCAGCTCCTCTGTGTAATATCCACCTGTGTTAAGTAAAAATAAAAAAAAGTTAAGTAAAAAATCTTACACAAATTGCAAGACACAATTGGGCGTACTGTCAAATGCTGAATTTGTGTTCTAGACACAATTTAATGCCATAAGGTATAAAAAGCAATTGTGTAAAATCAAAAGAATGAACTATGACAAAACTGTCTGGCCACCTTTTCGAAATGTTCCTTGAGACCCTGGATTCATCCAATCCTGCCACATTTCTGCTATTTTGTCATAGATGCTGCTTGGTCCTACAGGAAGTTGGCTCTTAGGGTGGTAGTCATGGTTGCCCAGAGCAGAGTATACTTTAGTGTCTAAAGGAGGCAAGAAATGTAAAGATTACACCATTAGTATGACTTAATCAACACTACAACATTGCAATAAATGTTGATCTCCACAGTAGTTTTCCTTAAACGTGCATGATATCTCTTGACCTCATACTTACTTGGAAATACCAGCTTTATGATGTAGGTAAGGTTGCTGACAATGTGCAGCACTGCTTCTTCTCCCAGATCTTCATTGGGCACATGTGGTGTATCATCTCTGAGAATCAAAACAAATTAGGGAAGAAGTGTTTATTGCTCTGGGCTCAAGGTCAGAGAGGGCTCACTAAGGCAGAGAGTGAATACAGTTTACAATAGAAGCCAACTTGTGCATTTATCTAAAATAAAATATATAAAATAAACATTATCATGACAAAGCCTTAAGCAGTCTTTAAGCCTTTCTGTCTGGAGATGGACTGGGACTGAGCATCAAGCATTAGGATTTATGAAACATGTTAAAATCAGTCGAAATCACGTACCCAGTCCATACGATGAAATCCGGATCTGGAAGAATATCCTTCATGGCATACACAGTAGAGTTTATAAGGTGCCATGGTGAGTCACAAACATAATCTCCAAATATCCCCGCATTGACTGCGGGTTGGTTGTTGCTTGACGCGCACACAAGTTCAGCATTATCGCTCAGTTTGTACGATGGGTCCCAGTGTAGATCCGTGATGTGCCAGAAGTTCCCTTGAAAAATGATGCGTAATTGCGCATATGAGCTCGTCTTTGCATTATGAAAGGAGTTTTAAAGGACACTTTTTAATTTTGTTCACTACAATATGTTGTTTTGGATACTTACCAGACAGCGCTGTAACTTCTTTGAAAAGCAGACAGGTCAGGAGCAGTTTTACTGTGAACATGTCGAAGTCCAGGAAAGCAACCATCCCACAAAAGCCAAGTCGAAGTTTAAGAGGTAAGTCTATAACAAGCAAAGTAAGATAAGATACAACTATGACGCATCTTTGACCTGAGTGTGTTTCATTTATCTCCAAGTTCCCTCTATCGTTCGAATTTCAATTATTAAACGAAGATGAACAGCCTACCTCTGTTAGCCAGTTTTTATTTTACAAGGAGACAGACGCTATATTCATAGACTTTAAAGCAGGACGAGAACACTATAAAGCAGTGTGCAATAAGGCAAAATTCTGTATCGTGGAATTACTTCAATGATTTACTTCGGAGATTCAAATAGTGTAGTAGAAAATTTGTAGACTATTTATAGTTAATTACATCCAAAATTATATATCAAGACCTATTTATAGGCTACAGATTTAAGAATGCCATAAAAGGCATCAAGAACAGTCCGGGTACTTCAAGCGCCTAACCACTCTACCACCTTTGTTTACATAGGCTACACATTAAATCAGCAGACCTACTTTAATAGTTTTTATTTGGTGTGTGTATTCATTAAAAAAAGACACATCTCTGTGCTATATAAAAAGTCCTGAGATGCGATGCTGCCTTTGGGTGATGCTCGTACTACCGAGGATGTGATTTAAAGAGTGTTAACTGTAGACAAAGTATTTCATTGAAATTGTTAACGTGAAGTAATCATCGTCTCTTATAGGATAATTTGTCAGTAAAATGCTTTAAGTAGAACATTTAAAAAGTAGACATAAGGAAAACACATTGGAATTACTTTAGAATTGGTTTAGCTTAATGACACTACACCTGTCGTTATTTTATAACGGTTGTTTTATATCGGCACCACCTAATTACTAGCTTAAAAGTTCGTGTAATTTACTAATGAGACTTTGAAACTGTAGTGTTGACACAGCAGTTGCCAACGGTGCAGCGCTACGTTGATCGTGGGCATAATTATATCTCCAACAGAACTTGAAGGCAACAAAGCCTTACATCGCGACACCGCAGGTCAAACTATGCCCTGATAAATTCCTTTCAGGCAAACCTTTTCCATGGCTGTGGGGCTCTGTGCCACCTTTAAAACAGATTATGAGTCAGTATTTCTGCTAAATAAACGCTAATGATCTGTCTAAAACCATAGTTGAGTGTTAGAGCTGCCAAACTTAACGACAACATGGGATTGTACACATCCGATCCAAACATCAACTCTGACAAGCGGAAGTCAGGGCTTAAATTTCCTGTTTACATCCGTGTAAATTTCGCGCGACTTCTGCAATGCGCATGCGTCATACATTGAGTTTGGCGCGCGGGTTTGCAAAGGAAAGGATTCGTGAGGCTGTTGTCATTGACCCACATTGAAAGTAACGCTACAGATTTAACTTAACTAAACTCACAACAAAGTGCAAACATGTGGAATCAGGGTAAGTGTAATATCAGTCGTATTACTAAAGTAATTAGGATCGGCTTGTTTACGTTTTCTAGGTACGGCTAACGTTAGCTTGATTTGCCACTTTGTTGTTGTATCTCTGAAATTTACGTCAGTTGTCGGCAAAAAATGATGCAAGGCATGGCGAACAAAAGTTTAATCTTCTCAACTGACGCTAGTTTTTTACGTTTTCAGGAGGATACAGCGAGTCGAATATGGTTGGAGGTTACACTCAATCTCCAGGTGGCTTTGCATCACCTGCCGCGTCCCAGGGAGGAGAAAAGAAAGGGGTTTGTACTGAAGTTTACACGACAATGTGTTTACGATTCACTGAAACCAATATGTCATAAGAAAAGAGTACTAAACACAAATCAAAACAACACCACCCCTTAAGTTGCATTTTCATATTTAAGTAGATTAAGTGCTTTGATCGTACCCCTAGTCTTTCTCTCTTATTTACACATTTGTCCACGTATCTGTGTGTATTGTTGACGCCATTGACGGCTGGAAGATGAGGCACAAGAAGTCAGCTTTTGTGTGTGAATGTTTTGCAGAGAACCCGTGCTACACAGATAGTCCCCTGCACAGTGTCACAGCTAATGTCTGCCTCCCAGGCGGATGAGGCCTTCAGAGTTGGAGATGTAGAAGTTTCTCAGGTAAGATTGAACAAAGCAAGAACTATTGTGGCAGAACAAGAACTTAACTCTTAAATACGTCCAGTGGTGTAATGTGCTCCAATAAAAGTGACTATTAAGTAATTAGTGTTTTGATTATTACTTGATCAGGGATTTATATGCTAATTATTACAAAACCTCACATATATCTAATGGGTTCAAGTGGTGAAGAAACATCTTTTTATGTCCAAAAAGTCAGCTTTACTGAGACATTATACTTTTCTTCAAAAACATTTCTCTGACCACTAATTAAATAACACAACTCACAAACAGAGGGAGAGATTTTGACTTTGACACTATCTTGAATGCCCCCTTTAAAACTGCATCATGTGACAAAGCTCTATCTGTGCAACTTTCAACCTCTCAGCAAAGTTTCTCTCCGCCGAGCCAAACAATGAGAGGAACCACAGTGCTGAGAGAATTGACCATTAGTAACTGAGAAATAAATGGGAAGTTGTCCAAAAGACCAACAACCTGCACTGATTAACTATTCTCTTTGGAAGAAAAAGAAAGATAAAAGAAAACACGGTTTGATGCCAAATGTAGTGACTCAGGAGATGGTACACTGCAGCACTTTTTTACACCAATTTAAGAAGAAAGTTATCTTTTCATTTTCCTGATATCATCGTTGAATATAAAATCCTGTTCTTTGTCAAAGGTTACTATCGTGGGTGTCATCAGAAGCACGGACAAATCCATGACCAACATCCAGTACAAGGTAGATGACATGACAGCGGCCCCCATGGATGTGAAGCAGTGGGTAGACACAGAGGTGAGTGAGGGTGCTTTCAGGCTTGTACTTTTTTTCTTTTTTTTTTGTCTGCTGTTTTATTAATTTTAGTAGCTTGAGAGGGAGGTGTGAACCACCTTGTTTAAGCGTTAAATACAACCCAGTAACGAGAAGGCCACTATTTTAATTCATTTTAGTAGCTTGTGAGAGAAGTGTGAACCACCTTGTCTAATCATGAAATACAGCCCAATACCGAGAAGGCTACTATTTTAATTGTTGTTGTTTGTGTAGGACCCAGGTGTGGACAGCACCGTCTTGCCACCAGGCACCTACGTCAAAGTCTCTGGCAATATGCGTTCCTTTCAGGTGAGTTAACTGTCCTATGTTAAAATCCCCTCCACAGTTTCTGAAAACAAACAGTAAGTTTAACATTATGGTGACTGTATAAAATTGTAAGTCTTAATTTTTCAAAAATGTGATATAAGCTTGTTTCATGAGCAATTTTTCAAAAGATACATATATGATGTTGTGTGTGTCATGCCTACATTTTACTTGGTTCTGACCAACATGTTTTGTTTTGTTTTTTTTTTTCCTGAAATACATGCAAAAGAGCTCATCAATATAAGAATGTGTAGCTAAGTTTTTAGAGTCTTTTCATCTCTTTAGTTCTTCTGTGTTTTCAACTATTTAAGACTAACAGGGGATGCGTGTCTTTGTCTTCTTTTTTACAGAACCACAGATCTGTTGTGGCGTTCAGCGTCAGGCCCCTGGAGGACATGAATGAAATCACCTCACATATGCTGGAGGTTGTTCAAGCACACATGGTGCTCGGCAAACCTCAGAGCATGGTGAGCATTATTAGACCAAACCCCAGCAGCCTTTACTGTTACAGAATAATGCAATGAGGAAGTCTGGTTGACTATTAGCTCTTATAAATATTTTGACTAATGCATCATTTAAGTTATTGAGAAAATTAAGTATAAGTATAGCGAAGTATAAATATGCCATTTTTATCAAGATACTGAAAAGTTTGCAAAGACACATTAATGTGAAACTGTAACACTTGCATTCTAAACAGTATGTCGGAGAGTTATGTAAGGTTACTATACTGTATGTGGTTTCTGCATACACTGACACAGTTTTGTCGCAGCTTTTTTTCCAGTAGACGACACAATGGTGGTCAGACTTGTTTGTTGTTGTCACAGCACAAGTATTTGTGTTTGGGGATTTATTTTTGTGCTGTTACCAGGGACTTTGTCAGAACAGTTAGTTTTGTTTCTGTTTCAGCCTGGTGCTGGAAGAGGAATGAGCAGTAACATCACCCCCATGACAGGGCCGGTCAAGGAAAATATGGGAGGCAGCTATGCAGGAGCGAACGAGATGGCTAACAATGGGTTAAGCGCAAACCAAAATCAGGTGAGTCTAGATGATACATCATGATAAGAATTTGAGAACACAGTGCTTTCAGAAAGGTCATACTTTCATTCAAATTTACCTTTTGTTTCACTGATTTTGTTTTGTCAGTGTTTTGGTAAATTAATGGCAGTCAAGATACAGGTGTGTGGAAGTTGTAACCATAACTGTACAACAGCACACAAAAAGAATAATTACAATTGATTAATTTTTTCAGATTTTATGGCAGGTGGCAACCCGTGCTAAGGCTGTTACGGCCATACTTCTTAGACATAATAAGAACAGGAAGAAAAAGGAAGTTATTTAAGAAGTGCTGTTTTATCCATGCTTATCATATGGGTATTATTTACACAATATCAAGGTGTCATTTTTAATCCATAGAAAATCAAGTCTCACCACTCAGTGCTCAGCATCCTGTCCCTCCATACCATGACTACTAATTGAATGAAATGATTTCACAAATAGAGGTTTCTCAAGTTGAAAGATATGACTGCATTTGCAGCTTAACACTGTATACATGTTTTAATGTCTCATTGTTTATCTGTCAAGGTGCTGAGTTTGATAAGAGGCTGCCCATACCCTCAGGGCATCAGCATTCAGGACCTAAAGCAGAGACTCGGTGGCATGAGTCTGGTCGCTATCAAGTAAGAGAAGTTCCTACTTTAAGTCCTGAAAGGCAAACCCGTCATAGAATAAAATTTATATGGTAGTATTCTTGTGAATATGTACAGTAAAGTCACTGTATTGCAACCACAGAAAAATCTCAAAATAAAGGCAGAGCCTTGAATAAAAAATAATGATGTGGTACAGCTCTTGGGCACTAAATTTATAATTTGTCCTGTGGTCTCAGTGAATTACTGTCAGTTCAGCTGAAGAAGAAAAACAGAAACTGAAGTGAAGCATGTTTTAACCAAAGTTTTATTTCTCTTTTGCATATCACACTTTGTCATGCTTCCTTATATAAGCTGTTTTGACTACAGACTCTAAGCGCGTGCTCTTACACCAGCAGACTGCTTTACTAGTTTAATGTTAAACTCCCAAACATTTTTAGAGAAACTCCCTTTTTCTGTCATTTACAAGAATTTGTGTAGAATGTATGACTAACATCCAGTTGGTGTATTCTCAAAGTTGATGTGCAATTTGTATGAAGCAGCAATTACATTTTGACAAACTGTACCAATTAAGTGTTTGTTTTTTTGCATGAAAAAATGTCAAATATTAGACTGTTATCAAAATAGCTGCCAGTTGATTTTCTCCTTATCGACAAATCATTGCAACTTTAATTGTGCATTGTGCATGTGTCAAAAAGCTCACTCTTCTGTAAAGATAAGAAATCAGAAACCTCAGATTGTACTTGGTTGTAAAGTTTTATCTGCATGGCTTGAATTTCATCCGTAAAAGTGCTGAAAAAAATACCTTTAATATTTCTCTTTGTGCTTAAACAGGCAAGCAGTGGAGTTCTTAAGCAACGAGGGTCACATCTTTTCTACCATTGACGAAGACCACTACAAATCAACAGACAGTGATGATTAGAAACCTTGACCCTCTGAGCACCATTTGGGTTACTTGCTTGAAATTAACCTGAAAAAAGTGATGAGTTCACATTCTCATAACTAAAAGCTATCAGCTAAACCATCACCTGATTGACCTCAATATTTCCAGGGAGCTGAATGAGGTTACAGACCTCTATATTGAAGTACTATTGTTGATGTAAAAAAAAAAAAAAAGATTTAGGTTCAGTGACAGTTTACACATCCTGTTAATGAGGTCAGTTCTGCTTTGCAAGTCCCAAACGTGTTTCTTTTGTTAGCAGTTAACACTGTTCTGTATGCCCACTCTCTAACATTTTGTAATTTTAAACAAATAAATAGTCAGTTTATTTTGTGTATGTAACTTGTGCCAAGATTAAAAGATTATACAAAATACTGTTTGGTCATTTATTAGAACCTCTTGTTTTCAAATACACACATGATAAACAAGCAGTTAGTCCAATTTTTTGGAGACTTGAATACAGAAATACTTGCTTTTCATGAGCTCACACTTGTACTTGTAATTCTTCAAATTTTGTATCTTGTATGGAATCATATTTTTGATGTTTGTCTACATGTTTGTGTCGACATGACAAATTCACTTGCCTGATGATGAAGAAATAGGTCAATACATCCGTCTAAAAAGTCCCAGTGGTTCACACAGTGAAACAATTTTAACCAACTATGGAAATCAAAGTTCAACTCCAGACAATAATCTACAATATCTTATAATTTAAAAATGTTTTTATCCTTAAAAAATAGATATGGTACACAAAATGACCTATTTTATCTTGTTAAGCCTTTGGCAATGAGATTTTCAAACTGGATGGCTCAAGGGCCAAAATGGTGCAAAACTCAACATTTATTACTTTGAGGAAGTGTTAGTTCAAAGTAAAACTGAAACATTCTCTGCTTTACTGACATACATACATGAAACAGGATTTGACAATGTATATAACCTTTTTCGTACTCTCAGATCATTAGTTTGCTGTGATGGGTGTTAAAGCCTCTGCTGTTGCTATCATTAGAATCATGTAAAAAGCTACTGACGCCATTTTATTATCACTGTGGTTAAGACTGATGTTAACCGGCAAGAAGTGGTTTGAACTTTTCTTGTTAGAGTTTGCATTTAAAACATACGGAAGAAGTTTGACTTACACACAACATGACTGTACATTCAAATGTAATCCGTCGCTAGTTTTTGTGAAGCTTAGAAATGTGCACTTATAACGCACTTAAAAGGCTTATAAGGGTGTCATATTCATATGTTGACTGCGTATTAGTTCACAATATAATTGTACTGTATACAAAATTACTAGCTACAGCTCTCAAAACAACCATATAGTTAGATAAAAGCTTGCAGTTTGAGTTTGAGTTTGAAAGTATAAAGTTATATAATATTTTAACAAATACTATAACAATATATTCAACAAGGTAGGTATTTGTTTGAAGTTTGAAGGTGATATACCATACGTTACATGGCTGTCTTCTACGGCCTTGAAGAGAACGACAGACAAGAATAAAGTGAGTTGAGCGTAAAGATTAACATTAGAGAATGAATAGTTTGACTAAATGAGGAGCAGTGATATGGTGTGAGATGCAGGTTGCTCTCTCTTAACACTAAATAATTTTGTATGCAGATTTGTTGTTACTGCCATATCCACAAATTTGAATATCACACCAGTGGCAGTTTTGTCACACGTAAGCGTCTAGCAAAGCCAACAGGATAACCAGTTTGTCAGCTGAGTCAATGAAACTCAGTTGTCTCGCAGATTCTCACCAATGCAGCATACTGTCACAAAAATACAGTGAAATGACTTAAACATGTCAAAACCAATTATTTTCATTGTAAAATTAAATTTTTCGCTTGGTGTCATTACAATATTTAGGATTTCATGGACACATTGCTGTTTCTGACGATAAAGTCTCAGAAAGCAAATCCATACGTTGGTACCTTGGCATGACATTATTCAAGATCGAAGGAGTTTGAAAAGTTCACTATGTGTTTTTTCTTGGTCGCTCTTGTGTGCCGTTCCCTCCACTGATTATGTTTTTTCTGCTGAAGTAAGGCAGGACCTTTAGAAGAACATGACGTTCTCCTGTGCTGTCTTCAACATTGTCATCAAAGTTTCATCCACAAGTTCATAGTCATGGTCGCTGTCGACATCTGCCGCATCATCAGGCAGTTGTGCTGTGGGGGAAAAAGGGTACAGTTTATCAAAAAGGTATTTTCTATATTTATAATATTGTTCTTACTGCAAATAAATCCAATAAAAAGGCAAAACTCAACAATAAATTGATCCTAGTTACAAGTTTTGTCTGTTCTTCCAAAACCTGAAATAGCGTGAGTCATATAGCTCAATTTTTGTCCAAACATGTTAAAAATACTTTATTCCATCAGAATTTTTTCTGAGTCACATGCTTTTTTCCTTTCCATGAACTCTAGTTTATTTTCAGTCAGTTCCTGTCCACATGCACTAATTAACAGGGCATCAAATATGTACAAATTTGTGGAAAAATAGTTCAAGACAAATGCATCATTTGCTCCTGTTTGAGTGAAGCACTATTTTGTTAAGTTACTTGCACCTAAAAAAAAAGAATATATATTTGTGACCTGTTCTTAAATATTTGTATCTTAAGCTGAAACAATAGGCTTTGGGCTAAGTGCTGCAAGCAGGGAGGGTAATTTTGGAAATGTCTTGTTGGTTTGGTTCTCTCTTGTAATAATAAAAAACATAAAAAAAACATTAAAAAACATCACAAATATCCTTTAAGTGTTGCTAGTATGGTTAAGGCCTGGCCACACAGTTTTCAAAAAGAGCTTCACCGTCTTTCTTAGGCCCTGTCATCCCCACGTAGGTATTTGGCGTAGCCTTTCCTGTTGTCATTTCCGCTACTGACTGCTTTCGGGGTACGACTGGTGGAGGTTGATCATCCAAGACAGTCTACACAATCAGATGAAGAGCAAAAAAAAAAGCATTCAGTTTACTTTCACAGATGACTTGTTTACCACAAAAAAGAGGAAATACCTTGCATTTACTTAGTTTGATCTTTCTGTCCAATTTAAGATTTCCTGGAAGTCAAACTGTGAGAAAATGCATTCACACTCTACACTCTAAACTCTTTTCTGAGTACGTTGATTGACATGAAAAGAAAACTGTTGAAATTGTACCACAACAGTTTCCTGATAAATCTACAGTGTTGTAATGCTTTAAATGCCTTACTTACCGGAGGTAGGGGCGCTGGGGGCCTTCTTTTGCAATTCAAAGTCAAATCAGCTAACTCTTTGGTTGGAGGTTTTTTTGACTTCTTAGAAGGCTTCGATTTTGTTTTTTTGCAAGGTTTTGAAGATGAAAGATTTCGCTTCGGTGGCCGGGGTGGTGGGACCGTATCTGGACTCCTCTGTTTGCGAAATTCATAAAAGAACGTGTCTGTCACCTCGGTAACCCTGTCCACATTGTATTTAGGTGGTTGACCGCTGGGCCACGGCAGGGGGTCCTTGGTAAAAAAGACAGACATAGAAAGCCACTGGGTCGGGATCTCGAAACAGTGGTCCAGCCTGTGTGGAAAGCTTGCCTGGATGGTGGGCTCTGACATAGCAGCCTCTATTCTGAGACATGATAGCCCAGCTAGTGGATCAGTCTGGAGCTCGGTATCACGACTCACCACTTTTACATCAAGTGGCGCGCTAAACTCCTTACTTAAGTCCCTGAGTTTGTACTTCTTGTTATCAGTGAGCACCTCCACAAAATGACCCTGCATGTACAGGGGAAGGAAAACCTCCTGTATGTTATCCTCCTGCTTAGCCTCCTCTTCATCACTGTCATCATCATCCCCATCATCCGGTTCTTGGAGATGATGACACAAGAGAGCCTCGATGGATTCTTTCTGTCCCTTGCTGCTTGCACAAGGTAACTCCATCCTTTCGCATCGGATAACTTCTAGCTTTTCCCCCACACTGAGGGCAGGCAGGCCTTCTTCCTCAACCTCCTCACAGTTCCTTGTGACACTGACCTTCAGACCTGGTGTCTGGGTCGAAGCAACATACACCTCATACACTGAATTAAACTCTCTTGGCCGCCTCCGAAATCGTCCGCCATATTGCTGAGAAACTAGGAAGAACTGCTGTGCCTTTCGACTCTTCAGGCTGGACAATAAAATCATGGCCGAGGTTCCAGTCTTGTGGAAAACCAGGCGGCTGTTCTGATGAATTTCCGGCAGCCAGCTGCACTTGAACAGAGAGCGAGTCTCTGGGCCTTCCAAAACCTCCACTACTGTAGGGAAGGAGTCCTCCGGCTGTGAGAGGACCTCAGTCAGACTGAGTGGGGTCACAAAATTTGCATCCTCACACACCTCAGTGACATCAATCACATCCACTTCTAAGCTGGACGGAAATTTCAATACATTCTTCCTCACTGTACAAAAAAAAGGGAGAAATTGTCAAGAAATATTACAGAAACATTTGATGAAACAAAATTAAATAAAACTTAAATACAGAATGCTTTAATCAGTGATGGACTGTTCAAGACCCGCACAACAAGGAAAGGTATTACACGTAGAAATAGTAATACAACCGTTTCAAAAGTACGGCTATCTGAGGGATGAGCTTGAAGGTTTTCTTCTGACTGGTTAAGTGCATGCAGCATTTTATTTCAGTAAAAAGTTCCAAGGTTGATTTTTTTTTTTCAGTAAACTTTGACACATCAACATGGAGTTACAGAAGGAAGTGTCTGACATACAAAGACAACAAAAATATAATAGTATGTAAAAATTAGGTGCCAGCACAGCAGTCAGTTTTTCATGCCAGTGAAATAATTTACCTGATATTCAAATAAGGTATTACAAACAACAATAAGCTTAAGCAAACTTCTACTTCCCAGAAAAGCAGTGACTTTTTGTGGAAATGCAGCTAATGATGGAGGAAACACGTAATAGAAAAAAACAGTTCATGTTGGATTTTAAATTTTAAGATATTGGCCATGACAGCATCATCATAACTCTTGTTTGTTTATGTTTCGTTAAGGTCATATGCAACCCTTCTGTAATGGCTCTATGTCCCTCAGGGGTGCCCACTGCGCAGTTTGAGAACCACTACACTGTAAACAGTTTATTATTTTGCTGAACTATTTTTACTGTATTGTTTTTTTACTGTTAGGTGTTGTACTTTTTAACATATCATCATATTTAATGAGCTCATCTTTGGATTTATGTGTAAAATCTTAATCAGCACACAAAAACTAATTCTAAACTTGTGAATAAATGTAGTGGTAGTAGTGCAATTTTTATCTCTTAAATGCAGTGAGTAAAATGGATCATTCCTTAATAAAATACAGAAAACAGATTTGAAAAGCAGATTTAATTCTTTTGAATTTTAAATTAAAAGAAGGTTGTTCTTACAGTTCATGATAGCGTGGACCTGGTATATCGGAGTGAGGATAAGGGGTCGTTCACATTTGGTGGTGTTGATGAAACGAAACCTTCGGCTACGCAGGCAGGGTGAGGACATGATCTCTCGTAGGGTGAAGCACTCCTCGCTCTCACACTCGACGAACTCCCCGTGAGTGGAGAGAGGGATGCACACTTCTGCAGAGGCCTCCTGCTGTCCTTGAACATGGCAGCGCACCTGATCCTCCTCACCCTCGTTCCGCTCAATGGTAACCACTGTTAAAGGTTTTCCAGGCCCAAGTGTGAAATTCTCAAAGGTCATCTTGGAGCGGCTGCTGAAAGTGAAGGGAAGGCATGATTCCAGACCCACAGGTCTCAGGCTCACCATCTCCTCGATTGTACTGTATGGCATCGTCTCTGGAATAACCTTGAACAAGCCTGAGAAACAGCAATAAGCGTCAGTAGTCAGCCTTGAAAACACAATAAGCTGTTCTGACGTTGATTTTGTTAATAAGGTGAGGCTGACCTGTGTGATTGATGGGCAGCTCAAACTTCTCATTGTTGCTGATGTCCTCACAGAAAACTGACAGGAGCTCAAAGCCAATGACCTTTATTAGATCCCCAGTAGAAAAACACACTTCACTCCCAGAAATTTCATATATTGACCCTGAAATGGAAAGTTAGAAATAGAGTAAAGGAGGAACAAAAATTAATCAACATTCAGCAATGAACTGGTGTATCCAACATTAAAAAAAAAAGTTTTTTTTTTTCTTTCTTAGTTTTCGGAATTTTTCTTGAGTTGGACACAATGCTTTTAACACTAATATGGACTATACCTACTGACTTATCATTAACAATACAAACCTTAAACTAAAACAAGTTTTCAGTCTCTATTTGGCTACAAAATGTCTAATTTGGGGTTAAGAAAAAAAAAAACCCATGACTACTAAACGTATGTACGATACATACAGGCACAATTCAGAAATTCAGACACTTAACAATATGAAGCGGTTTCGTCTCTGCGGAAAATCTAGTTTCTCTTAGCTTCGTCCTCATCCACATTCACAGTTTCCTTTCATAATGAATAAAACAACAAAAGGCCTACCTTGGAAATACACTCCAGAGCAAACTTGTAAAATTTTTGGCAGACAGTCTTTGTCCAATGATGCAATTAACTGGTGAAGCGGCAAAGCAGTCGTGCCTGCCATCACTGCTGCCTCAATGTGCTATGATCAAAAATGAAGGCAGACAGCAAATGGCAAGAGCAGCATAAAAAGGGGGATGCTTTCTCAGTCAAAAACCACAAAACTGAATGAGGAAGTTACAGGAGCTGTTTGCACAATGCTTGCATTCACAGATAGAGACCAAGTGATATGCCTTATAGTGCCAAGTTGTGAAAGAAAATGTGTCAATTTTTTAATTATTTTGTCACCTAATTGACTGCATTATAAAACCTCTATTGCATAATAAAACGGATAAACACTAAGATGTATAGGCCAACTTTTATAAGGTAGTATTGCAAAATTTGCAAATTCATGTGCCTGGGTGAGTGTGGAAACTGCAAATGTACAAAACAGTGCACTTATAACATTCCTTAGGGATAACACACTCCACTTTAAATAAGAAAAATCAATTATCTTTCAAAATTGTTCAGTGTGAATTAAATACACAGCTCCAAAAAGCACTCAAAATAACACTGGTGCACAAATGCAATAAAAGTGGTTGGTACTTGACAGGAAGGACAGGCTTATTTCAACAAGCTCTGCCAGAAAAGGGTATACATAGAACACCCTTCTCACCAAATATATCCTTGTCAAGTACCATTCAACCTCCGCCTGACGCACACTTCGTAGAGGGAAGTTACCGTCTGTTCTCTCAGAAAAAGGCCTTGTAGAAAGACAGCAGTCTTTTGGCCTCCTGCCAATCAGTTGATCACACTAAATATCCTCCCACCTCTATGACATGACAAGGTGGGCCTCCGACAGCATCTGAGAAAACCTACAACACTTTCCAAATCAACAGAGATCAGCCTCGTAACACCCCAACCCCCATCCACCTATATAACCACATTCGAGGCATGACGCTTCACAAGGCGCAAGGTCTTTGCATCGGATATAAACTTATGATGCTCAGGTTCTCAAACCACTAGCTCCCCACAATTTTTTTTTCTGCTGCAGCACAGCTATCTGGAACGCAGTTATCTGGAGTCAGATATCTGGTAACTGAGGACGCCCAGTGGTTCTTGGTGGAATTAAAACTTGTTTTGTTCACTGCAATTTCCCTCACTTGATTTCAGTACAATAGGACTGAAAAAGTTAATTTTGCCCACTTTTATTTTGAGCAAGGACCATGATGTATGATTTTAAAAGTAAAAGTTTTTGGAGGTTGTTGTTTGGAGCACTCCCACCCACCAATCCACATGGATGTATTAACATCCATGCCAACCCAGAGCGACGTTACCCAACATGCAACTCGGTCGAGAGAAGATGAGGCAAGATGGCGACTAAAATAAGCAAAGAAGGTCCTCCACCTTTTGATTGTCCATCATGGTGAGAAAATGCACACGCTAAAGTTTTATGTGTGCACATGTAATGCAATATTAGATGCAAGATAACGTTTAACATTACCCATTTATATAAGTCACCCTTATTTAGAGAAAAGGATGTAGTTACCGCAGTTAACGTTAGCATCTTAGCGAGCTAGCAAGCTAGGTAAACGTTACCATTGCTTTACAAATGGCGTGGGGGTGTTTTTCCTCGTTGTTTAAGCAGCTTTTCGTAGATAGTGTTCGGTAATACAGTTTTTGCAATTAAATAAGTATAAGCTGTGTCCTGATCTGTGGTAGCATTGTTTTATTATAGATTACGAATGCAGTAAACGTATTCAGTAGCAGACAGTAACTTTAGGGATCTAAGTATTCTTTTTATGGCTAGTAAATATCAAAAAAGCATAACGAGGATATTCACTCATCACTTGTA
Organism: Ctenochaetus hawaiiensis; assembly: GCA_029783645.1. Taxonomy (NCBI): domain Eukaryota; kingdom Metazoa; phylum Chordata; class Actinopteri; order Acanthuriformes; family Acanthuridae; genus Ctenochaetus; species Ctenochaetus hawaiiensis. The sequence continues at coordinate 7,626,878 of JAPZDY010000025.1, forward strand.
ATGATTAACGTTGTACCACCAAAAATGTGGCCTGAAACGTTATAAATGCTTTGGCGCGTTTACAAAACTGTTTTCTCACAGGGCAGGCAAACCGCCCCCGGGGCTTCATCTGGATGTGATGAAGGGAGACAAACTGATTGAGGTAACTGGAAGCTGCAAATGTTCATTTAGAGCATGGTGGCCTTCCCATGAGAAAAACGTTATTGAATACTCGTCTTAAAGTGTGTTATTTGCAGTATTGTGAGTGGTAAGTTGCTTGAATGCACCAGATACGAGCTTGACAGTCCACTGTGTCCCGGATGTGCTTCACACTGGGATCCGCCATGGCTGCAGGGCTTCAAACGGTGCGAGAGCAGCATGAGCCCCGAGATTTAAGCTTTTCAGTGGGAAGCAACACTGTAAAGTTATGGCTCAGGGGTACAGAGGCGTTGCAAACTGTTTACAGATCATTTTACCTGTTGGTTTAATGACCACAATTAACTGACTCTATCTCTTCCCTTAGAAACTGATCATAGATGAAAAGAAGTATTACCTGTTTGGGAGGAACCCTGACTGGTGTGACTTCACTATTGACCATCAGTCATGTTCACGTGTCCATGCTGCCCTGGTCTACCACAAACACCTGAAAAGGGTCTTTCTCATAGATCTCAACAGCAGTAAGACATTATTTACAATCACACTTGTATACTTATTTTATATTTTGAACCACTGTAAAGTAAAGCTTACATACATGCTAAGTTCTAAGAGCTTAAAAAAAAAAACACTTTTTACTAGCCAAATTTTAAACAAGGTAATACACATTTGAGCTGAAATGTCTGATTGGTGAATTCATATGTTGAGGAACAGAAAAACTATTTTGCTAATCAACTAATCAAATTTATCAAGCATCAGTGCTAAACATTTATACATAGATCATAGATTGTTTTTGTAGGTAATATGTTTGTTTCCAGACTCTTTTGATCAACCTAAGCAACATATGCAAATGCATGATATTTGCTTCATGTCCTTAAAAATGTAACACAAAAAAAACTTAAATAATCTGTCCTAACATGTGCAAACCTTATTTTAAATTTTGCTGTTTTAGCACATGGTACTTTCCTTGGACACATTCGTCTGGAGGCACACAAGCCTCAGCAGGTTCCCATAGACTCCACAATATCTTTTGGGGCCTCAACGAGGACATATACCATCAGAGAGAAACCCCAAACCCAAGGCACCGCTGGCACAGGGGACAGTAAAACAGGAGAGGATGAGGAGCTGAAAGGACTGCTTGGGCTGCCTGAGGAAGAGACAGAGCTGGAGGTACATTTAGTTTCTTGATAATAACTACAGGAAAATGCTCCCAAACACGAATAACATTAAAGAGAAATAAGATGGTCACCTTATGTGAATTAATTATCACCTTTTTAGCCACAGATTGTTATTTAAGGTGGACTGCTAATGCTAATAGCAATGTTTACAAAAATGTTAATAAGGTTTGATCTATTGCATTTAAATCCACTCAGGTCATAGAGAAAGAATAGAGGAACATAACATTAATGTGAGATATAATGATTATATGACCTGTTCATATCTATTAATTGCCAAGTAGTTATGTTAACTTCTCCATAGTTTTATGATGCTTCCTATTATTCTCCCTCTCAGTCTGATCCATTGTTGTTTTTGTGCAGTAGTAGTAACTTGACATCAATGCATCCACATAATACACATTTTTCTTTTCTTGTCTGCATCCTGTCAGAACCTGACAGAGTTCAACACAGCTCACAACAAGCGCATCTCTCTACTGACCATTGAGGAGGGCAACCTAGAAATCCAGAGGCCTAAGAGGAAAAGGAGGAACTCCAGGGTCACCTTCAATGAGGAAGACTCAATCATTAACCCAGGTACAAATCAAAGCAAAAGCAGTATTGAAGGAAACACACAAAAACATTTATACTATAATGAAACAATTCTGTTTAGCTTACTGACGATGACAAACTTAAGTATTTTGAGGTTAACTGTTGTTATTTTTTTAATTGTGTAGCATAAACAGCATGTGACTGAGAACAAAATTACTTTTGACTTAAGCTACCTATCATGTTTACTCCTAAGGTTGCTCTTGGCTTGAATACATTTTTTTAAATTAAAACTCTTGTATTTTAACTTTGTGCAGAGGATATTGACCCCTCAGTGGGACGCTTTAGAAATATGGTGCAGACTGCTGTCATCCCCATCAAGGTAAGCCCTGGTCTTGTCAGTTCAAAATGTCTTCTTCCAATTTAAGCTACAAAGTTTTACTGGCAGTGTACTCCTATAGTGTATTATAATACTTTGTTAATTTGCAAAGCAATAGGTATATGACTTGTAAAGGTAGTAAGGGTGTAATGTCATGGGCTTATATGTGTGACTTGTGAGGTTAATACTCTGCCATGCTTGCTGCAGAAACGCAGATCAGAGGGCCAAAACACTCTGGGTCTTGATGACCTGACTTCAAAACGTATCCATGGCTACAGCTTGAGCAGTGGTCTCTATGGGGACTTGCCTCCCACCAGTCATGAGAACCAGCCAACAGGAGCACCAGGAGGTGCTGCTATGCAGGGAGGGCTGCCTCTGCCCTTCCCCAATCCGGCACCAGAGGTGGACCTGGCCCCAGAGGCTCCTCAGCCCCCGGTTACACTCAACCCCACCCCTGTTACTGCCCCCTACCTACCAGAGACCCACAACGAGCCACGCAAGAAGAAATATGCCAAAGAAGCATGGCCGGGCAAGAAGCCCACCCCTTCACTACTCATTTAATCAGTTTGTCAAAGCTGCTGACTCTCAGGTTACCAGCAGATACATCAGGGACTGTGACCTGGCAGAGATGGAAATCTTTCACTTCTCAATTTTTCTTTTTTTTTTATGTTACTTATTGTCATCAAAAAGGCACCACACAATTTCCTGGTGGTCTGTCACATAAGATATCATTCTTTATCACTAAGTCAGTTGCAGGTAAGTTCACCAGGAAACAGCAGAATCTCGTTAGATTGTTGTGAACAAAATTTAACACAAAAGACTTGGCAGTGAGCATTTGGGCCTCAGAGTGACAGTTAAACAAGTTTGTCTCTAAGTGACTGGATATGGATATGATGGGCCATATGGTATGTTTTTGATGTGTTGGATGTTAGATGTTGAATTTTTTTTTTCTACTAAACACATTTCAACATTTTTTCACTCCTTTAGTATTTTGATAATGCTGTTAAAATGGCAAAACAAGTACTTTTATATAAGATATTTTACTGTGAGAAGTCAGGAAAGTCAGAATCCAGACATGAGGTCAGTTTCTATCAAAACACAGGGCTGCTTGTTATTTTTAAACCTACTGATATAATGTGATCAAGTGCTTTACCCACTGAAACATTTTAATTACATGTATTAGACCAGTTTAACATCAACATAAGTGTCTTGTATTTGCCCTACACGCCACTAGATGGTGACATGTGCACAGAGGTCAGAGAGCTTGGATTAAGGCTTGGCTGCACCATTGTTTATAGGCTGGTGTAAGAAACTCAATTTTGTCAATCCTATGAAAGTGCCAGCTTTTAGTCATTAATTTGGATTCTCTTGCAGATAAAAGCCATTTTGCACTCAAAACAGTGTGTTGATCATATTTTTGCTTTGTCCTTTTACAGTACATGTAGTTTTAAATGGTTTAGGCAATTTACAGTTTTCTGTACTGGCAATTAATTGATCTGTTAAGGTAATAATAGGATACAACAGAATTGGAATGGCATAAAAGCAACAAACACCAACTTTGCTGCAAACTAAGATACTAGTTAAAACAGTGATTCTTAGGTTTAGTTTGTTTTGATGCTCATTAAGCATGTAAACTTTTTTCACATACAATAGAGTACAGTGAAGTTAATACAGTATGCTGTTTCTTAGTTTGTTTGCCCATAAATGACAAGATATGGGTACTTTTTTTTGCACAGTAGCAGAAAAATGTATTTAGCCTTGTCCACATGTAATGAACTGGTGGAACATGTAGTCTGACTCACAGGATGTAGCGTGTGGGTAAAAGCCTGCCATTGGTTGACTCTTTTCAGTTTCATTCTCACCCCTTCTGTTGTCTGTGTGTCACTTTTTTGCAAAGGCACATCTGCTGCATGGTGGGCCCAGCATGGCCCAAAATGATTGGTTAGTTTTAAAGAAATACAAACAAGTCAGAGCATTCTTTTCCCCGATAGCGGAGTGATGAGCGATGCAGCTAGACCTTTCTACAGAACTGACACAGTGCTTCGGAGTTTCGACTGTCTAGGTGAGACTAGCAAAACATGCAAATGGTTTATTCAGAGTGTACTTTGGGTTTGATCAAATGCAGACCAGATGTTTCACGTTTACAAACTGTGTTGGTGACTTTTTGTCCTTGTAGGCGTTTGGCTTTTGTAATCATATGACTGTAAATAAAAAAATAAATTACTTTTGACTCATAAGTGTACTGTTATTTCTGCTGTGAATAGATAATGCATCTGCCTTGGTACTATACTGCCTGTTTGCCAAATGTATACTGCATATTTCTGTGAGCTGAACATTGACCTTTCCTGATCCGTGATTTTACTTGGCACCTAAAAATCACTGTAATGACAGGCAATTCTGACCACAGTGGTCATAAACTTGTTTAATTATTGAATATCTTTTATCTGAATACAAACAATAATAACCTGTTAAAATGTAGGTAAAATGTCACTGGCTCTGCAAACATGCTTAGAACTGGGAACCACTGAGTATGTAACAATGAAAGATGCATTTATAAAATAAGACAACATTTTTTTTTTAAACATTTATTAATATTTAGTGATTTTGTGCAAATATCCTGCTAAAGCATCGATTCTATTCCCTTTTCATATATTAAGTGCAAAATGTCTCAATACCAAAACCAGTCTGAGAAAATTTGCTTGTTTAGCAAGTAATCAGTCACTAAATAAATTAACTGCACAGTTTATTATTTCAGAGTTTGTGATTCAGTGTCTGTTCAGTGTTAAGACTTAAAAATGGAGTAAGACAATCAAAATTTTGCAAATGATGTAGGACTCAAAAATTTTCGTCTAACTGGATAGTGATTTTTCCAGATTTAGGTCATTTCCAGGAGATGTTTCCCTTTGCTTTTTTTAGTTTATAGATTTGATTTTGATGTGGATGCCGTTCAGTGAGCGAAGCACCAGATTAGGAATTATCTTGGGTTTTAGAGAGGGGTCCTCTATCAGCTGGTATTTCTTCAGCGTCATGACTGTTGCCACTTTCATCTCATTCATGGCGAAGTTCTGACCAATGCAGTTTCTGAGAGGAAAAAATACAAATATAAGCAACATTTCAAGAAACATGATGACAAATACCTTTAGGCAAAACTTAGACAGACAGCAAAGAGTCATTGGAATTGACTCTTGCTTTTTAATATGGACTGACAGATTAGAATTAGATTAGATTAGAACCATATTGGAGAACAATTCACATTATCATATGTCATCATTCTAGGAGAACTTGATTAGGTAATTTCCCTTTGAGGGTTGTTTTAAACTGGTCTGATCCTTGGTTATTCAAAGTTCAAACCTTTGCTCACAACAGCTGAAATTGTGTTGGTTAAAAGTGAGGTGGTACTAGGTTAAACATTGACATATTGCATACGTTTGTTAGATAAATGAGTAGACAGACAAGTAGTTGTAAAGTGAGAAAATCCTTCCCTAGTGTTAAATGACTCGGTCATAAGTTCAGTCAGGTGGGGACAAACCTTGGCCCAGCAGAAAAGGGGACAAATGCGTGTGGTGACCTCTTGGAAACATTTTCTGGTAGGAAACGCAGTGGGTCAAAGACCTATGTTGACACAAGATAAAAAAAAAAAAAGAAAATTAGTGTGGAGTTAATCAACTATGAGCTGGCCAGCTAATCCAGTGGTTCTGAGAATCAGGTCCTGAGACCATCAGTCTTTAAAAGGGTCCAAGGGGGTCCTTTGCAAAAAAAAAGAAAGGAATAATATACTTTCACTTGAATTTGCTTCAAGGGGCCAAACCAAGCGAACAGAGCCTTAATTTGCATTTCAACCACACACAAAATATGTAGCGATGGATGCAACAAGTTAACAGTAAATAAATGTACTGAAGTAACCCAGCTAAGTGCAGTTTAGAGGTAAAAATACTAAAGCCTATACGAAACACCCTTATACAAAGTCAGATGGGAATCTGTGGTCTCAATGGTGTCCCTTTAAAAATCCCTGACATTGACAACCACTGAAGTGACAACTAACCTTGTACATATGTACTTTTGAACAGATAAACTTTCACTTCAAAAAGATGTGCTCAGAATGACAAGTTGACTTACATCAGGGTTTTCCCAGACAGTTGGATTCCTGTGAATCCCAAACACACTTGTTCCAATGATATAACCTACAAGTAAGGAAAAAATATATGTTGTAGTATTAAGAAGAGATTGAACATACAAAGTGCATAAATACCGGGTCAGGCATCGGCTGTTGACCACTGTTTTTCACTATGTAACATTGGGAAACTTTGTATAGCATGTATTTTACTCTCTAAGATGTGAACATTTCACCCAGAAAAAAATCTAACATAGGCTTAATTAAGGGGAACAAAGCTGCCCCTGTAAGATACAATATATACAATACTGTCAGAGAAGATGGGATCCTTAGAGTCTTAAACCTTAAAGCTACAAATTTGCAAGGACACGAAAACAAAAACTCTAGGTGAAAGGTTATATATTTGCTGTATGTTATGTAAGGTGGACTTTGTTAAAGAAAGACTGGTCAAATGTGGAATAACTCCAGAATGGAAGACCAATTTGAGACATTACTAATAGTAAGTATCTTTCGCCAGTAGGGTAAAGGTTATCATGTATTTAACAGTAAGCTGTCTTATCTTTATAAGCCTCACAAACACTAACAACAAACCTGCTGGCAGAGTCCTTCCATCAAAGAAAGTAATAGGTTTGGTGGATATTCTGGACATTCCTGGTACAGGGGGGTAAAGACGGAGGCATTCTTTTATGCACATTGTTGTGTAGGGAATTTTACTGAGATCCTCCCTTAAAAAAAGAGAGACACACAGTGTTGGTTGCTGGTTGACATTATTGATCAGTAAAATTAAAATTTAAACTTCATCTAAACTGCACACACTGACTTGAACCTTCTTGCATTGTATACGGCAGTATTTCTCAACATTTAAGCCTACCACTCCATTGTGTCCTTGCCATCCAGGACTTGCATGATCTCATCCCTGCACATCTTCTGGTGTTCGGGGTGGCAGGCCAGACAGTAGAGGATGAATGAGACGCCGCTGGCTGTGGTGTCATGACCTTCAAACATGAAGGTGTCCACTTCTGCTCGTATATCTTCATCTGACAAACCCTCCTGATTTTCATCCTGAAGGCAAAATAAAACACAAAAATATTAAACTTTACAGGAAAAAGATTTAATATGTTGTAAAGTGCCACTTGACTACTACTAATATGACGAGTACCACAACATGAAGACATGGTCACAGTGTTCCTCTAATGTGTTAAGTATTTGTAAGGAACTCTTTCAGCAAAGTACCTCGCTAAACAATGAAGTCATTGTAAAAGAGCATAAAACATACAATAAAGATAATGGCAGTCTGGGTTGGTACTGAGTATTAGAAGTCGCAGAGATAACACAAGTTTGCTTACTCCTTTACTGGGTCAAAAGTGAAGTGAACCAGAGAGAAAACCAAAGCGTGGAAGACAGAGGTGACTCATTACTTTACCATGGAGTTGTAGAGTTGTTACTTGGTAGCTTATTGTGCCTCACTGAGGATATATACATAACAGGATCTGATGGAAGGTAGTTTACATTTTCTAAAGCATTCCCTACACTTTCCAGGTCAATGATTTGCTTACTAAACAGATTGAAATGTGTTTATGCTGTGGTGTCGAAGCTGTTTCTCCAGCTAGATGTTTCAGTTTTGCCCTCAGGCTGCTGTTCAACAATCCCCCATAGCTGGAAAGAAAATCTTGACTTCTGCTTTTGTATCTGGGAAAATTGATATCCTGTACATTGGACAGCTAATGCACTTTAACAGTATACTTCTTTAATTGCCTTCACACTGGGAATTTGTCACATGTGAATGATAAACAAAATCTCCTTAATGATATCAGGGTTTATACATGACCTTTACCCTGCATCTTTTTATTGTTTTATTGTCTTATAGCTGGGTATAATTTGTTAATGAGGTGTTTTAAACCTTGTTGTACATTAAACTTGTCATCATGTTTACTGAGCTGAAAGGAGATTGCCAGATTTTTTTTTTAAGTAAGGAGACTGGATATCACTAAACATACTCTTGCAAAGAGCAGGATGTCCAGAAAGTCCAAGTTTCTCTTTGCCTGTACGCGGCTCAGCTCCTTCTCTTCCCTCAGTGCTTCTTTCCTCTTTCTTATGACTTGCTCTACAAAAGACAAAATAATAGATGAGCTATTATTTATTATTTACCTGTAAAATGCTGATCACACATACCAAAAGTTCCGTTTATGGGTAAATTGTGAAATGATCTTACCAGTATGACTGCAAGCAACACTCCGTGCTTTCCTGTATTTGAAGCCATGTGGGCTAAGGTAGAAAATTAGGTCGTTGTGGTATGGAAAGGTCCTGAGCCGTAGGTTAATCAGGCGACTGAGCTCATACACTGCTTTGATGTATTCATTTTTTCCACTGAAATAAGAACAACAGTAGACATTTGAGTGTACTTTTTCTTCACTAACAACTCAAACAGTTAACAACCAATAACACAGAGAGGAAAAAACTTGTACGGACTCACCCCTCAGTCTGACAGTTGCTGTTGTGACTGAAGGCACACTTCATGATGCTGTCGAGTGTCATGAGGCTAACATGCTCAAACAATTCAAGAGGCTTGTCAGTGTTTGCATAGCTCTCCCATTTGTCCTGGCAAAAGTGAGAGAACAGATGTGACATCTCTGCAGGAGATGGAAAAAGTTCTAATGCACTCATTAACTTGACCATTTTGACACAAAACATGTCATCCTGACAGCCTTGGCCATTTCTTTTAACTTTACTTCACCATTATGGTCTTCATTCATTATAAATTGCTGGTTACACAACTAAACTGTAATTTACATACCAGCATAGTTTTAGTAGAATCTGCCATCAGTTTGATGTAGGGTTTCAAAACATCATAATGGAAACCTGGGGTCAAGAGCCTCCTGTTCCTAAACCACTTCTGATCTTTTGAAACCAACAAGCCATTTCCTAAAAATGGACAGAGGGCACGTGTGAGTGAGTGAGTGAAGCAGTAAAACAAATAATTGTAGAGCTAGCTAAAATATGTTGTGGGAGACAAGGCAATGCAATCTTACCAATCCAAGACTCAATAAACCTATACGAAAGATTATCTTTCGGCTCTGTTAAGAGACAAAGAAAGAAAAAAGAAAAATGTTGTCACAGTGACCTGAACATTGGCAAAGTTAAAAGTTAGTCAATTGCTCCATGGCCCCATGACAACTGATTGACAGACAGATAGAACATTTTTACTGTCTGGGGAGACATTTCTATGTCACAGCAGCATTATAAACCCCATGGTTCAAAAAGTTGTGAAAAAAAATCGCAAAACAATACACAAGATTAAGACTTAAAAAAGTAAATAAAAAGAGTTGGTCCATCACTCATAGAGATAATATAAAAGTACTAAAGTGACTCACTGTTAGAATGTTGCATCATTGAGATAAAAATAATGTCTCACATACCCGATGATTTCAGTATTGTCTTTGCATAATCTGGATGGTGAATGTTGAGTATACAAACAAAGGGACCAAACCACACTGGGAAAGCATAGGGATACTGCTCTCCCCATTTCAATGCCTTAAACAAGGCCGTCCCATCTGGTTTTAACTGTGAGAAAAAAATAAATCACAGTACAGTTTGACATAACAAACCCTTCATACCTGTATTCTACATGCTTTGTAACTCCTTTAATTATTAATAAAGCCCTGAGGACAATGTGTTTGCCTGAACTGTGATGTTTACCAACTGCCTGTCTCTAATTAACAGTAGTAGAAGTACTCTTAAGTACCACATTAGAAACCAAATTAATTTATAACCTAAACTCTTGCTTTTCAAATTTTACTAGAAAAAAATTCTGGCAACATTAATGGAAAATTAAAGTAAAAGTACTCAAAGTTAAAGTGACTTTTAAAGTGGGTCAACAGGCTTAAAAAATGCAGCAAACCAAAGTTGTACATGTTATTGGTCTTTTAATTCATAGCAATTAATGAACACTTTAAAACCTCATTACCACTTGTAAATTTATTATTAATATGTCTTAAGTAAGTTACCACAAACGGAAATCTGTGATACCTAAAAAGTGCATCATAGGTAACTAAAAAATGTCCTAAGTATTTTTCTCCATTAATAATGATTCTAACAACATGCATTTGAACTGCGCAGTTTGACTTACCTCCAGAGCATGTCCAAAGAACCAGTGTCCCGGTGGTCCTATAAATCCTGCGAAACTTCGAAGCATATCCCTTCTTTTCATGAGCAAGACGGTTAACTTGTAGACGACGGCAGCAAGACACACAAGAGCAAACAAATGTTGCATTGGGGGCAAGCCCAGCTGGAGTTTCCAGAAAGCCTCGGTTGACTCCATTTCGACGGTGTCCGTACGTCTCGCTGGAGGAAAGTGATGACAACAAAACGTAGACGACTCATAATAAACAGTGAGGCGCAGAATAAATGAGTGGATGCGTGTTATGCAAAGGTGGGCGGAGAATCTGCCCGGTCCTGTCGGTAAACAAAAAACCGACACAAAGCACTGACATTAAAAGTGGTGTTATTTAATAATGACCAAGCTGTCATAATGTAAAATGTAGAGTTTAAATTAGTTTATGGAGAAATGTTAAATTAAGATAATATTATCTTTTAGGATGTATTCAGTAAAAAAAACAAAAAATGAAAAAAACAAAAAAAAAGTTGATTGCATGTGAATGTTTATAAAAATGTAGTGACTCAATGTGTTACAAAAAATATAATTTATGTGTGTCTTACTTTTTTGTTATTAGTTGACAACTGATCTCTTAGATGTATAAATAGCATAACCCATGATACAAATAACAACAGCGAGAACAGTGCTCCACACTTCTTTATTTAAATACTCCCACTGACACGCACATCAGCATGTGTTATTAAGGAGGCTTTTGGTGCTGTCAACACTCATACTACATTAGGCTTTTATGTTAAGATTAGTTTACATTCAGAAACAACAGGAACAAGTGCAACAAGTCAAAATGACACCAAACCTTTTAAAAGCTCGTGATTCATTGAAGCAAACATTAAAATCGTTATGCATTAGTGGGCTTGTTGTACATTGTGTCAGATTCATATTGTGCAAAGTTTTCCACTGAATCACTCTCCAGACTCTCATGGTGCTCTTTATCATTATATGCTCTCTGTTTCCTTGAACTTTCATAAACCTCAAACAACCATCAAGCACAATAAACTAAAATAGTAACTGCAGGAAACTTCAGTTAAGTTTAAAGCAGTTTTTATTTTACTCATATAATTTACAAGTGATCTCAGAGATGTGAAAAAACTCATGAGTAGAAATAGTTTTACACCTTTATATGGGGTTAGGGTTAGAATTTACACTTGCTCCAGTTGCATAAACTTTATTTTATCACCTATGCTGATGCAAAAAGTGAAATAAATGCCACACAATCAGAAAAAAACAGTGTGGGGGAAAGCCACGATAGTTTCCTCTACATCGGCTGTTGGACCACTTCCGATGTGTCAGCTTGAATTCAGGCGTCAAGTGCACTCTAAAGCTTTCTGATGTGATGCAGAGTCTATGATTTGTGTTTAGAGGAACATAAATAGTGTAACCACTGAGGGGGTGTTCAGAGTGTGTTTGTTGCTGAGACGGGAGCACAATGCAAAAAGGCTTTATTTTTCTACTAATTATTTGGAACTCATCCCTTCTTGTCACAGGAAATTGTAAGTACTTGGCTATATGACTGATAAAACACTTTTTGTAAAATAGAGTTTTTGGAGAGTTGCAGTTGTCTAGCAATACATAATTAACAGTTTCCACATACTGCCTGTGTATAAAGATACTGCCTTATATTTTAGCATCCACAAAACAACTCAGATTCTTGCTGGGATGTCAAGCGGTGATACCATGTCAAGACTGCAGAAGTGGCTCAGACTCTTTCAAATGGTATTACAAGAAAGATGAACAAAGTAACAAGATGTCGATCATTTTTCAAGATAAGACAGGAGTACAACGCCGTGGGGAATACCAACCTCCCAAAATGAAGGTTTTTCCAAATTGTTCCTTGGTCATTAATGACATAACAGAGAATAATCAAGGCTTTTATTGGTGTGAAATTTGTCCTCAAGACAAATGTAAACAGTCTGCAGTCACCAGCGTTAAGACAGGTCAGTATGACTGTGACTGATATAACTTATCCTCATAAAAGTAAAAATTCTTTAATTACCTAAATACTTTGTGTAGTCTGTTCTATACATTTACCAAAGTCCATTCTATATGCATATTAATATATCATTTTTTTCTTTTTTGTTAATTTGTTTTCCTTTTTCAGAAATTCAGGAAGAAGTTAAAAAGAGAGTCTTCATTACAGCAGGCAACAATTTTACTTATTCATGTCCAGGTGAACTGAATGACATAAAATGGACTTATGAAGCCTTTAATGAGACTGCATTCAGGGGCTCCGCTCAAAGACCAGAATCACACTTTACTACTTCCAGTAGGTATATACAAATTTTGAATGTCCAAAGAGCAGATGCTGGAAAATATACCTGCAGGAAAACTGGATGTGACATACACGAGCAGTTTCTTACTCTCAACTTGTGCGTAGTTACAGGTGAGAAAATAGAACACAGGTATACATATGTCATGTCACAGTTAAAGGGGTTTACATGAAATCTTTTTTTCTTTTGACATTTTACAGAACAACACAATGAGGATTCATCTGTTTCTTGTGCTGTGACGTGTGACACTGAATTCGGTAACATCGAACCAAACAGCATATCAAATGCAGCGAAAGTGACTATGGATGTAGATCGAAACGGGCTTCTAAATTGCAGTACAAAGCATATGTTGGATGAATACATTGCAGTTAACATCACTCACAGACCATCAAACAATTCAAGCAAAACAACAAGTGGGTGTTTTGCCGCATCTTTCTTTCACTTTAAGAAACTCATATTCTAAATAAAAGAAATATAATTTTTTATGATTTTGGCTTTACAGGTGCATCTACACAGCCTGAACATTGGTTTCTTATTTATGGAACATCAGCAGTGGCTACATGTCTTATTTTATCGGCACTTTTCATCTACTGCCTTAGATCAAGATTGCAGAAAGGTGTGTGGCTTTTTTGTCTTATTGAGTTTCCTGTTTATTGCTTGTTCAGTGGTCTGCTTTGAAACAGGAATTTATGTTTGACACCTACTACAAAGCAACTTTATGTGTCCCGCTTCATTCTGTTTCGTTTCTATCTTTTAAAGCATTTCCAATTCATGTTTGTTGCTGTGGCTCCAATGGCAGGGTAAGTATTGTATTATAATGATGGTATAACTTAATACTACTGATTTTGCAGTAATGGGTTAGCTTGTGTAATGCTTTTTTCAGGGGATGATATTTCTTATGTTTCAATGCAGGGGGAGGAGGAAAATTCAGTGGTTTATTCATCGGTTGTCATCAGAAGACCTGCTAATATAACAAACAACAACAGAGCTGAAAGTAATTGTGTGTACAGTGAAATAAATGTTAGAAAGAAGGAACACAAGCAACATGGACAATAAATGGAACTGTTAATAACAGTTCCAAACCTCACTGTCATATGATTAACTCGGTAGATTACTTCTGTAGATTACTTGTGTTTCATGAAAAAAATAATTTTTCAACTTCACCATAGTGGCTCTGAGGGTGAATTTTGAGGTACTGGATCTTCTTTGATATGTGTGAAATGACCCAGAACCGCTACCTGTATTTTCTACATGATAAAATATAATAAAACTCTCTCTATTACTCTATTAATTTCATTTTTTATTATCTTTAGCTCGTCCAATAGAGGAGAATCCTTCCTAAATGACAGTTCAAGTGTTTAATGCCGAAATATTTGTCTAGAGAAAAACTCTGGGTTTCATACTAATAACATATTTATGATATTTTATATAAAAATTGTATCACTTGTGTTTACTGTGCCTGTTTAGATACTGTGGCTACAGTATATGTAGAGGTGGAAATTATACCAATACATTTATGCATGTGCTTCATGTATATATGTAAGTATATATGGGGCATATTATAATATAGGCAAATATAATAATTTCATTCACTCAGAGAAATATCATAGCCTAACCTTTTACCACACTGTAGTTAATTAAACAAACTGAAATCAACTTACATACAGTTGTTAAATTGAGAGGTACTTTAAATTCATTTAAGTTAAATTGAGAGGTATCTTATTTAATTTTATAATATTTTGCAGTTCCACTTCACCTTATTTATTGGGAAATGCTGTGCTTTTTCCTCAATTTATTTCAAAACATTAATTGTACAGTAATAATTACTTTATATATTCAAAAAGTTAAAACACAACCTTTAATCAGTTTATAGAATATCACCTCTGTTGAAGATTAAATTATATAAGATGATAAGAATTGTAAGAAGTAGTTAGCATGATTTCAACTTTGACCTGCAACAACAATCGTTAATACTGCATATTAATCTGTACTAAGAATCACTAAAACAATAATATAATGGGCTTTATAACAGTTTAACATCGAGAAGAGCAGGCTAACTTAAGCGTTTGATACTTAAAGTAAAAATTGTTAATAATGGGTACTCATGCGCGCATTGAGAGAAGATTCTAGATGCTATTCTCTTATTTTTACTGAAGTTTTATTTGCAGGTGTTCTTATCTTATCGAGGTATCGAGAGAAATGTCAATTAAAATAACAATTATGTTACATAACTTCTCCAGGAAAAAAATTGTACCCAGGACTTCCAATTTAAACTGGGTATTTAAAATTTGTATTAATTAATTAGTATTTAACGTTATCTCTTTACTTATTTTATCGCTTGCTAAACGAGTGTAAAGGGAAGTAAAAGTGCTCCAGTAGGTGGCTGTAACGCGCTTCATATTTCAAAGCTAACCGCTGCGAGAAAAGAAACAGAGAGTGAAAAGAAACATGCCTTTCATTCATCGTTGCCGGCTGTGTTTATGCACCCGACTAATTAACTGAACGGTTTTGCTACTTTTCTTTTCTTCGGGTCGTTGTTTTCACAGATCACTTAAAGTTATCCAACTGAAACGCGTAGCACGGCAACTTACACTGCGGCTCACTGTCGATAGCTTCTCAGGTTTAGCTAACGTTAGCTGTAACATTAGCTGCTAGCTAGCTGGGAACCACCAGCGGGTTTTTGTCAGAGCAAACCGACAAGGCCTACCGTGTCCTCGGTCTCTTCTGTTGGAAGCTGCACTGAAGAACGATACATCACTGACCATTTGTTTGGTTAACTTCAGCAAGAGAACAGCTCTGTCCTGCTGCTCGGAGTTTTGGGGTAATTAAGCAAATTACTGTTTTGTGTCAGTTAGCGTTAGCTGCTAACAAGTATAGCTACATCACTTGAATTAAGCTAACTGCCAGCTATCTCTGTACACATAGCCGGGCATCAGTGGTTGCTAAGTAACGTTACGTGTTAAAACTTTTTAATGCTCAAATTGAGACAGTTCTTAAACGCCATTTATATAAATGCTAGCTTACAAAAATCTTCCTCTTCCAGATAAAAAAAAACAACTTAGTCTCAAAGAAAAGATGGAAGCTCCGCCAGTTACAGTGATGCCTGTCACCGGGGGCACAATCAACATGATGGAGTACCTGCTGCAAGGTAAGCGATGTGAGAGCATCCTTAGCTGATGAATAAAGATATAGTCTAACATTTGATAATGTGCTAAAAATCAAATGAATGTCAAGTTTTACCTCATTAATATGTTGTTAGGTAACGTTATACCTTCAGATATCAATGACTTCAGCGTGGGATATAGATTCCGATTCATGATAGATAATAAAATGATGTTCTGTATCACTCTTGTTGTATGAGTTTGGTAATGATGAGAATAGATATTAAACCTGAATTGACAAAATATAAAAACATCTGCCATGTTTGTAAGAAATTTCTGTTTTAAGGAATCTCAGCTGTTAGAGGTTTTGCAATGTTTGTTTTGTAAATGTGTACAGAAATTACAAATATATAATACACAACATTATTTATAGTTTCTATATTTATGCATCTGTTTCTCTTCCTTAAATTTATTCAGGCAGTGTGTTAGACCAGGCTCTGGAAAGCCTCTTGCATCGCCTTCGAGG
>JAPZDY010000025.1:7648967-7666090 GCA_029783645.1 Ctenochaetus hawaiiensis
TAATAATAATAATAATAATAATAATAATAATAATAATAATAATAATAATAATAATAATAATAATAATAATAAACCAATAGCGTTTATGATTCAAATTAATAGCCAATGGGATTCAAGCACCTGTGACTGTGTGCCCGCCCAGCTGTCAGATTGGAGGGGGGTTAAAGGGATGGGGGAACGGAATCCCCCCCTCGGTCAGAGCAGCAGAATTACGCACACGGGTCTGACCGGGGCTGTGTCTGCCAAAGCAGCGTGCCTTTGGCGTTAAGTCTTGCCAAATGCGATTTGAGATGATAATATGAGAGTGTTTTATGTCTCCTCACTATGGTTGAAGTGTGGAGCAGAGATGATTTTTTTTTTTTTTTCATTTTTCATCCTGGCCCCTGAAAAGCCCCATTTCACCTTACTTCTCTCGGATTAAAATATAGTGTTACCTAATCTCTCTTAATCTGAACTAAATCTGTCTAATCGGCATAGAAAATTACACTCACTGAGGTATAGCCTGCAAATAATCAGCAGAGGTGAAACCTGCGCTGACAGTTCTCCCTGGAAGGCATTTGGACTCTGCACACGTTGCACGCGGCAATTTGTTGCGCACAAAGCCGGATCAGACACTTCATTTTTAAAAGACAAAAACCCTTGTCGTGATTGTGCAGGAATTTCCCCTTGTGTAGTTTTCACATTGCCTTGTTTTTTGATTTTTTTTTTTTTCGTGACTGGACACCGGGATTGGCACACAAAGGGCCGTGTGACCCTCCGCAAAAGAGATCATCATCCAGAGTTTTGATTAAGAATTTGGGGGTTTTGCTCCCTTCGTTCATATTGGAGATGGTGCAGGGGGAGAAAGAGAGAGAGAGAGGGAGTTAGACAGGGAGAGATAGCTCGGGATTTCGCTGTAATCACGTTCGGAGAGTATTGATTTCGTGAGCGCACTCCAATTGGCAGCATCTCCACTACAGCGCCGGCGCGTCATCCTCGGTTCACATCGACGGAACGAGTTGTAAGCAAATGAGAACATGTGTGGGATCTGAGAGAGTGAGAAAAGGCAAGAGGGGATAGAGCGGAGCAAGAGGAGGAGTGATAAAAGGCAGTTTTATCAACCTGACAAGTGGATACGAAATTTGACTGCTGGACTATTTTTTTTTCTTTATGTATTTTTCAGACTGGGAATTTATCGATTCGTCACATGCGCACGCCTCTTCATTATAATTGCAGACAGTTGGGTGCTGTTCAGGCTGAATGGACTTGAATGTGCCGCTGCCAGCTTAATCCGTGCAGACTGGAAGATTTAATAATTCACGGTAATCACGCATTATCGCCTCAGTGGATGCTCTCTACACAGCCCTGATTTTTCTCCCCCTTCTTTCCCTATTCTTCCTGTTGTCTTCTGGAGGATTTATCGACGACTGCTTTGCAAATATGCTCCTTATCTGAAATATCATCTGTTGCTGCAACTGGATTGAAAAGCCCCCATGACTGGCTCCGAATGTCTTGAGGTGATGAGGACTGCTGAATAAGAAGCATTTTAATCAGTATTTGATATTTTGCTCCAGGTAAAATGGACGAAAAATTATTATTACTTTTATTACTTCTCTTATCTCTACACGCGAGGCTGTGATTTTGCTTGTATCCATCATGATCCTTCTACTCCGCTGAATTGCCTCTTATTGATTCAGACTGTAAGCTTAATAGCAGTGTTACGAGGCGAATTTCAACGTGAATTTCACGTGAATTTCATTGAGGACAGTGGGGTTCTGGGTTTGTGGAGGTATTTCCCTCCTTTGCTCTTCGTTTGATTTATTCCATTCTCAACTGAAGGGTAAATGTTGATGATGGAGGACGACGAATTAGACGCTCATCAGGTTGATTCGGATTTCGAGCCGCAAAGTCGGCCTCGTTCGTGCACCTGGCCGCTGCCGTGCCCGGAGGATTTCCCCGGTGGACACGAGGTCAGCGGGGGTCTTCCACTGGCCAACATCAAGGTGGAACCAGAGGACGTCCCGGCTTGCAGAGCGGGGCTCGTGGGCGGAACGCCGGGAGAGCTGAAGCATCCAGCCGGCGCCCCGGCACCTACAGGCGCGACGCACCCATGCCTGGCTGGCGCGGCGCTCGATGTGACCGGACCGCTGCGCAAAGCCAAATCCTCGCGGCGGAACGCATGGGGGAACCAGTCCTACGCGGATCTCATTACCCGCGCCATTGAGAGCACCCCAGAAAAGAGACTCACGCTGTCACAGATATACGACTGGATGGTCCGTTATGTGCCCTATTTCAAGGATAAGGGCGACAGTAATAGCTCAGCTGGCTGGAAGGTAAGAAATAAAACACACGGACCAGCGTTTTGACGTGTTAATCACAGAGTGTCAAGTGATAATAATATTAGTAATAGAGTATTATTCTTATTCACTAAGCCATTCTGATTTTTCCACCCCTCGTGCTATACACATGTCACCGTGGGATTCCTTGTCGGTTACGCATGAATGGTGCCATGCGTTATCTTGTCTTAGTTCATTACTGTCGTCAGTCATTCTAATAGATCAGTGATGGCAGAATGTAATAGACTGGAGTGGAGTCACTTGCTGTGTGTGTAACAAGGCTGTGCTCATCCCAGCTGCAGAGAGCAGCTCACGGTGTGCAGCAGCGCCCGTAGCAGTGCGTGAAATCCTTTCACCAGGACCTCAATGGTTAATGATCTATTGCCATATAATGTGGACCATCAAATATGAGAAACGATTCAATGCATTTTCGTGCCGATAGACAATACACATGTGCTCCTATTTATCAGTTTAACTGCATATCTGGGAATCAACGGAGGGACACTTGTAGGAGATCACAGGTCAGCTGTCCACAATGTAAATATTCAAAGGGGTGTTCACAACTGACCACAGTCCACCACTGCTGCCCATCTGGCTGAGAGCCTAGAGTAACCTCCTGGACATCTGCCCATATCATCAGCCTCTGCTCCCAGCCTCATCTTGTTTCTATTCATTATGGCCATCTGAGGACAGGGAGAGGGGACGGGGAGATTAGCAGTGCCTGCCCTGATGGTGCACCTTTGCCGAGCTTGAGAACTTGAGCTGTAGATGATGTTTGCATCAGCATGACAGTGCGTGAGAATATAAAGACTGTACAGAATGATAATTCTTTTGGATACACTGTCATTAATCAGAATGTTGCTCGTCTGTTTATGATGTCTTACATTATCTGAGTGTGTGGGATTTCTGCTTTTACCAAAGCAAACCATTAAACAGTGTTTAGAGATGACTTGACACTAGCCAGCTGTACCTATATTCCAGAACAACTGATCACTCAGTATACCTTTAATACTTATTCCTTATTTTACCCCATTAAACACTTAGGAAAAGAACTGGCAGTGACACATGATCTCCTCTATTATCTACTGCTTCTATCTAGGTCAGCTTAAGTCAGAGATCAAAATAATGCCATACTTGCAACAGCATATATGTTTCTCTTTATCAGTCTGAGGAATTTGTCTGTTGTCAAAACTTGTTAGGTTTCTGTTGCACAACATAAACTCTGTCACCACTTGGAGCTGAGTCTCCTCTGTTGACCTCAGCCTTAATCACAAGCACCTGACTGACTCCTAAAGCCTGTCCCATTAAATTGAACCTTGCTTAGGTGTGTCTCCAGGTAGACTTTGTTTCATTACCCTTACACTTGCATCAAGAGTCTTCAACCACAGGGCCTCTTTATCTTTAGCACTAAAGTCCCAGTCTGCTATTTATGAAACTGCAAATTAGGGGGGTTGACAGTGGCAGTCTGAAGACTTGGGCTATTTCAGGCCACAGGCGAGACATGGGGCCCATTCTAGGTAATGACGGGGCGTTAGATAATTCGTTTAAAGCAGGCAGCCATAATGTCAGTAACAGGGCTGACCTGGTTTTGGTCTGACACAGTATGGCAATGTAAACATACATTTAGAAGTCAAGTGTAACTTACAGGAACTTTACAGCAGATGAAAATATGTCACTCAACAAGAAAGATTAAATGCAGTAGAACCCTTATTTCTGGTGTAACTGTCCACCCAGGTTCTTGCTGTAAGTGAGTTTTTAGATGAACTTGGCTCATCAAGTCAGAATCTCATTTGATTTCGTAGAACTTTGAATACATAATGATGTTATATTGCATATTTTTTTGTTGGAAATGTGACAGACGGGCCATAAATCTTAATCTTTGCATATCTCAGAACGTCAGTTTTTGCGCTGCATGGCAAGAACTTTGCATGCAAATGATTTCATTAGGCCTATTTATGGAGTAAAAACTTTTATTGTACAGATTAACAATAAGATTGCATGCAAAGTCAGCTCGTAAGAGTCAATAAGTTTGATAAGGTTCATATGAAGTCACATGGCCAGATTCAGTCCATGAAGCCCCCCACCTCACTTGCACACAAAACAGGTGATACATGTAATTTTACAATCATATCAGGCAATTATATTTGACAGCAGCATTTGCGAGTTGGATAACACTACTTGTTTCATCCACTACATTTTCATCTCAATTAACAGCATTGCGTACAAGCAAAGCATTTGATGCAAAACAGTCTCCTTTTTTTCTGTTGTGATGGGGGAAAGGCAAAAAAAAAAAAAAGATAAAAGAATTGATGGTGAGCTGCTGATGAAATAAAATGAAATTAAGTGGTGTAACATGCCAGTTTGCGTAGGAGGCGGGCGGGTGTACGGGGGGTTGGGTTAGAATGGTCGAGATGGTTGTGGTGGTAGTGGGCTGTGAACGACCGACTATAGACAAAGGCTCCTGAGACAGTTCATCGAACCTCGAGTATATGTGATGATTCTAGGAAAATGATCCTCAAAAGCAGATTGTGTGTTGTAGATTATGCTGCCATGACTGGTATTGGAAGGGATGTGATGCTGGCTTGATTATGGGTACTAGACAGCCAGCAGTACACAGAGACAGTACCATTAAGCCTATAAATACCTAATGGCTTCTGATTTCTAGGAAAGCTGCAGTATTCTGAGGTCATGGCTTCCTAATCACCTCCTTACTAAAGGGAGGTTACGTCGAATCATGTCCTTGTGAACTGATTACACGTGCTCTGTAACTAAGCTTTTCCGACATAGAAATTTTGCAGGATGCTGTACTAAAGTTAGAGGCTGGTTTTGAAGCACTGTGTCTATGGCTGTGTGTTTTATGTCTTTATAGCTAATTATATCTGAGTGCAAGCGTCCACGGGTGGATGCTGCATTTGTGCGTGGGAGAAGCACATGTCAATTGCAACAAAGCGTCAGGGTTGGTAGTGTTGTGTGTGTCTTTTGGAGGCTAGAGCAGGGGGAGGGGCTGTCTGCTTCTATAGGCGTGTGTGTTTGGGCCCACTGATTGGTCTGACAGCATGTCACTGCAGAGAATGGTGCCTAGTCCTGCTCTTGACTTCATAATACCTCTAATGGTGGAGTTTAAAAGGAGCTTGGTTTGGGCACTGCCATGTAGCTGCCCTGATGTTCATTTAATTTAAGGGGGTTGGATAATGTAATTGTTATCCCGTTAGGGTTTGCTGTATTTTATGTCAGCATGGGTAATTATAGACAAAAAAAAAAAATCAGTAATACAGCATGTTTGGTTCATTAAATATATTTTAATATAAATTAAATGCTTATAAGTTGTTATTTAATTTGATTTTTCCATTCAATAAAAGATGTATACAGTTGCTACTACTTTTTAGAACTGGTCTGTTTCTGCCTACTTTAATGTCCAACATAGTTTACCCTCTATGTGTTTACAGCGTAGGCTTTTTCCAGCTTTTTCCAGCTCTCCAGGCAGTCAGATGCCAGGGGATTGCGCAGCAGGTCGCCAAGGGTGCCAGGCAGTCACTCAGACACTTTAATCCAAAGCGACTAGGCTGTTATTTATAAAGTGTTTTTAGGTAGAGGTCTGTGCGGGGCCAGCAGGGCAAAAGGTCATGGGGCTTCTCTTATTGATAGAAATCAGACAGAGCAGAAATGGATGGAAAAAAAGAAAAATGTGACGGCGAAGGCAGAGCAGCGAAGAGGAAAGATGAACTGCATGTGAAAAAATGAAGAGGAGGGACAGAAAAATGTCTGTCTATATAGTCTAATCTTCTGTTGAGGCTCACAGCCCCTGTCTCCACAGGCAGTTGTATTTATAACAGTGCTGGATCATATCACTTTATCTAATTGATTTATAGGTAAAGAGACAGTCAGACTCTTGTAATCCTGTCACTATGCACGGGCTCAAGCAGCTGCAGCACTTGTCAAATATGAGGGATATGAATGTCAAATGTGCAGCAGAGAGTGTTTGACAGAAGCTTACCATGAAGTGGAGACACTTGAAACTTTCTGAGTGTGTTGGGTTGCTTGTGTGTGTCTGTTGTGTGTGCGTGAGTGTGCAGTAATGCATACTCGTGTCGCTTGATGATGGTTGGGGAGTCTGCAGAGACTGGAAACTATCCTAGACTTCAGCTGATTCATATTTTATCCTCCGTCTTGGCTCAGGGGAGCAGAGTAATTTGTGAGTGCGACAGACACACATGCAAACACACACGCACACACACACACACACACTCAGAAAATGAGAGCATATGATGCATGCTGGACAGATTTATGGTGTAGGATTATGAGCACCTTACATCTCCCCTTGGCTCCCGCAGCCGGAGCCAGGTTGGGTTCAGGCAGTATATTCAGGTTGAGTCGGGTATGTGATGCCAAGAAGCCCGTTTTCGCTGCCTCTCCTCCTGCAGCCTTCAGGCAGCCGTGGCAGTTCATTTCTCACTGAAAATGATTAATGTACATGCAAATTACCAAAGCATGGGCATGCATTCAAATATGGGAGACAGAAATCAGGAGACAGTAATATGAAAAACAATATAATTTTGCCTTTGATATTACTTCGCTCTGTTTCATCACTCTATCTAGCAGACACCCATGTTATCTCCTCTTTAATCTCTCCGCCTTTCTTTGTCACTCCATCCATCTATTAGACATTCTATACATATTTTCTGTCTTAGTGGTTTTCAGCACAAGGGCCAACTGAGGTGAGGAATCTTTCTTCGGGGAGCTACGCCGTCAGGATTTTGAGCTTTAGCAGTCTCCTGCCAGTGATCCAGACCTTGCCTTAAGCAGCGTGCCTCCTCTTATCTAAAAGAAATCTCATATCTCACATTATCTCAGAGATAATAGGATAACAATGCTGGATTTTCCCCCCCAACTCAACTCCTCTCAGCGACCGGGTCTTTTGGAGCAGAATACAAGCTGATGAGACCGTCAAGTTCCCGATTCGACAGGGTTGAACTAATTTGGATGTTCTTCTCAGCCGAACTAAACTTCAGCTGTTGAAGCATTTCTTACCAAACCTATTACCCATGGCCCTGCAGTTTTAATTTTTTTATTTATTTACTCACTTTTTTTTTTTTTTTTTTTTACAGCCATTTGGTGACAACTCTCTATTAAATACCCCTTTTGGTTCATTTTTTTCCCCCTAAACTGAGGAAACATAATGAAGCGTGGAGACATTGTCATTCTTTTTCCATTGCACTATTTAGGGTGATGGTTTCCACTATTCCCTCTGGCTCATGCACACACACACATTTGCACGAAACACACAACACACTTGTGCCTCCTCAAACCACCCATGGAGGAACACTCTGTTCTTGGGTGGGGTGAACCATTTTTGTGGGAGGAGGGGGCTGACCGAGGGCGGAAGTGACTTTCAGTGGTGCTGTTTTGCTGTCTGATTTATTTTGAAACCTGTCTGACTCATGGTGATTGGCTCATATGGAAGGCGTGGCACTGTTTGGTAAGCGCCCGCTGATTTTTTGGCAAAACTGTTCACAGCTGTGGGGAAAGAATGCAGTGTGTTTGCTTCTCTGAGACTTTGTGAGTTTGATTTCATGGAGATTTGATAGGAAAGGGAACTGTCCTGAGTGTTACACCAATACTTGGTGATTAAAACACATCTCTTTTTATTCAAAGAGTCATGAAGTTTAAAAGGATGATTGTTACGGAAAGGGGTCTTCTTCTGTTGAGGCTTCTATACATAATGCTAGTGCATGTCAGCTGTAGAGAGTACCCACATTTCAATAAAATAGAAGAAAAGTTACTGTTTCTGCCCAGTTACCCTCCAGCCACACTTTGTTGACACCAGTATTCCTTTGACTTGTGGTTCTCATAATAAAACTCAATGTATTGCTGATATCCCTCTAGTTTTTAGTGTGTTTGCTGAATAAGAATAGAGTGAGACTTCTAGATCTTTGTCATCTGAGTTATAATAATATTATTTGCAGAAAATACAACTTAGAATAAAGCTGTTTTCATTCATAAAAGCTTGCCAAAATGACTAATAGACAATAAATGACTCATCATTTAATAACTGGCTCAGAAATGAAACTGCTCAGTATGTTGTTTCCCAGCGTCACGCGGCTAAGAAAATGACCATTGTTATCACACACGCTTGATCGAGTGGAATTAGCTGAAAAACCAGAGTTCACACATCAAAACGAGTTCTTCTAATGTGTGAGATTTTTTGGGCAAATTTCAAACTCAGTTAAGTGTTATGTGAAGCATCTTATGCTATTACAGAGAAAAGTCTGTTGGTTTCAATCTGATGGAAGCAGATGAAGTTATCTTGTCCCAGAGAAATGTTGTTCGTAATACAAATGTTGCTAAATGGCTTTGGATTTTCACTTCAGCCTGTGAATGAAATGTGTTAGCCCTTGTGGTGCTGGAAATTTTTTGGTCTCAGTTTGTGGCAGCATGCTTGTTGCTCATCTGTGTCAACGTGCATAATGTGTGATTGTCGTCGCGGATGAGTGTGTGTGTGTGTGTGGGGATGTTTGTGAGTGTATTTCTCTCCCCTTTCACTGCATCAGTGTCTGAGTGGGTTACAGTGTGTGTGCATGTGGGTGTGTTGGGGGGGGTTGATGGGCTCAGTGGGAGCCCGGGTCCCGGGGGAACAGCTCTCGTTAATAATTCAGACGAGGCTCATTATCAAGGCAGCGCAGATTTCTCCCTGATTCCACCTTAATTGCAGGCAGGCTGCTCCGCTCAGGCAGGCGGTAGTCACGCTGGGTCGAGTCTCTCTGTCTTTTTCTCCACCACTATGGGGCCTCCTCTGCTCCACTCTGTTCTGCTTCGTCTCCAGCACTCACCCCTATCACAGCAAGACGGCCTCGGGCTAGCCAACTCCATATTAGAGTACACCTTTAATAGCTGTAACATACTACGAACATGCTATTTATTTGTGCTCAAAGATGTGCCTCATATATTTCTGATTGGATGCAGACCATACACTGTTTGGGCATCGCCGGGGAATGTTTTTTTGTGTTTGCCAACAGCGGCGCAACCTGCAGGATGATGTGGTCGGTCGTACAATGAGCCGATTAATAGTATAAGCTGATGAGTGTAATTACAGACAATTTTTATAATTGATTGATTTCAGTCAGATGTGAAGTTTTCCTGCTTTTTCAGGTTTTATATCATTTGAAAATTGAATGTCTTTGTACTTTGCTCTGCCGGTTTGACACAACAAGCAAAGTCAAGGGCCCCAGTTTTTTGACATTTTGTAGACTATTAATTATAAAAAATCACCCCAGTTGATAAGAATAATAATTATTGGTGGCTGCCTTTGTAGACTATATGATTTATTGTTCATTTAGATTGAAGCACCACTTGTATACTGACAGATGCACCCCAAGACATAAACCATATAAGGCCCCATGATGATACACACCATACGAAGCCTAATGTGTTTTGCTTTGGTTATATACGTTGTGAAATATTATAATGGTGGTTTATCCTTGAAATTGCCCGTAGCATATTATCATACTGATGACACTGTAGAACATGTGTTGCCATGATTGATATCAGGCTACAATAACACTCCTCTTCATGCCCATCTATAGGCTTATGTAATGTGTCTTGTCTTTATAATTTACTCTGAGTGATGGGTTTCCATTCAGTCCATTCAGTGAAGCCCCGCCGAGAGAGCAACATAATGGTCCTGATCTTGTCATACATGTATATGAATATTTCAAATCAAGTCATTGTAACTAGATGGGGGCTTTAGATAAACAACACAGATGCTTCTTCCTCTTTGCTCTTGCTACAAGATGAAGTGTGCTCCGAGCTGTATTTCTCTCCCGGCCACAAAACTCGCTTCCCACAAATCATGGTGCCCATATTTCCTAATTCAATTTTTCTCTTCGTCGAATATCTCTTCCTGTATGCAAGCGATTGATGGCTGTATGTGTGTGTGTGTGTGTGTGTGCGTGCGTGTGTCTACGTGCATGCATATGACCATGTCTGTCCCTGAGAAAGAGATGATGTATGCCGGGCTGAACAGTGTATTTCACAGCGCTCCATCTCCGGACCCTTCCTGGCAGCCACGTGCTGGGTCTCTCGCTCTTCTCTGCCTGTCCATCAAGCCCCTGTCATGAACCAAAAGATTGTGGGAGGGGAGAGGAAGGCGCATAAGGGGCCGTCGATCAGTTTACCTGAGCTTGGCGGTCCCGGCAAGTGATGGAGGGAGCCGCTTCACAAAGGGAAATGTAGTTAACGCTGACTGATCGGAGCAGGTGAATGGAAAAAAAAAAAAAAAAAAAAAGCAGGACGGCGGAGAGGAGGAGTAGCAAGAGTTATGTTCAAGAAAGATGCTTGTTATGCTAATGGATGCTGTATATGCTGTGGCTGAGCCATGCGCCTGCAGCTGATGGATGGAGCTCTGGAGGTCACCTCGGGTAGCGGCTGGCCAGGAACGGGCGCAGCGCCCCCGCTGAGCTGTAATGTCCGCTCACCTGAGCTGAAAAGAGGAAACTAACCTTGAAAAGAAATCACTTCACATGTGCGGTTCTTCCTGAGCTTGTATATCTGTATGTGTAAAACAAGCCATGTGTGAGCAAATCTGTGTGGGAGCCAGCATATGTGTGGGGAGGTTACAGGATTGAGGCGAGGTTGTTGGGTTATGAGGTGACTGTGAGACCAGCTGGGATTGAAGGGGGAAGGGGTGTCTGTTTTTTTTTTTTTTTTTTTTTTTTTTTTTTTTTTTGTGTGCTTAAGGGCAGGTTTGGTCAGGCAGGGGTGGGGGTATGAAATTCTTTCCCTCCCCAATTGGATTTGTATGTCAGTGGCATGAATCTGGGTCAGGACACTGGGTCCGGTGCTTAGTATGCTGACCGTGTGAGGTCTGAACTCCGAGTCTGCTCATAGCCCTGAATGAACCCAGCACGTCTGCTTCACTGTCTCCTCTCCTCCTTTCTCTCTCTCTCTCTCTCTTTTTTTCTGTCGGACCCTTTTTTTTCATCTCCGTCTCTTTCCCCCTCTTTCTCCTCTGTGTTCTCTCTGCGCCGAGAGCCTTTTTCTATCCCCTCCACTGTCTCTCTGCCTTTTTCTTTCCGTACCCCCGGCCTTTTTTTTCCCCCGTACCCTTCTTTCTCGTGCACTCTTTTTCACTGTCAGTCACTCACGGCCTTCTCTGCTCTCCTCACTTGTTCTATTTCACACTCTCACTCCTCCCCACAAAGTAGCCTTTTTATCACTCATTTCCCTCTTCCCTCGCTCATTTCTCCTGCTCCTTTCATGTGCTTTTGAAATCCCCTTTTCATCTTTAGCTCCCTCTCTCTCTCTCTCGCCTGCTTTCTCCCCTCACACACACATGCACACACTGGCTCATTCAGTCATTCTTTTATTATCCCAAAACTAAAGTGATAAATGGCTCTCTTTCTTCTCCGTAAATGTCACTCGGGGAATTGTCTCTGCTCATTGATTGACTGGAATAGAAGGACAGCCACACATGCACATGCGCCAGTCGTGCACACATGCACACAGGCTAAAAAGAGAAAGACAGAAGAAGTAGAAGAGCGACAGGGAAATGATCTATCATTAGAAGTGCAGCTTGGCTGGGACTGCAGCCGTCAGGGTTGACATCTGGTCCTCACAGGTCCAGTTTTCTCTCAAAGGCTGATGCATCATTTGAAGAACTTGGGCGGCTGGTTTATAATGAAGCATCAATTCTCAACAGGACTTGGCATTCACAGGAGTGCTGGGAAGCTGGAGCTCAACAAGGGATCAATCACAGTTAAACAATCAGAGCTGGCAGACCGGGCCGGTCTCGCGATTCTCTTCTTTTTCTAAAGTGACGTGACGCAGAATGCATAAACGTTATTCCAAGTTTTATCGTTTGGCTCCAGCTTATCCTGAACTGTCAGAAAAGTGCCAGCCAAGGAAATAGGCATCAGATCCTTTATTCATACCAGACAGTGTGCCACATGTGTGTGTGTGCAGACAGGGGTTAATAATGCTCAATCATTTTCTTAATGTCTCATTCACCCTGCCTCAGGCGCTGGAGCTTGATAAAGGTCAAGACTACTGGTGGTTACATGTCGTCTTCCCTTATTTCATCCTCTTCACTGCACAGCAGGGGAGGGGAGGGGGCAAGTGGATAGGAAAGTCCGGTGCCAGCCAGCGACGATTCTGATCCACGTTTCTTTCTTCATTTTCAGAACCAGGATAAAGAGATATAATTTAAAGACAGTGGAGAGACTGGGGTGGCTGGCTCAGTCAGTGACGAGGGGATGAAAATATTAAATCGATAGAGTGACAGAGATAGAAAGACACAGGGAGGGAAGTGAGGAAAATGGAGAGGGGGAGAAAAGAGAGTTAGAAAAGTAGAGAGTAGATTATAGGGCTTCCAAGCAGGACTGGAAGCCAGACTTGGCTGTACTTCAGCTACACTCTGCACACTTCAGCTCAAGTGTACGTCCATTAGTGTACTCCCATTGCACTCAGAAAGCCACGCACTCTCAGATGCCACACACATGCACATATATGCACACACACACACACACATTAAATTTCTTATGTACCGCTCATACATTCAAAGCCCCACAGACATGCAGCACAGTTAGTGTACAGTAGCTGGGCCCTCACACATCTTCCCAAAAAGCTGCGCTGACCCAGTCTTGCTCCTCCAGTCTCTCGCTCTCTATCTCTATGTCTCTCTCTCTCTCTCCCTCTCTCTCACCGTCTCACACACACACACACACACATTCTCAATCTCTTCACTAGCCACCAGATTGCTTCCCGTCAAAATAAATAATTAAATGCATGCAATAACAGCTTCTGAAAAAAGATCCCTCAATTAGTGCAAAATGGGTAAATGGCATGGGGTAGGGGCTGCGGGGGGGAGTGGTATTTCGGGAACACATAAGCACACACGCACACACACACATATTCACATACACACAATCTATTACATAAGACAAGTCATGACCCAAGAAGGTTTTTACTCAGTTGTGCAACGGTAATTTGCCCCCCACCCTTTAGCAATCAGCTTAGCAAAGTCTTTTTCGCAAATCCGTACAAGTGATCCATGCCCAAAGACTGGCCGGGGAGAGATCAAGACAAGTGCCACGGCGGTGTGAGAGGGGCAGCTGAGAGGATGCCGCTGGGGTCAAGGCTGTGTGTGTGTGTGTGTATGTGATGGTGTGTGTGAGTGTGTGTGTTTTGTGGAGCAGTCTTTGTACATTTCCAGGGCTGTTTGCCTGGACCGGCGATTAGGAAAAGGTTGAAATTGCAATGGAATTTCTGTGTGAATGTCAGAGAGAGAGAAAGATACAGGGCTAAAAGTTTATGTTCTTTATGACGTGTTCCCCTTTACAAATGTGTGTGTGTGTGTGTGTGTGTGAGAATCAGGCTTGTGGCAGAGGATGCAAAGGTGTGACATTTCATGAAAATGATGGGACCCAAACTATAAGACACATGGATTGTTTTCTTAATGACAGAGGATGGAGTGGTTGGGACCTTTACAGCATGTTTAACAATAAAGATCACTAATTACGATGCAAATGCCTGATTCCCTCATGGAAACAGCAGCATGAGTTAGGTTTTTTTCTTTTAACAGGGGTTCAACTAATAGTTCTTGGTATTATTGATTAAGTTATGGATTATTTTAATTAACAGATTAATTGTAAAGTGTATTAAAAATAAAGGGGACGTAGGGACAGAGGCCCGGTGCAAACATGTAAAGATCAAGGGTCACCTTTTAATTGCATTTTTTGTCTGATTTTGTTATCTCTGCTAGGCAGGAGCCTGGAGAAGATCATGCATTTTTATAGTGCATGCTTGTGTGTGTTTGTGTGTGTATCTTCCCCCAGCCACTCTTGCATACTACTGGACGCATCCGCCTAATACTTTTATGCACATTTATGACTATATGCTCAAGCACCTCTTGTGGTTGCAGTGATGCACAATTTAAATTTTATTTTATTGACTGTTCTGTTTTATGCCCCCATTGACTGGTGACTCCTCACTCCTCTTAACCGGCTGGTCGGGGCTGCAAGTGATCAACAACAGCTTCAGTGTGAAATCTTTTTTCCGCTGGGGACAAACATGTGGCAGTTACGCAAGTGTTGCTGGATTTTTCTGGCATTTTCACTTAGAGATTGACATTTACATGGCTGGTGTTTGGAACCTGCATTTTGTCCCCCTTTTATCCAGCTACTCTCATGCATATGTGGTACACACACAGCCTGCCCTGCACTCCCTGTTGCCCACCCACATGCCTTGAGAAACACCTGGCAGAGATCTACACACTTCTGGTTTAGTTAAGTCTTATTGTGGTTAAAAAAAAAAATAAATCTGAAAGCAAAGAATGAAGGTAATGAGACAGACAATAGCTGCAAATTTTCACATTGTAAAAGCTGAAATATACAGACAATTTCCCGTGGATGAAATAATTGCATTTAATTGTGGACACGCATTGTGGACTAATTGCTGTTGTTAATTGTTTCAGCACCAGATTTTAGGGTTCAGTGTTAAGTCCAATGGGACTCATGTGCCACTTTTCAAAAGACAAAGGCTTCAGTGGGCTTGTTTGCCTTGTAGCGGTCACACTGTCAGCTGCTGCACCTGATCTGTCAAACATTCCTTGTGCAAATTCTCACATGCTAGATCAGTCCCGACTCTATGCCATCCAAAAACCGTCAATCTTTCGGCAGAGCTGGCACCTGGCCAGACAGTATTGTTGTCATCAGCAGGGCTATAATGCTAAACTACACTCACAGCAGGTGCCAAAACCGAGCTCACAAATGTTTTACTGGGACAAACGTATTACAGAATAGGCTTAATCTGTGTGTGATAAATTCTTCAACATCACCGCAAACAGATGGATCCCTGAACCTGGGAACCTACTGAGTAAGCAAACTAGGAGAGAATTAGCACTTGTGCTAACACCGCTAGCTTTGTAGAGGCAGTTCTGTTTTGTAAATGTCAGACATGTTGATTCTGGTATTCAGCATAGGGCATCGCAGCACAGGTCACAGACCTGGAGGGATAGAGGGAGATCAGAGGAATCACTCTGACTAAAGAGAGTGAGTTAGCGACGGCAGTGATGGTGGAGGGGTAGACCGCAGCCGTCGACATGAGGCGAACTGACACAAAGTGTAAGACAAATGGATGTACTGATGGGTAAATGTACAAATGAATAAGCTGATGTTGAGGGAGTGAAGGGCTGGCACGAACAACCTTAAGTGATGAAGTGCTGAAGTGGAGTGAGGAAGGAAGGCGAAGGAAGTGAGAAGAGCTTATGTCTCACATGTGTAAAACAGTTGTTTCACCTTGCTTGCGGTTAAGAGTAGGTCAACTAGCAATGATGCTTAGTGCAAGGAGAGGAGCGCCTCTGCGATGCAGAGTGAGTGAAAATGGGAGCAAAGGGCTGGAATGGAAAGATGCAAGCGAAGAAGGGAAGTAGGATGGATAAATGTGGAGCCAGGGAAATGAAAAGCTGCAACGCACCGTGCTTAAGTGAGGGCACGGCTCGAGAGATGTTGGGAGGGACAGAGAGGGTCAATCAGAGATTCAGGGTGAAAGGGGGTTAGATGGATGGAGGGAGAGTGACAGAGGGGAGAAAATGACAGAGGAGGGGGCCACGATGGGGTCTCTGTGGTGGGGCGATTGCGTGACTGAGAGGAAAGTGCACTGCTGTGTGTGTAATGCTCTCAAGACGGATATTAAGACGCACTGCCCGACTCACACAGTCACTGCCCCTCTCTCCCCTTTTCTCCTTTACTCTCCTCCATTCTGCTCCCTCAGTGGCCACTAATGATCCTCGCGTCCTGCCACACTGCCAGGCTGAGTGATGCCCACTGACAGTTGCACTCAGGCGGAAACGCTGCAGCCCCCTTCCAGGAGTGCTGTGACACACACACACACAGACACACACACACACACACACACACACACACGTAACATACTGAGGTGTAGCACTTTCTCACATATATGTATTAGCTCATGCAAAGCTGCTGACAGATGTGTATTTGAGTGTGTATGTGTGAAAGTATGCGACCATCACCCTCTCTGCACACACGCACACGCACACGCACACACACATACACATACACATCCTTTAGTGGTGCTCACAGTCTTGCACTTACTGTAAATATGCCTCCATCCAGCTGCATCTGTCTTCAGGAATATTTATGTGATGGATAGACGTGGGCCATCGAGGTAATCACAGGGTACAGCTAGCTCGATAATGATGCTACCCGTCTCTTTTTGGCCTGTGAGCTTGATGACAAATGAATGTGTTAAAGCAGACAGAGTGACAATGAGCAGGCCATAAAAACTCTCACCAGAGACTCAGAAATGTTTCAGTAGGAATGCCACTATAAATTACGTATAATTTCTCATTTTATTTCTGCAGGTATGACATCAAACCTACAGATTTGTCATTTAAACTAATGCATGTGCGGTCTACTTAATTTTGCAATTTAGATGAAATGATTAGACAAGGGGTAAAAAGTGCATTAAGTATTCTGTTAATGGCAAAGTTACATTTGGGATCTTTCTTGAATAAAACCTCTTAAAGCACGAGGAGAATTACCTATACATTTCCTTCTCAAAAGGTTAATTCCCCTCTTAGTACGTCCAGTGGTTTCTCTGTATCGTGCTTAGAGTGTGTTGACAGTCAGGGCAGGACTGCTTATGGAAAGTAGCTTGTGGTGCTCCAAGTTTTTAAGTTACAGTTTGTGGCTTTGGCCCAAATATGTAACACTTAAGTAATGGATGGATGGATGGATGGATGGATGGATGGATGGATGGATGGATGGATGGATGGATGGATGGATGGATGGATGG
>JAPZDY010000025.1:7689888-7700043 GCA_029783645.1 Ctenochaetus hawaiiensis
GGGGGTGGGGGGGGTGGGTGTGGAGGGGTGGCAGAGCGGGGGCCTGATTGGTGTCTCTAATTACGGCTTGATACTAAAGAGTAATTAATGAGTTTGTGGCTGATGGCAGCAGCTTTGGAGCGTCAGACTCGATCGCAGGAGATAAGAGCTGTTTGTGCCGAGGCCATGCAGAATCCCACGGGACAGGTCTGCACAAGCACACAGACATATGCACACATACACTGAATGTGCTTACTATTATTAACTGTAAGTCTTTTAATGAGGTACGCTGCTGAGGTGAATTCAGGTAAAAAAAAAAAGTATCTCATGACTTCCTTTATTAAACCAATCAAAAAGGAGTAAAAGACTGTAATGGAGATTTTTAGGCTTTACTTGACAATTTAATTTTGGTTGTGCTATATTAGCAACTTTTCTCTACTTTCAGTGTAGAAATGACAGAATGTAGGCTTTTAATTGTGTACAAATTGTTATTTCTCTTTTTTTTTGTTTTTGTTTTTCTTAGGAAATATTATGTTTTTAAAATGGTAAGTACTCTTTAGTTGGTCCCTTATGTTTTCACTGACTTTTACATACTGGTAAAGACAGGGATTTAATCACATATTAACCAGCATAAACAGTGAGGTATATGCACCTATACCCACATCCAGTATGCTTATATGATATAGTTAGGCTGTGGCTAGAATGAACTAATAAGCCAAATCCCTTGTCCCCTTGCTATGCAGATCATTATTCTTTTTTTATTTATTTCAAAAACTGCTCAAACATATTACAAAACTGTCAACACTGGTCTTCATGCAGTCATACACTACCTTTGTCTCATGGGCTCACTCTAGGGGGTCCATGCTGACATGCAGGTGACCCTTTATGTGATATGTGCAACTTTCAACTAACTAATACCACCGAAGTAATTAGCTCCAAACTCTCTGCATAATCACTCAAAGTTTACACGTGCATGTAATGAGAACTTATAACTCATTAGGTTCCAACTTAGGAAACAATCTTATCAATCAAACCTCGTACAGCAACATTGCTTAAAGATTTCTAAGGTTGGTCTGTTTTTTTGCTCAGATTTTCATCCTGGCTTGGTCCGACACCCTGTGGGGAACAGTTTTGGATAAATGTTTAACTCCTTACTTGCGTTTTCGTTTTCACCCCAAGGGACTTGAAGTCTTTCCTGTAAACTGCAGTGATTAGTTTTCTTGTGCTGCAGGAAACACATTTAGTTTGCCAACACTGATCAGTAAAAAAAAAAAAAAAAATCCAATTATTTTTTGGTGAAAATCTGTGATAAACTACCGTAAATTGATTAGCCTTGTGATTAGTGGTCTGTACGCCTGTACGACACAGCAACAAACAGAGATATTAATGCTAAAGCAGAGAAAAAGAAGAGGGCAATGAAAAGTACAAAGGACAATATATGTGCCTGCGACTGCGTGTGTGTGTTTGGCAGATAGCGAGAGAGCTGTGTGTGGTTGTGGTTGCGAGAGAGAGAGAGAGGGACAGAGAGGGAGACAGCGTGCTGAGGAGTGTCTCTAAAACAGGGGCAGCTGTAGTGTAGTTAATGAGGCCTGCAGTTGAAAGCCCAGTGTGTGAGCACGTCGTGTATGTGTGTGTGTATGTGTGTGTACGTCTCTGAGAGAGAGATAGAGAGAAATAAATGCGTGTGTTTCGTTTGAGGGAGGTGAGTTACCCAGTGTGCAGTCTTGCTTGACCCTCAGTAAGCCTGTCACCTGGAACCAACAGGCCTCAGAGAGGAGAGAGCAGGAGGGAGGGCGTGGGGATGAAACAGAGACAGTGAGGAAGAGTTTTTTTTAAATTTTATTTTATGTTTTTTTTTTTTTAAAAAAAGGCGGCGCCTCTCACTCAACTGAATAACTGAAGCAGACTTTCAGTATAGCCGCTAACAAGCTCTCTGTCTCTCATTCACTCTCTCTCTGCTTCCTTTCATTTGTCTCTTTCTCGTTACCCCTCCATTTCTGAACCCTCTCCAGAGTGCACTTTAATGAACAGAGTGTGTGCGTGCAGCGGCCAGGTTACCATAAGAGATGCCTCACAAGAGCTTCTGATTATAAAACCCATGTAAAGAGACAAAGAGACCGAAAGAGAAAGGCCTCTAGTGAGACAAGCTCAAGCTTTTCACAGCTCACCCCACAGGGAACTGAGCTGTCAGGCGATATGAAGTCCATCGCCTTCATAGTAGCATGCTAGGCTAGCCACTGACAGCTGCCCCTTCAGATACTCCTTAATGGACTTTTTGTTAGAGATGGTCCCTATTACAACAAAGCAGTACTACAAAAATTCTAAATTGGGTCTTTAAAAATTAGTAGGGAGTTAGCAAGGAGTTGTTCTCATCTTTGTCTTTGTGAGAATTCAATCATGTGTCGCTGTGATTAAGCAACCAAAACTATTCAAACTTTGGCAGAAAACACAGTGGTTATGTAAGACCCCTTGACCCATTAAGGGGCTGATTTAAACATGTTTTTGGAGCTTTTAGGAGTCCATGTGACATGCATAACTTAGCGTCAAGACACAGCCAGTTCTGTCCACATGCCTAACAGGTACCTCTACCTCTATCGCTAATTATTCAGTATATCCTGTTTAACACTAAATAAACAGAAATGTAAACACAGCTAAATGTTGTGGTTTTAGAGCCAATTTTAGCCTTAACTGCAATTTGACAAAAGCCAATCTATCATTTCTGTATGGAGGCACTTTAGTTGGAAATACTGAATGGGAGTAAACAGCCGTTCATCAAAAATTAGTACATAATGATGATATTAAGGTCACCTTTAAAGGAGTTGATAGGACAGTTTTGAAACGTCGAATAAATTAAGCTAGCTGTTTTCTCGGGTTACATACCACTCTTAGAAAGAAAGAAAACTTGTAAAAAAAAAATGTGTAACATTTCCTAAAGCAATTTGTACCAGCCCAAGAAGAATATTTCAACTAGTTTCTAATGCAAATGAACTAATCAAAAAAGAAATTGTGAAATGAGTGATCGTATTGTTTCCTAACACAGAAACTCATTACTGGAAAGGAAATTCTCTGAACAAAATCATACTTTTAAAAACAGGTTAAAATATTCTCACACCACCAGCATATTTATTTTAATTTTTAGGAAAAGGATTTTGCAGACTAATTTTTGATTAAATTAATTTGCTAAGATGGAGAATTTTACCGTGTAGTTTTACAACATGGCGTTCCATCAAGCTTCTTTGGTGGATATGATGGCTTTTTCTGTTTGGGCCATATTGAAGTAGCCTAATGGGCTAACAAAGACAAGAGTGGGATTGGATGCTGGAAAACGTGTGTAACTGAGTACTTCAGATGACTTTGCCAGCAGAGAGGTCTTTCCAGAACAACAGAGGTCCCCCTGGCGTTAGCCGAGGTCCCTGTGGTGAAGCTCCGCCACGGGCCTGCCTATCAGGAAATAAAAGGGACCTCTGCGAGCAGAGTATGTATGATGGTGGGATTTGGAGGGCATATTTTTTTTGTCAGCCTGTGAGAGTGAAGCCCTAACAGGCAATCACAGTGGAGGAGGGTGTGCGTGAGGGCATCCATCATAATATTGTCTGCCCAAGGGCCAGTTTCTCAAACACTCGAATTATAGAGATAGCGCTGACAGTAGCACACACTGTCACTTAGACATGTCTGTGTACGATATACACAAGCAGGACGGACACGCACACACACACTAATTCCCCACAAAGCACAACTCTGCCAGTGTACCCCTTAGACACGCACACACACACATACACAACCACGCCAGTGACTTCACATGCTGCTCCTACACACCTCCTAGACACACACCCTTTGGACACAAACTCTCTCTCTACACACACACACACACACACACACACACACACAAACCTTGCCTCTCGCTATTCCCTAAGCAGCAGCAGCAGCAGCAGCAGCAGTAGGCAGGCAGACATGGTACAGTGTGTAGCACAGTGCAGTGTGGTGTGGTGGTGGTGATTCTTTGCTGAGAGGAGCGGTCCAGTCTAGACGGAGGCGATAGACATCTCATTAAGCTCTCACTTGCTCTCCCTCCTCTACAGCACCCGCCGGCTAGCAGCCTGTCCTCACTCTGAGGGCCAGAATGGAGAGGAAAGAAGGGAGAGAGAGGCGATGGAGGAGAGGAGAGATGGGAGAAAAGGAGGCGAGACACAAGGAGGGAAAAATCAGAGGAAAAAAATGAGGGAGAGGTAAAAGACGGATAGTGGGAGGGAGTGAAGGAGGGAAAATTAGACAATGATGATAGCAATAATAGTCTTGATCCTCCAGGAGGCTCACTCCCAGAGGCTGCCTCTCTCTTGCTCTCTCTTTCTCATGCTCCTTCTCTCCTTCAGTCCCTCTGCCTCCCTTCCCTCCTATCTTCCCCTCCTGCTGCTGTTTCACTCTTAATTAATTTCTCACTACTCACCAGAGCCCAGAGCTGCAGCTCTCCTCAGCTGGCCTCCGAGACTGTTCTCAGATCAGCGCTCCCGTTGCCTCACAGCCACGGCAGCTCGTCTCTGCCTGTGCCCTGTTTGGCTTGGAATCAGTGTTGAAGGTAGGCCTACACTGTGACTTTGCCATGAGGTATGGATCTGCACTTAGATCAGTTTCACTTGCTTAAGTCACTGCCAGGCCATCTGCACTGTCAGTCCATTAGATTTAACGGGGTCAGATGATGTGCACTTTAGTGTGCGGCAAAGTCAAATGGCCTGCGCTCGAATCAGATTGTTTTCTTCCATGACCACAAAGCACAGTGTGACTTGTATTAACAATCCCTGTCGTCTGCCTGCCTCTTTTGGTTCTCATGTAGAGAAATCCAAACTAGTTTAACCTAAGAAACTAACTTTTTCAAACTCCTTCTCAAACTGATGGAATTAAAGGGATACATTTTCGTTTATTACAACTTCATCTTGTGTGTGACATTGACCTTCTTATGACAGTCCCTATAATAAAACATTGAAATCAATGCCATGGTTTTTTTTCCCCCATTCTTGTGCACATGTACATATATTGTTGCTTTAAGGGAATATCAATCAAGTAAATTGTACATATGATAGCAACACACAAATACATAAACATAAACCAGAGAGGATCCAGGATGGGGCTCAGGTTTCTGTGAAACAACAAAGTTAATGCTAGCTGACTTAAGCAACTGCTAAATAATAAAGTAGAAAGCAACATAAAAAAAGAAAATGAACACTCACATTCAACCTACTCCTCTGATTATTTGTTGGCTTCGGTGATACACACAGTTTCTCAATACTTATGCTCAATTTTACAACAGTGGTCCAATTTTGCCTCGGACTGTGGAGTAGCCACATTACCATGCTAAAGCCAAGCTAGCCTACAAAACAAACAGCAAAATAACACAAAACACTGCAAAGCTTTCAAGTCTTCAGTCAGGTCATTTTTGAGCTTGTAACATTAGCAGCAATCCTCGACAAAGCAGCCCAAGAGTGTACAGTTTTCAAGTTGTTATGGGGACATTTAGAACACATTTACATAAAAAAGTAAGGTTAATCCACTTTTCACAGTATTAATGCTGTACCTACACCTGCTCTATGATCCAAAAGGACATGGAAATCTCCATTTCTACAACATGGGACCTTTATCTTTGCTTGCATCAGCAGCACCTAAACCCACACACACTGAAACACACTCACAGCCCTACACACACTTAGCCTCCCGACCTTTGCCTTCTTTCCTAATTCCCATCCCACGGTAATCCTAGCCCAGGGCATACCCTAAAGTGCTCACTGAAGCTTTTTCTGCGAGCTACCCTAGTGCATCAAGAAAGGAGGAAAAGGCCCTGACCTAAGGTTTACCACCACCCCCATACACACACGCTCTTTTTTTTACCCCTGAGCACCAGGTCTCTTCCCTTAGCAGAAATTGAGATTTCTTTATTTCTGAGCTTCCTAGCGGTAATTGTTCAGTGAGTTAGAGGAAGGATGGTAGGCCGAAAGAAGGAGAAAAAAACAAGAAACTGAGCAGACAATCTCAAGGTTGCTTTTCAGTGTGTATACAGCGAAAGAAAATGCATGGATGAGCCCAAGGCCACATGTGTATTGTGACCTTCCTCGGGGGAACCAATCACTGTTGGCCTTTAGGTTTGACCTTTAACCCCCTATGGCCACCAATTTAACTAAGAGTAGATCCTACACAGTACTGTTCTCCTTTTTTTTTCTCCCAGCCCTACTACTAATGATGTTTATCTCCGCCTTTGGAGACCACTTGGCCTATCTCTGTCGTTCAGTGCGGTTCACTTACCTGGATATCCTCAGCTGTCCACGGTAACCTGATTTTCTTGAATTCTACGTCACGAGAAGTCTGGTTTGCTGTGGATGAGGACAAAGATGGTAAACACAGCCGCATTTCTGATGGAAAAACCTGGTTTCTTGCATATGATCTCTTATTTACATGACATGAGTTGTCAAACCTATGATGATGACTTTAGATAAGGACAACATCACTGTGCAGGAGTTTTGGTTGGATCAAAGGAAACACCATTGCTGATAGTGAGTATTTAGATCCAAAGTGTAGAAAACTAAAAAGTTTAAATAAGTCTGTGTCTGGAACTGTTAACTTATGGACACAAAAACTGGATTTTAACTAATAATCAGGTTACTTTGGTGCATATAAACATGGTTACAATCTCCTTTTTAGCTAAATCTTACTCTGTCTAAGATCTGTCATTCTTTCACGTCCTCCTCTCCTCTCCTCTCCTCTCCTCTCCTCTCCTCTCCTCTCCTCTCCTGTGCCTTCTTCCATGGTTAAATGAGCCACAGGGGAGCATGAGACAAGTCATAACCTAGCAGCTGGAGCTTCCAGCTGGGTTAAGAGGCCGAAGAGAGTGAAAGAAAAGAGAAAGAGAAGATTCTCCTCATGGAGATGGCAAAAAGCAGGGCTTGCAAGGATAGAACTTTATGTATTAAGTCAAATGTGTCCTTTGTTTGAATACATAATTTACAGTATAATTCACAAAATTTTCCTCTTTTCTGTTGTGTTTTTTTCCATCTCCTTCTTTTCCAGTTGTCCTCACATCATCTGTTCATTTGTTTGCACATTTACATGTAAACTTTTATCTCAGTTCTGAGGGATTTTTTTTAAGTTGGCTGTTTATGTAAAACTTGTTGTGATGTAAACCAGGTTCCTGATCTTTATCCGATCTGTGAACAGGCATGTGGAGTAAAGTGTGTTCAGAAAAAAGAAACCCCAAACTAAACAAAAAAAACATGACAGACGAAAATGTTAATCCACATGCTGACGTGAAAGTGTAGCTGCAAAAATGGGGTGTATAAGCTTGGTTTCACTTGTAGCGCTCATTCTCCTTTGCGATAAGATAGAGGAGCTTAATCCAGCAGACAGTGTAAAAATGCAGCAGCGTCCAGGCTGCCTGAAATCACAGTGAGTTTATCTTCAACTGTTGTGGGAACTCAGCAGAAATTGAAGGACTCTTGCAAAGAAGCTGGAATGCTAAAGACATCTTGACTAACAGTAGACAGTGATCAAAGAAGAGGATAGGGTCACAATAATGAACATAGGAATTTATAACCATGTTGGTCCACATCTATGCAAACATAATGTCAAACTACAGTATATTGATCACAGAATATTGGTGTACATGTGAACTAACTCAACAGAAATGCATCTCTCTTTTGCTTCATTAACCTCAGTCTCTCCACCATGTGCCATCTTCTTTTAACATTTTGTGCAAGTATCTCTGTTTTCTGTTTTTCCTCTTCACATCTGTACCTCCCCCAGACTACAAACATGTTACTTGAGGTTTAAACTGGAAAAAGTAAATGCCCTAACCTAAAGGGCAGAGACCACTGGAGCAATTGTGGTGAGGATCACATGAACAACAAGAACCACATCCGGGTGCCTGTAACCTGGGGCCTGTTTCACCAAATTTGCAACATGCAAAACTCTGATTTGCAATAGAAGAGGAGTTCCCCTTTTGTTCACTTGAATTCATTTCACTAATTAAAACAAATGCATTTCATGAACCCATGAGAGCTCAGACACGCAAATTTTACTGAACTGTCTACAAAGTTTTTTTTTTGAGAAACAGGTCCCTGAACCATACGACCTGTACTCACACTGAAATGTCTGTAATCAAATACTGAAACCAAACTAT
Source organism: Ctenochaetus hawaiiensis (assembly GCA_029783645.1). Classification (NCBI taxonomy): domain Eukaryota; kingdom Metazoa; phylum Chordata; class Actinopteri; order Acanthuriformes; family Acanthuridae; genus Ctenochaetus; species Ctenochaetus hawaiiensis. The sequence goes on from JAPZDY010000025.1 coordinate 7,698,026, forward strand.
TTCCAAGCCCTCGTCACATAAGGTCATGCATTTTTAATCACTGTCAGTATCTGCAACGACAATCGCACAAAATCAGTAAACACTGACTTCTCTTGAACCCAACGCCTCTCACAGCTTTGTGCCTATTTAGTGGTCATCTTAGTTCAATGATTTGAATTATATTTGTTTATCTAGTATCCCATAAGCTGATAGATATCAGCTTTACAGGTCTGGCTAACATGGCAAAAAAAGGTCCAAACATTCCAAACAGTCACTAAGTTTTCCTTTGTGAAAGTGTGGACCTTGTTGTCATGCTGCCACCATCCTGTCCTATCTCTTGATGAACTGCCCATATAAACCTACATGTAATCTGAACTAGATCACTCTGATATGTATCGCATACATGTTGATACGTAACCTGAAATATACAAATGTAAAATATTTGTTATCAGCCAAAAACAAACAATGCCAACAGTTTTTTTGTGTTGAATGGACTGAGCCAAGCCAAAGTCTCCAGTTGGGATTTTTTTTCAGTAACATCTGATCTTGGTTTACTGCACCTTCCAATTACTTCTTTAATTTAAAAGACATCTCTGCATGGTTAAATTTGAAATCACAAAAAGCCATTAACTTCAGCATGATAGTACTTCAGTGCATGCCACTGTAGCCTAAAGCTATCACTTGCTATATATATGTCACTATAAATCAGATAAGCAGCAGGAATAATGTAATATGTTATTCATAGGGTCTAAAAGGATCAGAGAGGATTGAAACAATGAATGAGGTGAAAATTCTGCCTCTGGTAGTAAAATTACATAACCATCCTCATAGTCCTATAGGTGGGATGTTGACATGGGAGGTATACTTAGAAACGTAGTGGTGGGGGGTGCTAATCCATATAATTTGAACTATTCTGCATCACCCAAAAATGTGCAGCTTCTCGTACCTTGAACTATAAATTTACACATCACTTAAGTCTCACGATAATGAGATTTGAAATGAATAATAAGATTTAAAAAACATGCAGAGGGGCTAATCTGGGATTGTTATTTTTGTTTTGGCGGTTTACACATTTTGCCACCATTTAATGTTTTATGACAAGCCTACCTCGCCATCTGTGCACCATGAAAACCATGATAAATGTTAACATCTGACTTGAACGTGGCATCCCGTGGGATTTTTATTTATCCTCCATGTTCTCACGTTTAGAATAACACAATTATCACGTTTAGGAAATTATATCAGATCAAACCGCTGACAGGAATCCCCAGCGACATCTCGTTCATTATTAGCTGAAAGGGCCTGAAGTGAACCTAAACCAGACCTCCTATTGTGTAGAAAGGAGGAGGGGGGGGGGCAGCATGGCAAAAGGGGTGGATGGTGCAGGCCAAGCATAAGCAGAAGAGCAGGCCAAGTAGATAGGGACTGCTCCCCAACCTCCCACCCATGAACACTGACACTAATTGAGAGGTCTATGAAATATAAATGATCTCTGTGGTGGCCCCCCTCTCGCTCTCCCCTCTCCCCTCCTCTGTTCCCCACGTCCTCTGTCTGCCTGCTTGAGTGACTCAAGATCAAGATTGCATGTAGACGCTGTGTTGGCATGCGCATGCCCCGCTGCACATGAGGTATATCAGGGATGGTCTAATGGATGTGATCGGTCAGCCCAGTCGGTCAGTGTGTATTTGTGTGTGTGTGTGTGTTTCTGTGTGTCTGTGTGAGTGCGACAGAGACAGCGAGAGGGACAATGCAAAAATGAATGTGGAGGATTTTTATTATCTTGTGGTAACATGTGCAAAGAGGAGAAGAATAGAATTATATAACAAGTGTATATGCTCGTATGTGTGCATTCTTGCTTCTGTTTGTATTCTTGTAATAATGAAATATCCTGAGAGAAAAGTGAGAAATATCCTTGAACACAAAATTCCTTTTGCTTGGTGATCTTTTTTTGTGTTAGGTTTGGGTTGAGGTTAGTTTTTTTTTTTTTTTTTAGGTTCCCTTTTTAAAAAATACAACAACCGAAGGCGCATATTGGTTTT
>JAPZDY010000025.1:7700143-7717876 GCA_029783645.1 Ctenochaetus hawaiiensis
TGAGGAGTTATTGTGGGAAAAAATGTGGGGAGGGGAAGAAGTGGTACACTGGGAAAACACGAACTAAAAGGATGCACTCAACATTCTCACAACATTGTTGACCAACGTAGGTGGCAGTGAAGTGGGTGGCAAAAATATGGCTGTGGGAAAATGGCGACAACTTCTTCCCGCCAACCTCAATCAAATTAAAGAGCTGGGTATTGTTCTGTGTGCAAATCCAACACTTTCATAGATATATATTTATTTTGTATGTGTATATATAGCAAAACCAACATTGCTGGAAGTACGGTAGTGTGTTTGTTATATAAGGCAGACTGAAAAGGTGTGGAGGTCACTGCCACCTTGAATGTGTAGCCTATTGTGTCTGTCTGTCATGCCAAACACTGGAGTTTGTGCATCTTAGCTTTTTTTCAGCTGTAACCATTATTTATCTTTGAAGAAGAGGTTTGACTTTTTGGCAAAAATGCTTGTTTGCGTTCTTGCTGAGAGCTTTATGAGAAGTTTGATGCCCCGTCATGTGACATATATATGTAGCTGCTGTCAGCCAGCGGTTAGCTTGGTTTAACACAATGGAAACAGCTAGACTGTAAAAATGTGTACTACATGTGGTAACGAGTCAGACTCCCATAACCAACATAAAGTTCTGTGACAGTGAAAGGCCATTTTTTCACTTTACACCTTGGAGCTGTTAGCAGGCAGATTTTTGTTACCTTTAGATAAAGCCAGTCTAGCTGCCCCCTCCTGTTTTCAGTCTTTGAGGAAGACGAGCTAACTAGCAGCTAGGTTTAGCTGTGGACATGAGTACCAAAATGTGTAAGAGACCAAGGGGCTCATGATGTGAGTTACGTGTTTCGTCCTATCAAGTTGTAAAAGGAACATATTCCCTTTCCACAATAAAGTTAGCAATAAAAAAAATATGCAACACGTGGTTTCACTTCAAAAATAAAGCTAACTGAGAAACAAACTACTTGGTTAGCATTAGGAGGAGATTATAGTCGGGGTTATAATTCTTACTTCCCTGAATCATTAATTAGTGACAATTAGTCCCACAGTTTTGAATTTTGTTGTTTTGTTGTGAAGTCCTGACAACCAGTCTAGAGATTTTTATGCTTTATAATATGTTTGTCCTTTACTCCAGGAGTCATTATTGCCCCCTGCTGGAACTGCATCCTCATTCTTGTGTTTACTTAAACATACTTAGGCAAGGCTCGTATTACTGACATGCTACCCCATTGCGGTGCAGGGACCTGTTGCATGCTTTGGTATAAGACTTGGCTTGACATAGAGGAAGTACCAATCAAGAACTGAGAAGCCAGTTTCTCAAATGTCAAAGTATTAATTTGACCATAACCATTTAATGAACCACACTTTAGCTGCCTTGTGCAAATATTGTAGAAATAAGCAGTGTCAAATAGATTTGACCTGAACATTCAAAAGCATCATTGAATTCAGTACAAGGTTTTTTTTTAAAAAAACTTGTTCAATGTCAGAGCTCTCTCTGTTGATAGGTTTTGTGCAAACATGACCAACGTGATTAAAATTTGACTTGCACTCAAGGTAAGCCAGGTCTCCTTCAATGTTCTTTCATTCGTGGACATTTTTGTGTTCAGCAAATTGCTTCCTTTAACCTGGTCAGAATTTAGATTAATCAGGCCTACACAATACAAAAATGGCTTTCCAAAACAAGATCAAGTTCAGGCGGGAGCCTAAATGTAGACACGCAGACCATCGATCGATCAGGTGAGCAAGACCCTGCCTGTGTGTACAGAAAACCCGTTCGGAGCCAGTTATCTAGTAGCCACTTGGCCTCATAATGTGTGTGGCGTGAAGGTTAGGGTCAGAGGTTAGTCTGTGAAGGTCTTTACAAGTGCAATTACACAAACGTGTTTTCATCCGATGTGTGTGTGTGTGTGTAAGTGTGTCTTTAGATGGAGCACATGGATGGAGAGGTCACTCACTCGCCTTGCAGCTGCAGAAGAAATGTTGAAAGGTCAAATGTAGAGGACAGATGAAGAGTTGTTGCCACTGTGGTTATTTTTAGGAGATCCACATTCAGACCAAATTCACTGAGAAATTACAGTATAACGGGATCTCTTATCTTATTTTCCATCTTTTGCTCTTTCAATTCCCAGTACTTTCATTTATTTTCCATCCTTTTCATAATTTTATTGAACTAAATATTAAAATGAATCCACTAATTTAATTTGACTTGGTCAATACATTTATATTAAGAAATAGTAAAAAAAAAAAAAAAAAATTCATTAGAATTTTAAAGCTCCGTGTGTGTATCTTTGGCAAACACACACACACACACCAACACACACGCTCTCCCTCCTGTCCCGGCTTTCGAGAATTCCTGCAGAATGTTGCTTACCATCAGCACTTTGCCTTGGCTGTCAGTCGTCTCCCTGCTCTCTCCGATGGCTCACACACAAGTGGGAAATCATGGCTCTGTGTGAGTGTGTGTGAGCGTATGTTGTGTGTGTGTGTGTGTGTGTGTGTGTGTGTGTGTGTGCAGATGCACTTGACTGTTACAGTACATGTGTGTTTGTGCATGATCAGCTGAAAAGCCTGGCGTCGTTCTCAAACTGCACTGTGGAACAATACTTGCAGGAGAAGCTATCTCGCTCGCTCTGTCTGAAAATAAAAGATCTCCGTTTCGATGAAATACCGACACTCAGATTTGCCCTTTTCCACATGATAAGTGACATAAGCTGACATCAGGGTCAGCCATGCAGTAAGTTGTAGAGCTGTGGAAAGCCATTCTGGTCCACTCCAGCGGTGTTAAGCTCCTTTAAATCTCATTATCTCCCTCATTGGCATCTGCAGTGCATTTTCCACCAAATGTCACATTATAATTTATGAGAGTCAAAATCAGCCAGGCTTTTCTTTATAGGTGAGTATGAGAAAATCAATGAATTAAGCTCCATCATAAAGTCTGGGCATGAGAGGAAGACAGAACAAGAAGCGCAAAGGAGAGGAGTTTCTGTGAATGCACCCTCTTAATGTTCATTAACTTTTATTTTTTCCTCTTTTATTCCATTCCATTTTTTCTTGTCCCTTTCACCTCTCTTTTCTTTCCTATTTATATCATCACAGCCTGAATGCATCTTGCAGAAATATGAACAGAAGCCTCTCTTCACTCTGTGTGCTGTCTTCTTCTTTTCTTTAAATTATCTCCTCTTTGTCTCCTTTACATATATTTTTGTCCCTAATTAATTTTAACAGGAACATGCTGGGGCTGGAAAGTACCTGGAATATGGAGTCGAGTGTATATAAAACTACATCTGCTTCGAAGTCCCTGCACACCCACACAGGTGTTTTCAATCAGCCTGAGTGATAAGACCTCTTTAAAATCTGGGCGGATCTGTGCTGGGAATTACTTAATGTTACAAAATTCTATGAACCAGTGGGAATAATATCGGCATCAGTTCTCCTACTCTAACAGGTGCAACAAAACTAACAGGAGAGTAAAGGCGATGCCAGTCAAGGCTAGTTTGTACTTACTAACACAATCTGTAGGTCTAATATATGTAAAACCACCTGTGTGGGTGGACTATTGGCGTGCAGGGGCTTTACTGCAAACCCAGAAGGGACTGGGAATAAACTAAATGTATCAAATTTGCTATTTTTTTTTCTTGCAAACAAGCTACCATATGAATTAGCCTAGCTGAGTGTGGCTCTGTGATCCAGAAACATTAACTTAATATTCTTCTGAATACTTTGAGATCTGTATAACTGGTTTTTGCAATATAATACTAGGTGGTTAAAAAAAGCCACATTCTTTGGTGTGATTAAGCCTTTCAGTTTAGAGGAATCTTGGTGCTATTGCTGCCTCTTTTTTTTGACATTTTTGACATTTTCTCCCAAAATAAAAAAATCCAATAGACCTGTCTGTCGGCCATTGCTGCTGGACATTCTGACTTATCAGGAGAAGCGCAGGTGAGACTAATAACCTTGATTACTGCTCTGTTTCATAAAGGTGTTTTAGTGAGGCCCAGACTGTGTCCAGCTTCAACACCATCAGGCTTGGAAAAATGGAACACAGCCATTTTCAATCCTATTAGTCACATGTGTGTTTGATCAGTAAAAGGTCCTTTTTTTGGTAAGTGGTTCACGTCACTGCCAACTCCAACTGTTGGACTGGATGTAGACAGACGTACTTCACACACACTGAGTTACAAACACATGGATTATCAGCCAAAATAAACAAAGGTTCACACCGCCCCCTTGTTACATCCCACCCCTCTTCTGGTATTCCCACCTTTCACACTTGGAACACTCATGCCGTGTCCATGTCTATATGGATGTGTGGTAAAGATGGGAAAACAATCTCATGTTGATGAAATGCGATCCCTGACATCATGAAGACAGTTGTATGAATACAGAGCTGGTTCTTTCAGAATTAAAACACTATGTAATGACAATATGACAGTTACGCTGTGTGATGATCTCTATCTGATGTGAACAATCCGTATTTGTTTGGTTTTCAGGCTCTTCTGCCAAGTCAGATTTAGTGGAGATTTCAGAAAAAATCTGTTTCTAAGTGATAATCCTAACTTGAATCTTGGAAACTCAAAATTACATTAATTCTGATATGACATGAAGGCAGCTTTAAGTCCGACCCCCTGGGGCTGGAAACTATGTCTCTGTGATTCTTGTGCCACCTGGTATTAGTTATTTTTTAAGTAAACTGGGGTTCAGTTTGTTTGTGATGAGAATGCAACATGAGCAAACTGTAAGATCTTGCGACACATATGACACTGATGTTTTCGATCCACTGTCACTATCACAGTGTGTCATGTTGTGCTACAGCGGTAAAATACATGCCTACTTTAAGATATCATGGTAAAGTATGAAATAGTCACAACTCTAACTTTTCACCTCCAAAGTGAAAAGTACAGTACTTCCAAAAGTCACTCCTCTCCACTTTCCACTGTTTTCATGACTTTGTCTCTTTTTCTTGGCTCCTCCACCTCCCTTGTGTCACCTTTCATATGTGCCACATTCTCTCCATCCAAATCATCAGTTTCTTTCTTCACCAATCCTCCCTTCTCTCTCTCTCTCTCTCTCTCTCTCCCTCCCCTCAGCATCCTCCGATTTCCTTCTCCCTCCTCACCCAGGTTTGTCATCTGCCACTGTGGCATGCTAACACTCTGACAATGCAGGCCGCTGAATAATTGATGTGTGGATGTGAAAGTTTGATGCCTGACTCGCGGGCAGATTGAACCTGCAGGCAGCATGCCTTTGCCCATCAGCCGACTCCCTGCTCTCTGCGCCACTCAACACTCTCTCTTTAACACATACACACACACACACACATTAGCACACAGTACACATATCTCCCAATGGACTCCTCCACTTCTCTCAAACTCATTGTAAAACCTCTCAGATATTTGCAGCAAGATTCTGTAACTGCTACACATAGAAATTGACCTACAATGTGTTATGCTTTTACCAATACTTGACCTGTCACCTCTATGATACTGTTGGAATAAATACATGCCATATTTTCTTGAGTACAGACAATGTAGAGTACAAGTTGAAAACACCACTTTGGTGTCAATGGATGAGAAAATATTCCACAAAAGAAATCAGTTTAGCAACATCAAAATGTTTAAGTTTAGTTAAAAATGAGTTAAGTCCCAAACTCATTTGATTGTTATTATGTGACCCCTTCTGCACATAGTGGACACATTAAATAGGGAATTACATAAACAGAATCTTCCAGTGTATAAAATGAAGCCTAATATTGCATGTAAAGTGAACGTAGAGTGCTGCGATGTATTCATGGGTCTTTTGTGTATTGTTTCAGTTGATTTATTACCTGAAGAGTCAATCTTTTCAATAATTTTTAACCAGGAAATGTCTTTTTTAATATTACCTTCATAAAACTAAGATAGGCTTGCAGAGGTCCGGATATCATTACACCTCTGCTTGGCAGCTGCAAAAGCCCTAAAAAAGACTTACCATCACTTTAAGAGAGAAGTCACTTTAAATTCTGTGTGCAAGACAATGTCAGTAGCATTTCAAGTAAATGTAGTGTGCTGTTGACCATTATCCAAGTGAAAGGATTTACTGTATTCACCACCTAGTTAAAATCTAAATACCTATTTCTAAGGTAGAAACGAGTAAACAGAAGTTTATCCTGACCTGAAATTCTGAAATATATTTGATAACCCTAAAATAATTGATTAAAAGATTTGATTGTCAACATAACCTGATTAACCCATTAAAAACAGCCCATAACTGCAGTTACTGAATCCTAAAGCATTCAACTGAGAACTGCTTTTGTCATTTCTTACAGCATCCTACACATTTAGGACCCACAGAAGTTAAAGATTAAAATTAAAACTATTTTTAAAGATAAGTCATTTTTTTTCGTTTGCTGCTAAAAATAACTCATTCTTCACTTTTTTGAATGCAAGTAAATTATTCTATTTACATGAACATGTTCACACTGCTTTTTTATTGAATGAACAGTGTGTGACATTATGATGCACACTAACTGCAAAGCATCTCAGGTTGCATACTGTGTCGTGTCCAAAACTCAAAGGTCTAAAAAAGTAACACATTTACTGCTTCATACTTGGTTTGCAAGCTTTGTTTATCACCGCTTTTCATGTGAACTTGAACTGCCCACTATGTGCTGCACCACATTTGCTTACTCCAGTAACTTAAAAACAGCTGTGCAAGAAAAAGTTGAGAGAAAAATGCACAGTTTGCTTGACATTTGTTTGAAAGGTAGGAAACTGCATGCAGCCATGTTTACCACAAGAGGAAAGCAAAGAAATTGTAGTTGTTGATGTAGTTTTGCAAACAAAGCTTGCTGTAGCCTCACATTCATGCACATTTTACGTACATCTAACACTTCTCTCACTGTATATTATTTGTCATTAATGCAATATTAACAACAGGAATACAACTTCAGCTACAATAAGCTGTATTCTTTCACATAGATATTTCAGGGCAGGGATCAGTTTGCCATGTTGTTGGAGGTGCATACAAAGAGCTCATCTGTAGTAACACTGGACTGCACTCATAATCCAGATTATGACTTTAAATTCTTTCTTTTCTAACTGGTGCCAGTGCATAAGCGTGGTAAAGTGGTGTCGTGCAGGGATCTGCTAGAACCTTCATCTGATGAAAAAATGAAGACAGAGCTCCAAATATGCATTTTTTAAATTCCCAAGCCATGAGAAAGAGTGTGAGGAAAAAGAACTGTGGGCAAAAGCTCATTCTGGACAAGATTCAGTCACACAGAGGCAAAAAGCATCATCAAGACACAAAGTAAAATCTGTCTGGATATGTACATCTGTAATATGATAGAAGATAGCATATCCAAGTTTGAATGAATTGAATGAACATTATACCGAACAGATTTTGAAGATCCTCAGAGAGGTCAAGGTAAGGAGATTCAAAAAAACCCCACCCACACTTAAACTTCACACTCGATTCAATAAATTCTTCCTTCTCATTAACACCGTCCCAGACAGGGAATAAAAATTTGACACCTGTGCTCAAATGAATCACAGTAAATCTGGACTGAATTGCCCGAAAGCATCATGGAACCACTTTCGTCATTCAAGGCAGCAAGATGAAGTTTTTTTTCATAAACTAGCAAGCTAACTACACAAAAGGCACAATGAAACCTTTAACACTCCACTAAAAGCCCAGGTGGCACAAATAAAATCTTGGTAACATGCTAGCTGGTGTTTTTTGGATGCTCAAAGCTTTTGGAAAACCCACTGCAGATTAACATTTGATATTAGAAAGGCACCTCCAATAATAAGCTGGATACCATCGCTTAGTATTGTGGGTTAACATGATGTTTGTGAAGGGAAAAGATGCTAGCATGCTAGCACATTGGCTTGTTAGCTGAGCACCGTGGCATCACCTCAGATGACCTTGTTTCAGATGTGTGTGCTCATGGATGCGTGCTGGTCTGAATATAAATCATTTTTGTATGAAGCCTCAAGTTGTCTCTGTAGTTTCTACAACTGCAGCTTGATGTCGAGTGGAAAACATTCCACTAATCAGTAATCACGCCTTAAAGCATTAGAGCCACCGCTTACATGCTCAGATTTAAAATGCCTCAATTTTAGCATTTTTTCTTTAATCTACAAGGTCTCCTTTAAATATACTGTGGAAATGACTGTTTATAGCTCCAGGATTTCTCATCTTTCTCCCTCAGGTCAGAATTGAAATGGGCCAAAAGTGTCTCCATGAACTCTGCTTCATACAAAATAGAACTCAAATGACTTTAAGCAGCCAGAGACGACCTCCAGGTGATTTGAATGTGTAATTGAGGAATCTCATGGCTGACTCAATAAAGAGACATCTTGGCTTAGTTCACATGAGATTTAAGGTGACTCATATAAACCTCTGTGTTCAATACCGGATCACCAGTTAGAACAGCGTGCACAAAATTTGACTTTGCCATCACAAGCCAATGCAGCATGAGCGCTCCCTCTCTCCCTCCCTCCCTCCATCCTTCCCTCCTTCTGTCTATTGTCTACTGTATGTGAATGTGTCATGGAGGAGACGTTAGGGCCCTGCCTGCTGATTTATTCATGATATGACTTTTAATATCATTTACTGGGACATTGGAGCCTGCATCTCAAATAGGCCTGCAGGCACCTCTGTGTGTGTGCGTGCGTGTGTGTGTGTGACAGAGAAAAAATGAAACAGAATGTACTTAAACTTGCACATGCATTTTTTTTGTACTGTATGTATGCATGAGTGCAGATGCGAGGTGTGTTTGTAGGAAATAAGCACATGCATGCATTTTATGGGATGATACTGTGACAAGCTGGGTTTCTCTCAAAGTGCGTTTGGGTTGGAGAAGAGGTGGACTTCATGATGATTGCCTATAATATGGTTGTGATTGAGTTTTTGGACAGCAGCAAGAAGTCATTGTGTAATGGGCAATAGATAGCAATGGGGGCCGATACCAATCTGTTATGCAGCATAGGGTGTGGAGAGGAATGTGGGAGGAGGTGTCTACTTTCTTTGGTGGAAGACTGTTTTGTTAGCCAACATGCATGCTTTCATGTGTGTGTGTGTGTGTTTTCATTTGATTTATTGCTATATGTATTTGTCGGTACATGCTTGACAGCTACAGTAGCAAAGCCACTGAATGTTAACTCTGCAGTCAATGTAAAATCAGATTCGCCTACTGTATGTTGAAATCCTGTCATATTTTTACTGGATGATACACAATATATTTAATCTAAACAAAGACACCTTACATAGATTTTTTTTGTCAATTGAATCCATGTGTGCAGTTTTTTTTTTTGTCAAACCATACCTATTAGTGACTATAATTAAATGATGAGGAATAGGTGGGTGGATGGAACAGGAGGCAGACAGAGAAGGGGGCGGCTGGAAAGCGTGATTTAATTTGGTTATGATCTAATTTGCTTTGGTTAAAAATGTATGCAAATCCCTCTTAGCATAAGGGATCAGTGAGGAGAGGCGACACCTCTCTTGCTCTCTCTCTCTCTCTCTCTCTCTCTCTCTCTCTCTCTTTCTCACTCCTGCTGTCACCCCTCCTCCTCCTCTATTTTCAGTCCTCCTCCTCCCTCTGTCTGTGGCCACTAATGTGAGATGTGTGAATCGGAGAGAGCGTCGTGTACATGTGTGCGTGTGTTGTTGGAGGTGTGCTCTTTTTTTTTTTTTTTAAAGCGGCCAGAGGAGCCCACACTCATTGGGTGTTATTGCACCTCATATCTGTTGGCTGAGAGTCTGCTACAGCCTGGCTATGGGTGTGGGGTGCTTCTGTGAGCATGTGTGTGTGTGTGTGTCTGTATTTTTTATGTGTGTTTGTTTGGCCTGACCCCGTCTGCCAGTGAGCCCTGTGTAGGAGTGACTTTGCCAAGCCGCCCATGTCTCCCAGAGGTTGATCTTCCCCAAAGCCCAACACTGAAGGTCACAGCGCTGAACACAAATCTCCTCTCTTTCAGCTTCCTTCACCATTCTTCATCCTTTTCTGGTCTTTCTTTTCTTTCGCGTATGAACACACACACACACATGCACACACATGCAGTCTTACTCTCCACCCCTGTCCAGTCGGTCATCTGTGCTTGCGGCCACTGACAACCTTCAGCCTTAGAAACAAGCCTTATACACACTGTACATGTGTACTTACACTGTGAATGCTTTTCTTTGTGTGTGTGTTTTTGTGTGTTTTCAGGCTACTATTCATTTTATGTGTGTGTGTGTGTGTGTGTGTGTGTGTGTGTGTGTCTGTGATTCTACTCTATTGTGTCTGTATAAGGAGCAGGCCATCTAGGTAACTGCATCTATTTGCATGGGGACTCAGAGTATTCATGTCACTCTCAATTTCTTCCCGTCTCTGCACCCTCTCTCAGCCTGTCACCACTGCCTCTCCAAGTTTACTGTAATGAACTCCGGTTTGCCTCTGTGCTCCCCTCTCCTCTCTCTTTCTCGCCTGCTCTCTCCTCCTCGTCTGACTCCAGCCAGGCAGCCAGCCAATCAGATGTTTAGTCAGGCAACCAGACAGCCAGTGTACCTATCAGTCATCCAGCTCCAGTCAGCCAGACAGTTAGCCAGAGAGCCGGTTGCCCTGGCAGCCGTCATGTCAGGGGGATGGTTAGTTAGTTAGCTGGTCAGCATTATTGTGCCGGTGAGTCAACCACAGTCATTAAAGGCAGGGGCAAAAAAAATAAAGAAAAAAGAAAAAGTGAAATGTTAGATTTAGATTTTCCAACCAAGTGGACCAAATTAGACCAACTGTATTTCAGAGTGGATCAACTGAGTCATTCACTTTTTGTTAAAGATGTTCGACTTTTACTTTTCAAAATTGGTCATTGCAGCAGGGAATAAAAAGTGCAGATATAAGTGCAGAGCCACAGCTTACCCGAAGTTCGCTCTCCCCAACTGTTTCTGCAGAGAGCAATTTTGCTGTTTTTCTCCGTTTTCTTGCCTTCTTGCAAACTCCAGCATAAGTTAGAGATATATAACCTTTTTTTAAAACCTTATATTTGATGAATATCTGTTTTTGTTTTGCACAGGGACACATGAGAATTAATTCTTGCAAAATTTCTTGGATTGAATAGCTATGAATTTTTTTTTTTTAAATGCTATTTTTATTTGATACTATACGGTTTAAAGAAGAACTGGGAGAATTAAAGGGATAGGGATCAATAATTTCCATGATGCAGAAAATGCAGGCAGAATTGCAGATAAAATAAAACAAAAGTGACGTGACAAAGATGACTAAACATGAATGCATTATATAAAAATCTGTGTTTTCTCATCATTATAAGCAGTTTTTTCAGCATCTAAGCCAGAAAAAATGCATTGCCACATCAGCTGATGTAAGATGCAATTTTGAAGAAGAGTGTGAAGATGTCCAATATTATGTTTTAGTTTTATGGATTTTTTTGTTGGGGGGGATCTGGAAAAATAAAAGCAGATTTTTTTTTAGGGTCATGCAGTAGAAGTGCTGGTTGTTACTGATGCAGAGGCACTGTGGTTGTTGAGCAGCTTAACATTTAGATAATAAAGATAAGGTAAACTAATTACGCAGCTCTTAAGGGTTATGTTAGATTTTTTTTTCCAATTTCAACATTTTCAACTCATGTGAACACATCTTCCCCACCCCAAGCATATTTATGTCTGTTTGCGTCTTCCCTTTAAACAATTTGCAGTCCCCTCTATAATTGGCTTTTCATTGTGTCTAACACACAGTAAATCTACATGCTTTTCCACATGTTATTTTCCATATTTAGTCAGCTGTATAATTTGTGCTTCATTCTGACTGTAAAAACAAACGGAAAAAAAAAAAGATTAAATTGACAGAAATGCTTTTGTTTAAGGTATCTGGTCTTTGTAATTACAGTCTGAAAGACGGTAAATCAGTTTGTTTACTGAGTCAGTTGGTCAGTCAATCAGTAACGCAGCCATTCACCCAGTCAGTCAGTCAATGCAGTCAGTCAGGCTGTGTCTGCTCTCTTACATAAGCAGGGCGACAGATGCTGAATCATGAGCTGCCCGCTGGAATGCTCTCTCTACCCAGAGGGTGCCAGGAGGGAAGACGGCACACACACACACACACACTCACTAACTGTATGCATTCATGCAAACATCGTGCACACACATCAGCATGCATGCCCAAACACACACACATGCACACACACACACACGCTGCATGCCATGCACCATTTCACATGAGACTCAGTCCTCATGATTGAACTCCAGAGGAGAGATGGCAGAGGAGGAAACACAGTGGGGACGGAGAGCGAGAGAGGTTGAGTGCCAGACAAAAAAGGGTGAGAGAAAGAGAGAGAGAGAGAGAGACGCTTGCTAAAAGACTGACAGAGAGTTCAAGAGAACGGGGGAAGAAAGGAGAGTGAGATCTTCCCTCAGTTGTCTGTGAGGGTTTTGATGTGGTTTAAAGGGTTTTTCATGTTACGCAACTTTGAAGGCGAAGCGTTTGATGTTTAGTTTGCTAGTTTGCTATTGGATTAATCTCTCTACCTTCTACCTCTCTTTCTCCGCAATTTATCTGATTAGTGCGAGGGGCTTGCATCACCCTATTCTTCCCTTTGTCTAGAACAATACTCAGAAGGGGTGTTTTTCAGCATCTCTTCAGAAACTTGGCAGCTATCATCTATTTATGGGAGAAGCAATTGAAACTGGAATTGAAACTGGTCCTATTTGCCTGCCTGTCTGGCCTTTCAAAAACACAAGTGAAATGGTGATGGAACAATGACAACTATTTCTCTCTTTTTCCCCCCTCTCATCTCCCCGTTTCTCTCACTACCTCTTCCAATCTCGCCTCTGCATGTCCCCTCAGCATGGGTGATTCATTTGTCTCCAACACAATATAGCACAACATGGGCTCGCCACCGTCCATATTGCCACAATGCTTATTTGTCGAACGCCGAGGATTTCATAAATGTATTTCCACACTCACTCCTTCCAGCGTTTTTCTTCTCTGCCCTTCGTCTTTTCCCCTCTTTCACTTATTCCCTTTCCTCTCCAGCAGCAGCACACACTTTCCAAGTCCCCCCCTCCCCTCTCCCTCTCTGTTTTCCATCCCTCTTTCCCTCTCTCATCAGACGAATGTAAGAATAGAACAGGGGAAGCCCTCTCACCTCTCCCTGCACGCTGGCTAATTAGCATATTCATGAGAGGTTCCATAAATTATACATGAGATCCGGAGGGGAAACAGAGGCAGAAGAATGAGACGTGGACACACATTCTCACACACACACACACACACACACACACACACACACACACACACACGCACGTGCACGCACTCCCTATATGCAGGTATGCTCACGCACACACAAGACAAACATGCACATAGACACATCCTCACTTTCTCTTCCGCTCACACCCTCTCTCAATCACACAACGCAGACGGAGAGATACAGACAGGTAATTGGTGAGAAGGAGTGTGTGGTACAGTGCATTGGCAGTGTGCAGAGGAGACGGCACACACAATTTTATAAGGGAGAAGTAGAAGTCATTCTCAGTGAGACAGGAAATGCAGTGCACACACAGTCACAATGCTTAGGTTGGCTGTATTTTTTCTCCACAATTGAAGGTAAGAGGGTTTAGGCACTTTGAGGCACCAAGTAAGGTTAATGCAGCTCCGGGTTAATGCTAAAAGGAAACTCTAGAATGAAAAGTGTTATGTTAAGTCTGATTTTGAGGTCATAGGTTTACATTATAACCAGAGAGAAGGAGAACTATGGGCAGAAGGTCACAGAGATTACTCAAAATGTGACATCCATACTGGAGGAAAAATCACTGCTTTATTATATTGAAGATAATTAGAACGTCAGAGGATCCGGTGGTGTTTGTCTTTTGGTTGAGCAAGAGCCGTTAAGTTAAGTACCATCCTTCAGAAGGATGCCGCGTTTGTTTTAAACCCAATTAATGTCTTTTTCCGTATTGCATGATGGATATCACATTGGAGCCTCAGCAAGTTGACGGAGGACATGACGTCTTTGTCCTCATATGTCATAATTACATTCAGTCCAAAATTAATGCTATAAGATGAAAGCTGACGGGAGGCTGGAGTGTGTTTCTGGATAAAATGGGTCTTTGATGATGAGAATGAAGATGCATTCATGTCATTCAAGACATGCAATGTAAAAATAAGTTTTATAAGATTATCAAGGATGCAAAACCAAAGACTTAACAAATAAGTTAATTGATTGCCAGCCTCCCTCTTCCCTTTGATTCGTGGTAACTTGGGAGTTATCAATAGGCCAAAAATGAAACGATGATTACAATTACCTTAAATAAATGTATGGACTTTTTTACAGTTTGAACTTTGCTGGACAGATTTTGGATAACATTAGTGCCCAGATTAACAAGAACAATAATGATGATATTGATATTGCTGTTTTTAGACATTTAATTGCACAAATATTACATATTATAAATTATTTGGATGAAGATGAACAAAACACCCCCAGCTCTTGTCAAAATATTTTTATTATCAATTAATTTGTTGATATTTTTTTCATTGATCAGATATTAGTTTGATCTATAAAATGTCTCTGAGAATTTATAAATTGTTTGTTTTTGGACCAAAACAGCAAAACCCCAAAATACTCAGTTTATTCTACAAGACAGAAAAAGGCAGAAAATCTCCACATTTGACGAGTTGGAAGTATTTTTGCCAGTTTTACTTGAAAAAAAAACCTAAACAATGATGCAATTAGCAAAATAGGAAGATTATTTTTTTGTCAGTTGCCTGGATGAAAAATAAACTAATCGTCTCTGCTGAACTTCATCCTCTCCTTCGTCCGTTCTGGAGTCAGGTTGACCTACATGCCCTCAGCATGAGGAAATACACTGAAATGAAATGTAATATATAAAAAAAATCTTTTTTTACATAAAAAGTTCATACCATTGCCATTGACTAGATATAAATATTGAACTCTTAATCACACCTGAAAGGCGGGTAACATCAAATATTTAGTAACATATTTATGGGCACAAGTTAAACACATCATATATTAAAACTAAACAGACATGATTTACATATTTTAAATTAGTATATCTAGCATTACATAAACACTTCAAACAGTGAGACCTGCTCTAAAATGACTCTCAGACATAAACTGTCTCTGGAAGCCAGGTGACTAGAATTTGAGATTCAAATACACAGATACACAACATCGACCAAGCATAAAACTCCAAACAACTCCAACAGAAATTACACATCCTGGCTGGTAATTGCTTGCTACTTGCATCTAAAAGCATTGCACTTGTCTTGATACCTTTCTGCAATAAAACTGATTAATTTATGCTCTTTCATATGTGGCTGTATATTTGTCATCTAATTTGCACTTATTAATAGAACTGCAAACAGACGATGGTGTGTTGAATCACATTCTGCTGATACCTGCACCCTCATATGACAATCATCATTGCTTTAAGAAAATATGCTTTTAAGACCAAGTTAATGGATTTAATCAGAGCAAGATGCGCTGTCATTGGATACTGACGTGCAGTGTAGATCCATATGGCACCCTAAACCAGACTGCAGGCATGGCTGCATGATTAAAGTTCTGTTGAAATGATGAGCATGTGGAGGAACGTAACCGCTGCCTGTAGTAGGAGCAAGTGACTTCAGATAGTTGCTGCTGCACATGACAGTATGTTAAAGTGTGTGATGTTATAGCTAAAAGGTTTCCCCTCTGGCTTGCATAATGCTCTGTCACCATCATCATTGAAACCCACATTCTAGCCCACGGATAGGCGGCAGGAATCCTGCTCTACATGCTTAAGTGCTTGCGACAATTAGCTGATTCTGGGTGGTTTGGATCTAATTGAAACACAAGGGATTGAGAGCGATTGAGAGATGTGCCTCTCCAGCGCCGATGGAATATTCATGAACATGTTGCCAGGACTTATCGTGTTCAACAAAGTTGTTCAGTGTTTGCCTGAGAGAATCTGATTTCTTTTATCCATCAGTTTCTTGATGTAGAAACAAAAGGCTGAGGATGAATTTCCTCATATATGTGTCGATGGAGAGCTTACACTTGTTAGTGTGCATGTGAGGCTCATCATGACTTTGTCAGTGTTTATGTGTTTGCATTGGTGCGTGTTGCTGTGAGCACATGGAAATAAACACAATGGGTGTTTACCTTTTGTTCATTCTCATACATCAAACTAGTACAAGGAGTTCAAAGAAGGTGCAAATTGCATTCAATCATGTGAAGCAAAGGATTAAATTTTGTTCTTTATCACAGGCTGAAACTTGAAACGGAGCATCTAAAACAATTACAACAGCAGTAATGGAGCCTTTAACATACAATATGTTACATTCTTACATTAAAATGTATTAAAACAAATATAATTTTTGCTATGTGTTTTGTTAAGTTGTGTACTCACATTATCACATATGTTTCCAACAATGATTAAACTCAGAGAAATCTGTAAATTTATTCAAGCTAGCTGTGTTTCATTTCGTTGCTTGTTGCTAACTTCCAGGGAGGAAGTGAAGAAGGAAATCTGTACATGTGAATAAACATAAAGTGATTAAAGCTTTAATACATTACTTTGTCTGTGAACATTTGTGCCTATCAGATAGATTTTCAGCTGCAGTGGTGGCTGAGAGACCTCTGACTGCAGAAATTACATACTGGTATTATGCGTTTCTGTAAATATTTCCTTAAATGACACAGAAATATATGTAACACAAACTGTATAATACAAATGAAAGGAGATAAAATATTTTTTTAATGATATCCAAGGGCTTTTTGAAAAGGCTTGGATTTTTGATTATTTGTTGTATCCTGTGGCTTTTGTAGAAAGATTCACATTCAATTTTTTTCAGCTAAAAAACTGTGTCAAAATTGGCCTTTACACTCTTCAGTATATCCTAATTTTGCAGGTTTTATATTTTCAGATGAATGATTAATGCACTAATCTCTCACGCTCTTTCAAAAACCTGTCTGATACCATCAAAAATGCAATGTTATATCACTTAAGACTTACTTTTGGTGCACATGCTGTCTTAAGAGAAGCAAACATGCAAATATAAACACACAAAAATAATGAAATTCTCCAAATCTACTGCAAATAATGGAAGTAAGTAAAAGCACAGAAATGGACTCCAGTTGCAGGGTAAAATAATAATTCGCTAGTTAGTTAGTTTGCATTCAACAATTACTTCTGTCTTGTACGTGTTTTGGTTTATCTGATTTTTATGATTGTGTGTAGTTTGTTATCCAAATGTAGTTCTGCTCTATTTCATTAATACGAATCACTATTTTCAAATGTGTAAGCGTGTGTGAGCCCAAGTCAGCCTACAAATGCGTGCACGCCTGTCAACATCTGTGTGTGCATGCATGTGTGTGTGTATGTGCTCCTTTACTGCGGGTGGCAGGAGCTAATATCAGATTACGGATGTAAATTGGCTGAGTGGCTCTCTCTCATTATCACTAATAAGACTATGGCCTCGCTCTCTGCGCCCTCTCTTGCTCTCACTCTGTGGTCGGTTAGATGAGAGAGAGATGAACTGATAGAAGGAGAGGGAGAGAGAGAGAGAGAGAGAGAGAGAGAGAGAGAGAGCCCTGTTCCTGAAAGCAAACGATTTCATAATGGACCACATGTGCATGAGATGAAGCTCACTGATACAACACACCACACAAATCTCACACACAACACACCATTTGCAAAGTTCAGGTGTCAATGCTAACTTCTTCCACAAGGGGCAGTGTCTCTAAAAATTCA
>JAPZDY010000025.1:7717959-7736818 GCA_029783645.1 Ctenochaetus hawaiiensis
TCTTTCTTTTCCATATTTCTCTCTCAGAATCTCACATGCAGCTGTACTGTTTAACATTTTATTTTATTAAATGCAACATGTACACACCCACTCACTGCTCTGTGTCTTCCCCTATCTTTGTCTCATACACAGTTGCACATGTATGCACAGCATCATTCTTCTCACATTCAAATGAGACAGAGATCTACTCAAATCCTCCGAAAATTTCTGAGGCAGAACTAACGCCGCAACATACAAACCGACACTCAATTATTCTCCCCACTTACTGTCACAAAGTTCATAATCTAAGCAGCAAATCTCTTCATTATATATGTATTTCACCGAAGATATGCATTAAGATTTACGATGCCGGAAAGACTCGAAAAACAATTCTAACGGCATAGTAGAGTCACAATCAATCATGCATCTGATTGGATATATGGAGCAGTTCAGAGTTATCACCGTGAGTCATTTGAACATATGTGCACATGCTTGTTTAGAAACATCACAGAATACATGAGTGTGTGTGTATGTGTGTATGTGTGTGCATGATCAAATTAAATGTGCTGCTTTAATTTATGAACACAGAAATGTGATCATTCTTGCAAGTTCCAGCATCCACTGATGCAAAAACATGCTCAAAATGTTGTTTCATCATGATAACATTGTTCTTAGACACACAGCACCAATACAGTCAATGAGTGCAACATTGTGTAATTTTTCCAATGCTGCTCTCTCCTGCCCTCTGTCTCTCCTCTCCTCTCTGTCTTACTTGTGTCTCCACGGACCACATTCGTTCAGTAATTACATTTCAGCCATTATTCTCGGCTGACATTTCTGTACAGTTAATCATGCCCATTTTGCCATCACGCACAGGTCAACGTGTGTGTGAATGAGAAGAGGGTAAGTACGAAAGAGGGTGGGGTAGAGAAAGAGAGAGAGAGAGAGGACCTAAAAGGTTGAAATTATGAAAGGATAAAACGCCTCCTTTAATCTGAGCACCCTATTTACTGTATGCGTGTTTGTGTGCTGGCATTAGCTGTGCATTTGCATGTATTATCATCTTTATGTGCATGTGGTGAAAATGAATAATTAGTTTATCTGTATGTACATGTGTTTGTTTGGCCTCTACACATTGTCACAACACAATATACGACCAGATTAATGACGTGGAAAGGGATGTTGTGCAGCCACCCACTCCCACCAGGAGGGTCACAACCCTTGGCCTTAGTTGCACCCTTGCATACGTGTGTTTGTGTGTGTGTGTGTGTGTGTTTCAAGCCAATCTGGCTGGCGTCTGCTCACTCTTCTATTCACTGCAGGCCGTCTGTTGTCTTTTATTTCTGCTTTAATGACCTATAAAGGGACTGTTACTTTTAAATAAACCATAAAGCAAGGATCATAAAAAGCGGAGTGCGATGCTGGGCACAGGCCAAGCTCTTAGAGAAGTGTGTGTCTCTGTGTGCATGTGTGCTTGGGTGCGTGCACGTGAGCGTTTGTGTGTGTGTTTGCATATGTTACCAATGTGCCACGATGCACCCAGCAAAAAAAAAAAAAAACCCGCAGCCAAGCAGATATGGCGATCTGAGACGGCTCTGTAGCTCTGGATCAACTGAATGTCAAATAGAAGTCTGTAAGATGATAAAGCTACATAAGTGGTGACCTTGCTTCACATAGAGATGAGTGGGTGGGTGAGGAGCAGGTCCAAGGCTAGAGCGTTTTTTTTTTTTTCCCAAGCCACTGTCTTGGAGCTGCTGTAGTGGGTGTAGAAAGAAGCGAGCCTGGGGCGGCTTCAGTAGCGCTTCATATACTGAATAAAACCCCTTTACAGCAACTTGTATCACGGAGGACTCTTTTATATTCCCACGACTGAGAGAGGAAGCTTATGAAACTGCTTAGAGATGCTGAGAAGTGGTTGAGGCAGGTTCACCCAAGCACTACTGACAGTAATATATGGGTCTTAATAGGTGCATGCTGGTGATAGCTGCAGGAGGTGTAATTTCAGTAATGCTTGTGACAGAGAAAAAGAAAAAAAAAAGTTTAGGAAACAGTAAAGCGCCTGTCTTAGAAGAAAGGCCTTTGCACCATGCATATTTACATCTTAGTTAGAAGAATGTGTGGGTGCAAGTCATCGCTCTCTCTCTCTCTCTCTCCTCTACCCCCCCCTCCTTATGCGCTGCGATTCTAAAGCCAAACATAAAAAAGGGGGGAAAAAAATAATTGCCCGTTTTAGCAGAGTGTAACGTCGAAAATGTGTGTCGCTCATGCAGAGCTTCAAACAGGCTCGGCAAGGAACAGAGAGCAAATCTTAGCACGCCGCGTTTAGGACATCAAACGGGCCGCAATCAACTGCTTCGCAGAGAGGAGGAGGAGGGACAGGAGGGGTTCGGAGGTGGTGGTGGCGGCAGCAGTGGAGGAGGGGGGGCTCATTTCCTTTGACGTTCATGCACTTCTTCCTCTCCCATAAGAAGAAATTTAACTACTATCGAGAGAAAGAGAGAGAGACACTGAATATTAGACAAGGTATTTGGTGTTGCAGATGCGTGGAAGTGGAACAAAAGCTGCAAGAGGTTACTTAGATGGTTATGTGGGTTAAGCTGACAAGTTACCCAGAAGCCCGAGGGATGGACGAGGGTGCAGAGTGAAATCCTGAACTTTAAAGACATTTCTCCGAGATGTCATCATCTGTTTGCATTCTTTTCATAATTATAAGACCTTCTTATTTGCCATGCAACTGACAAATTATACTGTTCTAGCTGTTGGTGGAAAAAAGTTTAAGTTTTAATTCAAAGTAAATGGCTAGTGCAGATATGGGTCCATTTAACAAATCTATAACATCAAGGATTCAAATCTTATCCTCACTTGTTATCTTGCACTCATCTGCAAGGAGCAGTGATTTTCATATACTGTACCAATCATTTTTTGGATGAATCATTTAAACATTTGGTCTATAAAATGTCAAAAAATGTTAAACAAGGGCCATTACAACTTCCTAAAACCCAGGGACGCATCATCAAATTGCTTAATTTGTCTGACTAGCAGCTGAGGGCTGAAAGATTATCCTTCATTTTGACAAAAGCAAGAGAAAAGCAATCCTCACATTTCAAAATGATGGATCCAGTGAGTATTTGGCATTTTTAGCTATGCCAGTGGTGTGCCTCCAGGAATGGTAATATTGTTGTCGGTCCGCCTCTTTGGTCAAAATAGAAATATCTGGAAACCAATAAATCATCTCCCTTCATGCCACAGACTGACATTGGTAATCTCCTGACTTTTTCATCTCATGCTTTAAAAGATTACGTAACATTGTCACGGGTTTTACGTCAGTACCTCCAAACCTACATAATTAGCACAAACCAGATATAAAGGTAAATTTGGTTTATAATCGAATATTGAACTTACAAAAACCTGTTATGTGTTAGCATGCTAACACTCAAAACTAAGACAGTAAACATGGTAAATATACCTATTAAACATAAGCTTGTTCGAATTTTCATTCTGAGCATGTTAGCATGCTGATATTAGCATTAAGCTAAAGGCAATGTTAGGCTCAGTCGTGCTGATAAAGAATTTAGTTTATTTACTCTGTAAAATGTCACAAAATAGTGAAAAATTTAAACTTTTTTGAGAATTAAGGAGGCAACCTCCAACTGCTTTTTGTGTGACTCACAGTCCAAGTAAGATAATTATACAGATAAATATTCAGCTTAGCAAGCCCCAAACCAGAGAAAAACAGAAAAAGTCTTAGCATTTAAAATACCGAAAACAGTGAACGTTTGGCATTTTTTAGTTTTTTGTACACAATTATCAAAATTGTTATCAATTAATTATTTGTTTAAGTTATGTATTGACTTATCACTTCAGAATTATATACATACATACTTTATTAATTATTTCCATTTTTATTATTAAGTATCATCAAAGAAACCTAGTTCATCTCATGTGACGAATATGTACTTTCAAGGAATGCACTGACTTTGTTTGACATTGACATTTCAGAAGACCACTTTTGTCAACACTTGTCACAATGTTGAAAAATCTTTCCACATTTGTCCTTCGCACTCCTCAAAACACACTGTCAATGAGGGACTTGTTAGGAATGTTAACTTTCCGAAACATTATTTACAGAAACTGCAGAACGGATGTTTTTCCCTCATTGTGACAAATATCCGCTGACAAAAAAAAAAAAAATAACCAAATATATTTAAAATGTCAAGGTATGCCTTTAATTCCTTTTGAAATGTACCTTTTTCAAATGCTACAAATGTGCCCTTTTATGGGCACTGCCACGGTGACAAGCTATTTGTTGCAAGCTGTTCTTTAAAATGCAGACAAAACACGCAGGGAGAAACCTTTCCTCTAGATGCCTACTTCAATGTAACAGGCTTTCATTTCATAAACCTGCGGCAGATTGACAGGCTGATGTGTTCTTTGATCCTTCGCACACTCAAAGCTGCACTTCACTCATTCCAGTCTTCAACTTAACTTGTAACTTTTACATTACAAAGATCCTTTCCTCCAATCACCTCTTCAAACACGTCATCTCTCTTCTAGTCGCGCTGTATTTCTCCTCGCCTTGCCTCACCTCGCCTTTCTTCCTTCTGCCAAGTCGCTTTGTGCCTTTCTCTCTTAATGTTAATTCACCTGTGATCTTTCACTGCTCTCCCCTCTCTCTCTTCCCGTTCTGTCTTTCTCTCTTTTTTCCCCTTCTTTTCTCGCATCTCTCCTGCACTTCTTTTGTCCTTGATTACCTAGTAGTGAGCTCCTGGCTGTGTCTCCCTGCCACTGGGTAATGGACTATTTGCATGCAAATGGCAGTGCCTGGAAAGATTAGACAGGGTGGAGTGGATGGTGGAGGAAGCGAGCGAGGAGGAGGAGGAGAATGAGGAAGGCAAGGAGACAGACAGACTTTATTGAAGGAGGAAAGGGAGGAGGAAAAGAAGCTCAAAACCAGATGAAAGGCAGGGATGAGTGTGTTCTGCTTTTTATCGTTTTGGCTGTCTGGAGGTCTAGATGATTGTCTTCGTTAAGACGCTATTATTGACAGTTACTTCTATGCGTGCATGTGCATCTCGCTGCAGCTGTGTGTTTGTGTATGCAAGTGTACGCGATGCTCAAAGACTGAGAGAGAAAAAGTTTGAACGCCTCTGCCTCGGTATTTGCATGTTTATGTGCGCCTAACTAGCTTAGCTCCGAACTTGGGGAAGATAGGGCACTGCGGCATCTCTATTTCTGAAAAATTAAAGCTGGAGACCAAAGGTTTTTTGTCTGGAGAGAGAAGCCCAGGCCTTGCTGCCTCCTCCCCCTCCTCCGACTCCTCCAAATAAATAAGAATTTTTGATTACAGTAATCAGGGCCATTAATAATGCAGACGCTGTGATGATGCAGAGGAGATGAAAGATGGCTCTTCTCAACCTTTCTGTGTTAGGAGCGAGGGGAGATAGCTGCTAGCTAGCTGCGCGCACACACACATTTTGCACATGCACACGCGCGTGCAAACGCTCACCCACAAGTATTCAGCATCAGCGGAGACTTGAGACCCAAAACACAACCTTACAGAAATATGAAGTTTTAGGGCTATTTTCAGCCAACTCCCAATTATATTTCTTACAACAGTCCTGACTAGTTTTTACTGCTTAAAACAAGAGCTACATTTAGGCCATTTTGAGAATTGTTGGTAGACATTATAGATGACACATCAGTGAGTAGCTCTTTATTTTTTATGTTATTTCACAGAGACGATTGGTGATATGAGAGTTGTGAATTGGATTTGTAGCATCAGATTGTTCTCTTTAGCACTTTTTGAATGCTCCCTATCGCACCTACATCTCTCTCTCTCACACACACACGCACACACACACAAAATCAGAACATATTGCATACCTCACCTTTCTCACTCTCTCTATGCCACACACACACACACACACACACACACACACTCCTCACACCATGTATACCTCTCTCTCCCTGAGGCTGAGTTGGCAGCAGCCCAGCAGTGGGGAGAGAATGCATAAAGAGCTATTGTGGCTGCTGTCGTTAATCAGGCCTGTATGCTTTCTGACAGCAGCGTGCGAGGCGAAGGAGGACCATCTCTCCCATAGCTTCACTATACGCTCACCCTTCTCCATTAGCTTTCACCGGCCAGACAGAAAGTCTCCAGTCACAAAATGCTAAAGCAAAATGGCACACAATATCGAAAGAAAAAAGCGAGGCAGAGCGAGGCCGAGATATAGGAGAGAGGTGTGTAGCACCAGGGTGGCATAAACCGAACGCCCCGCTGTCCCACCAGTGTCCTCAAATTCACTCCTGAGTCAGTTTGTTGGTGAGAGAAGGGTGAAAAACGAGGGGTTAAAGATGGAGCTGTTTGTGCGTGTGGCTGAGTCTTTCTGTGCGTCTACGTGTTGGCTGCCGATGCAACTTTTCCCATTCGTGAGCACGCTTTTCTGCCCAGCATGTGGACATATGTGCATCTGGAAATGTGCACGGCCATGCATCAGTGTATATACGTGTGTGTGTGTGTGTGTGTTTATCACAGATCCACAGAGACCATGTCAAAGACTGTGTCTCCTACAGGTGTAAGCCCAGAACATCTGGCTGGCACATTTCAAACGCTCAGAAAGGCATGAGGGGTGGGGCAAAGCCACAGCGGAGGGCTGTACCACAGTCATTAAACAGCGGAGGGCGACGGGGTGGGGACCAGGACTGCACCACTACAGCATACACCTGCTCCTTGCACGTCTGTTTGCCCGCAAATTAGTATTCTCTCGCTATGTATTTATGTAGCGCAATGCCCATCCATATAAAATGACAACGAGGCTAAAAAAGCAGACATCTGGAGTCAATATGGACTTAATGGTTCATCAACAGTCAAAGGGGAATACGAGTTTATGTGTTAAGCGTTTGCATTGCATTGCATTATTTTCACAGCAATAACCAATCATTGATCATGAAACGACAACTCTTTTAAAGCTAGAAATCAAAAAACTGTGGTTGCATCAGTAGTGAGTCACCTGATGTTAACTGATTGCTCTCAGAAAACACATTTCGCTTGCTAAAAACATGAGAAATGTCTTATATTTGCATGGTTTGACAAATCTCTGTGCGTACTTTGTCTGGAAAACTTAAAGATGGTTATATGGTCCTTCAAACAGGCTGTTCGAACATTCTGTAAACAGGAAAAAGCCACTGATTAAGTGGATGGGATAATGGATTTTTTTGTTGCCCAATTTTTGTTACTTTGCAGAGCAGAAAAAGTTGACAGTCATCCCCACTTTCAAGAACGATTGGCCAGGTGTGGGAAGGTGTGAAAATCACCAGAGCTCCAAGCTCATCCTCTGCGCTGGCAGCAAGGGAGGTGTTGCACTTTCAGAAAAATGAGAGAGGAAGTGATGAAACCTGAAACAAGTTGTGAACAGCAGCCGGGACAAATAATTCCTCCGGTTCCTCTCCAGACTCGTTTTCTGATGTGATTAATATTTTGTTTAACAGAATTTTTCTACATAAAAAGGAAAAGAAAAAAAAAACTCAAAAAAAGCACCTCTTCTCTTTCTTCCTAGTTGAAAACTTTTAAATCTATCAATCACAGGCCTCATGCATCACCAACCAAAAGTGCTTATGCAACGTGACCAGTGAAAGAGCAATGTGAGTCATTAAAGTAGTCTAATCATTAGAGAGATTCAGTCATACATGAGTCTCAAACATGTATGGGAATCAGATGAGGAGTTTGTTGTGCACCAAAATGCACTCTCTGCACTGAGGTTTCAGGATTGTTTGCCTGTGATTGGCCTTTGAATTTGTGATTTGTAATTTGGTTTACACCTCTGTTGTAAGAAACTTTGCACAGACACGTCAGTATAATCAAGATCAGACACTTCAGGGGACTTAAACATCAGAAAAATACATTTTTGAGATAGGAATGTTGAATTAAGCTTTTGCACTTTGTATTAAACACATGCTAAAAGATGCGGCTAACTGTGTCTTATCTGAAAATGCAAAATTTCATTTTCAACAGCCTGTTTTTTAATCTTGTGTTTTTATTGCTACTTCTCCACTACACTGTTACTACTTCTTGTTTTGCTCTGTCTTTGAAACAACCTCATGAGCATGGTGAATGACGTGCTTTCTCTCTGAAGTCATACTATGAGTGAGCAAGTTTTTACCTGCATGAAATATCTAAAAGCTTTAATTATGGTTTTGTGAAACTCGTGGTTGGTACATGGCTGTCAATGCCGAACTACCGTATAAATTTATACTTTTTTGTTTTGAGCATGCACTGCTGTAGCATCGTGGTGTCAGTAATAACAGCCTGACGCCTTTACATTTTGTCGATGGTGATGTGACTAATACACTCATTATATTACGCACAGACCACTATGGACAAACGCTTGACCTGTGTTGAATTCCAGTTACATCATCTCCGGTTCGACTGTACACAAGCACAGCGTGGAGTTTACACATGGATAATGGAGGCACAGCGCCGGATTTAACATTCACACTATGGGCACTTACATGTCAGCACACATCAGCATGCTGTACGTGATTCACATGACAGAGTGCATAATTAGGCTCATAGGGAAGATTCTGAGTCAGGTCCAGAGTGTCCGTCACGTCAGCTCCTAACAACTCCGGGTGAGTCAGGTTGAGATGGTGATGCACGTCTGGATTCTCGATGCTTGTTCTGTTGGATCTTCCATCAGGCCTGCACTGGTTTTAACTTAACCCGCCCTGGATTTTGGCTCATAGTTACCTCAGTTGTGATTCAGACTGGACTTCCACTCAGTTTACCATCTGTTTTCATCTGACAGAGAGTCACTTTATCCGACAGCGGAGTCTCTCCACCACGACTCAGCATGAATGTGCCGATCCAATCTACTTCAGTCACAGCCTGCGAGTCGTGTTGCATGTCATCTGATGCCTGCTGCGCCTGCAGATGCCAGGGCGGCTACCTCTGTTGTAGGATAGGGCACGGGTCACCACCCCTCTGCTTCTATCCGTCTCTCTTCCCCCTCTTTTTTTCACTCCTTTTTTTTCCCCTCTCCTTCAATCTGTCTGTCTCCCTCTTACCTGCCTCACCCTCCCCCTCCCCCCTCCTCTCCCTCCCCCTCCCTTCTCCTTCACCCCCGCCTCTTTTTTCACTCCTCTGCACTGACACGTTAGTCAAATCTGCCCATTATGCGCTTCATTGGCCATGCATTGCTTTTTATATCTGGCATAAAGCAGTCAATGACACTGAAAAGAGATGGCACATGAAAAGGAAAAAAAAAAAAAGAAGGTCCACATACAGAAACGGAGTCTCGTGGTGCAATAGCCTCAAAATGTGAGCATCAAGAAGAAGGCATCAGTCGTCAGTGTTATTGTTTGTTTTTCTGAATGCTTCCTCATCGCTGGTGTGTACAGGGTAAGACAGACGTCTTGTTACAATAATTATACACTCTGCGGTATGGCCTATCATTTAGCACAAAAAAGACAGGAGCATGTGTCTCAACAAGAGCAGACCAGAACTCTTCTCCATAGAAAACTGTTGTGGCAAATTATATTTGCGGTAGCGCTCAAGCTACATATGTAAATACACACTGGCCATATGTACAGTGTTTACATATTCCCATTGTAATTTTCTGGAGGCGGTGTGGCTGGGTATCATTTCAAATTTCAAATACTTGTACTATTATCATAGTTTTGATATCAGAACAATATGTTTTCAGCTAAGTGTGGTTATGAAAGAGCCAAAAAAAAACACAGAGCAATTCTTACTGTATTTAATTCTTAGATTTTCTACAGATAAAATGTATACCTTGTCCTTTGGGAAATATACATGTTTTCTGTTGTTTGTTTTTTTTTTAAACCATTTTTTAAATGAACAAAAGTAGCTAAACTTCTTAAATCTTGCATACTTTCTAGCCACAGGCCGCAGCACAAGAACTTTGAGTAAATAAAATAATCTAAATTTTTTATTTAGATCAGCACTGGTCTGAAAATGAGATTCTGAGGATTGGGTACTTGATGCTACGACACATGTTACTCTGAACCAAAAAAAGGTCCCTTTAGGTGTGAATACTCTTTTTCAGTGCCAAGCAGTCTGACGGCATGGCTCCTAAATTTCGTTCCAAGAAGCCGGTGGCTGAACTGGCCTCTGGCTGGAAGCAAAGAAGCAATTCTGGATCCTGCACAGTGTTGCAACTTTTTGAAATATAGGGCTTTGGCCGTGGCTATAGTTGCCTGTGATGGGAGTGAGCTGTGAAGACTATAATCAGTGTCAGCTCACACAGCCAGACCTGACACTGCACACTGTGAGACGCGATATCTTTTCCCTCTCGTGCGCACATACAAACACGCACATGCATATCGTGCTCACACACTCTCCTTCTCAACCTGTCTCTCTTTCTCCCTGTCTCTCTCCATCTCACACCCACACTTTCCTTCTCTCTTTCACACACACACACACACAGATGGATGCTTGGTGCCATTACAGTGAGTGACCAAGCACACAGGCATCAGGACCAAGTGTATGTGTGTGTGTGTGTGTGTGTGTGTGTGGACAAAGAGATTGTCACTCCACATTCAGTGTTGAGTGTGTATTGCTCTCACCAACACGAGGATGGCAGGACTTGTGTCTATATATGTGACAGTGGATGTGATTCCCAGTGAAGTGTGTGTGTGCATGTGTGTGTGTGCGTCTGTGCGTATGTGTGTGTGCTTATGTGCATTCCTTGCCTTTTATCTGGGTATAGCCTCAGAGCAATTCACAGCCTGTCACTCACTCTCTAGGACTGGCAGTAAGAGGAGGGTAGGCTGCAGAGAGAAAGAAAGAAAAGAGAGAGAGAGCAGCAGGAGAAAGAAGAGAGATTAACAACAACTGGGAGATGGAGAAGGACAGTGAGAGGCTGAGAGGGAGGACAGGAGAAGGAAAGGGAGAGATGGGGACGTGGAGAGCGGTGGAGGCTGTTTGCTCCCTTGGGTGCATGGGGTTAGGGCAGCCCGCGGGCGCAGTTGGCATGCAGCTGGGCACACTGTCGCTCAGTCCCTACGGCAGCCTGTGTGCTCGCACTGCTTTCCCTCAGAGAGCAGAGGTCGAAGGGAAGGATGAGTGTATGTGTTTGTGTGCATGTGTGTGTGTGTGTGTGTGTGTGTGTGTGTGTGTGTGTAAGAGTGTGTGTGTGGCTGCTGCCTCATCAAAAATGCCAACACTGCTACACCATAGCCTGTATCTGTTTATGGGCTCATTGCTCAGTCCTGTTGTTGCTCAGGGGGACCATTTGCAGTCACACTTGCATAATGATAATAATAGGGTGACTTGGAGTGGTTGTTAGTGTGTTTGCGTGTGTGTGCGTCCGCATGCATGTGTTTATGTGCTTTTGGCTCCTTCCATTTCTTCCCTTGATTCATCTGTCAATTCCTGTCTTCTCAGTCGGCGTTATCGCTCTCACATGTATCTCAGCAGCTCCCCGACCTCTGGTCCCCCTCCCCTCTCGGTTTCGCCCCGTCCTACCTTCATCGACCAAGCACCCACGCACATGCCCTGGCATGACCCTGTGGGCACACCACAAACTGCCGGGCATGGCCCAATTTAACCATACACTGGACAAAAGGTGATGATTGCATCACACGCATCGTCAGTCTTCCCCACTGAAACCAACACCCCACCAAACCGTCATTAGTTCACATGCCACATTGGGTGCATTCATTTTTCTTCCTCCCTTTTTCTAATTTTATAGGGCTGGGATCATTTTACACCCAGTGTGTTTTTTCTTTTTTTCTGTAACCGCAGGGTGGTTTAGGCCTGCAAAGTATTTTACAGAGAGAGAGAGGAGGGAGAAAAACAGAGACACATTGAGCGAGAGGGCCTTCCTCATACAGTCCAGCGTGAATGAACGGCGTATTACTTTGTTGTGAAAGAAATATAATCAGAGGAAATTGATTAATGCATGAAATTGAACATTAAAATAAGAAAAAAAATAAATGAAAAGAAGGAATAAGTTTTAAAGAAAAGAAACCTGAGTTTTCTTGAGACTGGAGAATAAACTCTCAGACTCCTTTGTTATGTGTCCTCATAAAGTAAATTGATGAATTTAGTTTATTTCAGCTGCTGAATGTCTATTCAATTGACTAGCAGAATACTGAGATGTTGGTAAATACAACTTTTTCCAGTTAAAATGACTCTGTGCAAACCAGAAGGGAAAAAAAAGTTTTACACATATAATTTTAAGTTTAATAGTGAAATTTATATATAGAATATAGCAAATATACTGAAACATGTTTGTCAACAACATGGCAGACGAGCTGCTTGTATTTAGAGAATACTTTCAAACAGAACGCATTAAGCTAATGTAACTCAGTGTTGACACGTCAAAGTGAATGGGTTTTGGTGATTTAAAGAGAAAAACTTGTTAATTCCCAAACGATCTCATAAATGTTTGCAATGTGTAACTGGCATACCAAATCCTGGCAGGGCACAGTACTGCCGGGGACTTGCTGTACAGGTGTCATTTATGCTTCCAAGGACTGGATTCGTCTCTCAAGATGCCACTCAGTCTCAAGGCCGCGTGTCCAAATGCCTGCCAGCATAACAAACAACAGTGCTGCTCATCCTGCTAATTCACTCTTGAATAGGCGAAGGACAGAATTTTTTTAAAAAGAAGATCGTGTTTAATCACATTAAGTGGTGCCCATATCGTTTGAGCATCTGTGCCTACATATGTGTCTGAAAAGCCACGAAAAAATATGTGCCTGCCATGCCACATTCCTGCCATCTTACTAACCACATTCTTGCCATAGCCTAGCAATGAAAAGGCCTTACCTCCAAATCCACACCACATAACCTAGGCCAGCAGCGAGCTAAAAGCACAGAAAGCCTATTAAAATGGGAAGAGCACGCCAGCTTCTTAATCGAAACACATGTAAGCCATTAAGAGTACACTTTGAATTCTTTTGTGTGAGCTACAGGGGGAAACAAGACACAGAGAGAGAGAGAGAAGTTAACTCAGACAGAAAATTTGGAATTCTCATCTTACTTTACGACTTCAAAGTCAGCAACATAAGGAAAGAAACAGAGATAATAGAAAAAAAAGACACTGAATAAAAGGAAAAGTAAAGAGGAACTGGGGGCTTTGATTAGCGGGTCGGGTGATAGCAGTGTATGGGGTGTTTAAGCAGTGAATCCACACTCGTTCTCCGTCTTCACATCTTCAAATCCCCCCCTTTCACATCTTTCAGATGGTTTGGCCGGGGGTTCTTTGAATTGGGTCCCTATGGCGACAGCCCGGCTGGCGGCCAGAGCAACACTCTTTCCTGATGCTGTTTGGAAGTGGCAGGGATCACAGAAGGCCACTTCTGAGCACAGACTCTCTGCCAGGGCTTTTCTGTCTGTCTGTCTGCCTGTCTGTCTGACCGTCTCTCTATCAGCCATCACAGGAATCCTCCCAAATGATGTCTTGTGCTTTGGTAGTTCCAAAAACAAATGAAGTTTTTTCAATGTATAGTGAAATTACAAGGCAATTAGTTTAAAAAAAAAAAAAAAATCTTCAAAAAAGCTCCACAGTGTCAATAATTTCTCTCACATATGTCGTCTCAGTATAAACTTGCTCTGTCTGTGGTTCTTCCCCATCTTATTGTCTCTCTTCTTTTCCTGCCCTCTCCCTTGATTTGTAATTCCTAATTTAGCCTCCCATTGTCTGTTTCTTGTGGTTGTTACATAAGTGAATCCAGCTTCACATGAATGCGCACTCACATAAACACATTCACACACCCATACACACAAAAACACACACAGTAGTGCCCATTCATGGACCCCCCTCTCTCTTTCTCCTCAGACACACACATTCACAGCATCTTTGCTCAGGTTTAAGAGTTATGAAATATTTTGCAAGAGGGACAAATATTTTATTGATTCTGTGGATTTTTTTATGGCATTTTCCAACCTGTAGGCCAACGAGGAAGTTAGCATCTTCTTGTTCCCCATCACAAAAAAGCCAACAGAATTTTTCAATTTCAAATCGACTGTATTTTGAAAAACTGCAGAAAAAAAAAGCTCAGTGGAAAATGATGGTTTAGGAAATTCACAGGATTTAATCAGAAAGATAACCTTAACAAAGAGAAACCTAGTTATGATTTTTGAAGCATAAATGTAACCATCAGAAGCACAAAGCTAATGTTAGACTATGAACAAACTACTCCATGGTCACATGACTTTGAGCCCCCCCATCACTAAGCTTTCTACTAAGCTGTACCACAAACACATTACAACCTGATAGTCTAAAATAATAGTTTTGAAGGATGTGAGCGTAAACACAACATGGCTGTAAAGGCAAACAAGTGAGTACATTAGTAACTGTGTCTGTTACGATGATACTACATTTACCCGCCAGTCTCTGCAGTCTCAGTAAGCCACATGTTAGCAACTATCTTTTCAATACATGTAAATGCATTTAAAAAAATCAAGAGCGGAGTATTAAACAGGATAAACTCAAATAAATGCAATAACAAATGACTGAATTGATGGCAGAGATATTCGGGTTGTTTTAAATCCTTTCTATGTTGTTTTTGTATCATGTTTTATCAAATCCATTGAAGGTTTTGAATAGATTTAATAAATTATACAAGATTCCCCTAGAAAATCAGTACAATATTGAATTATTCTGGTACAATTATGTGATCAAATCCATTGTATCCATCAACTGTATTCACTGTAGGATTTCCTCCTGCAGGAAATTGTCATAAGCCACCCCGATCCTTATAAATCTTTACTCCTAATCAATTTATTTAGTAGAAAACAGCCTAAACAACAGCTGCACTGCTGTGACACACTACAGAAAACCCTATATTGCATTTATAGAAAGATAAATCAGTTGTTCCAGACTTCTAACAATAAGACACATAAATCCAGTCATGAACTCTGTTTGTCTTTCGGCGTCCTCCAGAAAAGTCCTGGGCAGAGAGACGTTCAGCACCGGCAGCTGCATGGGACACACACACACAAATACACACCTGTTACAGGCTATTTCCAAAGTTTTCCTCATCCTCTGTTTAGTTTTTTTTTCTTCTTCTTCAGCTGTCCCTCTGTCTTCCTTTTGTTGTTTTGATGTCATTGATGTCTTATTCTCCCTTCTCTCTTCTTCTTCTTTTCTCTCCGTCTCATCGTCGAGTCCCTCATGCACTCTCCTTGAACATGTGGACGCACATTCGCATTCACAAGCGCACATCACAAGCACTCAAAGATATTCTCCACTCTCCCTGACCTCGTCAAGCATCTCCTCCTTTCTCCACAAACCTGCTCTCCATTTCTCTCTCTCCCTGCCTTCCCTCATTCACTCTTCCTTCTTTACTTCCTGCCACACTAACTCCTACCTTGATCTTATTGACCGAAGTCAAAGCAGAGAAATTCCCATTCAGCCCCTTGTCGGTGCAACATAGACATCCTTAGCACATGGCCTCAGTCACAGAAGTAAGGCCTGAATATAATCTGTGACCTGGTTACATATCCATGAAAAGGAAAAATGACAAGTTTAAGGTCTTTTTCAAGGTCTTTTTATAGTGTGCAAACTTCTTTTTAAACGAGCATACAGTATATAGGCCTATATGTGCGAGTGTGTTTATGCGCTGGAAGCTTTGAAATACATTCAGCTGTATTTTGACAGAATCTTCACAGCTGTGACAGCCAGCAGTCACCCTTTGGTTAGACAAATCTGCAGGCTAAACACACCACAATGTCATATTGTAATTACAATTAATTTATTCTCATTGCAATAAAAATCTCTCTGAAATCAACACCTCCTTCAATTAACAAATTTTCTACCAAATTCAACTATTACGAGCTACATGAATTCATGGCACACGACCTCATAAATGTCAAAGAAAAATTACCAGCATGCTCTTTTACTCCTGACCTTCGTCCGTTTTGGAGACAGAGATCCTCGCAAATTCTAACATGGTGCTGCTTCTTCTCGTGACTCAGGGAAATCGCAAATGCACACGAACCACTGACAACAAAAAAGTATGTAACTCATATGCTGATGATTAACTATCAGGAATTCCCAAGAGAGTTATTGCTAGCACCCTAAATATAAAATATGACTCTGCAGCGCTTCGTTCAACAGCAACAGGAACAATCTGAGAACTTTTTAAACGCACCTCATTATGGTGACTCTTTTTTTTTTTCCCTCTCTGTGATCTAATGCGGCACTGTTGCTTGCCAATCTTTGCCCATGCTGTGATAAATCAACATGTTTTTGAAAATTCAAGTTAAATCATTGTGGGTTAAATGCTCTGACTAAGGCGCTGCGGTGTGGTGTCTGCACGTGAGGTCAGGTGGAGAGGATAATAACCAGACTGAGATGAACAGGCACAAAGAGGTGGGAAATGAGACAAAAGCAGGAGCAGATGTTAACTGCCCAATGACATGGCAGAATGGTAATTGGATTCCTATAGTATGAGGAGTCTATATGTGCGTGCATACAGTCGTGTTTGTACAGTATTTGTATGCGTGTGAGGCTGTGCGTGTGTGCATGTGTGTACAGTGCAGCCACAGGCAGACACATGGGAGCCTGAGGAGCGGTGAATATTACAGAGGAGTGGACCACAGAGGGACCAGGCCCATAGCCAACAGACAGGCCCCACTCATAAATCCTCTCCACACTGACGCCTTTCTCCTCTGTCTCTCAGTCAGTCTGTCTTTTTTTTTTTACTGTGTGTGTGTGTGTTTGTATGTGTATGTGTAGTTTTTCTCACACACACACACACACACACACACACACACACACATTTTACGTATCTTTCCCTCCCTTGCTGGGCAAAGTGACTTTGCACTTAACCACCAGTCTATCATGTGAAGAGTTTAACATTCATTTGACAATTTGTAACCCTGTTGGTGTGTATGTAGGAGCTCTGTAGGCTTATTTTAGTGGAGGTTGAGAGAGAAGTGAGTCCTATTCACTGTGGTGGCATCTTACTTGTAAACCCGCACAATAACACAGTGGTGTGTGTTTAAGATTTTACTTTATAAACCGCATTGTGTTTTGTGTTTTAACCAATAAAATTTACACATGTTTGTGTCCTTGACAAACCTTGTATTCATTGAAATACTGTCTTATATAGACATTTTTAACGTGGAAATCATCAAATTCCTGACTGACTGGGCTGTGCTGTTATTGACTCCTCCAGTGCCTGTTTGATACTAAAACTTAAGAGCGAACCTGGATGCAAGATCCATAATCTTCTGCTCTAATAAATCTTTATTTAATAGAAAAGTCCATTAAATCTTCATGCTCCATCTGAAACAGTCCGGCACATGTTCCCTGGACTGAGAGAAAGATTTTGCTCTTTGATGTATAAAAGCTGTAGCATAGTTGTATGCTAAAAAAAATTAAGTCTGAAATGTAGTTAAAGAAAATTTTGTAGTTGAAGTTACACAACAATTTCACCTCTGTCCAGTGGAAGTCCAACAAAATCATGTTTTCTATAATTTCTCTAAAAATCCAGGTCTTCGCCACAAGAAATTTCAGACTTGTTTTTAAACAAGGTTACTTTCTTCTGTCAGAGGTTTCTGTTTCTCAGTGTTATCAAATGAGGTTGACTTGACAAGTTGGACCCAAATTACATAGTTTTCTCATTTTTTCCTCCCACCACTGTTTTTAGCTAGCTAAAACTTACAATGGCTATCTGGCTACACCTGATAGCCATTCTACTTTGTGAGAAACAAAAAGAAAAAGCCCCATCATCTTTATTTTATGTTTTAATTTTTGACAGCTAGTGTAAAGAAAAAACTAACAATGCTAGAATTATCACTGTTCATAAAACACTATGGAATCCAACAGCACAACTCGGGATACAGAGGAAAAATGTGTGTTTGCTGGAAGAAAAGTACATGGATACAAAATCTAGACAGGAAAAACAGGTACAGGGGGGCAAAATGAAGTGCGACATACCGACTGAGTCAATAGGAACAAACTTTAAGTGAGACAGGAAGCAGGAAAGTTACGGCACATGGCAAAAGACAGTCTGGCAGAGAACTAGTGGAAATGCTCATGTAAAAATACACATGTACAAAAAAATAAAAAACAGTATAAAGGAATGCTAAAGAGCAGACTGGTTTTACAAACCTTGACAAGAAACACTATTTCATTGCAGAAATGATTTGAGATGAACTGCAGAAAATTTCCACAGCAGTGCGACTCAAACAGAGGTGGCTACCATCCCTGCCCATCTGTCCACGCTGACTCCCTCCCTCTTCCCCCCCCTCCCTCCAGCTGAGGAGTCAGAGAGGCAGGGATCTTTTCAGCCAGTGAAATGTGTTGTGAGTGGCAGGAATGAGATTGATTTTAATCAGAGAACCTATAATTACATTGCTGCTGTTTTTGTCACTGATGCTGACAACAGCCAGCCCTCCTGTCTGCCTGTCCTTCAGTATGACTATATCTCTTTGTCTCCCTTTCTGAAGCCTGTCTCACTGTCAGTCTGCCTGTGTCTCACCCCGCATCTCTATGAACCTGCTACCTGCCATCCTGTCTTGCCTGATGGCTATAAGTTTTGACTGTGTTTCCTGTCATAAAGCATGTTCTTTTGTCTGTGTATCTATGAATCGCTGTGTATGAAGAAGGGTAATTACTTGTCTCATTGCATGTCCCTCTGAAACACATGTACAGTACATACTTTTTTGCCAGAGGGGACAAAGGCGGCATGGCAGTGTAGGAATGACAGCTCGAAACACATGACCTTGATGCAATTCACAGCCTTCTGCTGAAGTTTGTTTGTCCTGCTCTCTGTCTGTGCAGTTGGGTCCCTGCTTGTGTGTATGAATGTACTATCTGTTGTAATAAATGACCTTGTGTATCGTATGAAAAGGACCAAAAAAAAAAGAAAAATAAAGACATTTTATGTCTATATATGTGTG
>JAPZDY010000025.1:7737761-7756838 GCA_029783645.1 Ctenochaetus hawaiiensis
TATATTATATTATATTATATTATATTATATTATATTATATTATATTATATTATATTATATTATATTATATTATATATTATATACATAGCATAATATAATACTATATAATATAATAATATAATCAAACTTTCATATCATTTCAGCTGCCCTTACACTCTGGTTCTGGTAATACTAGGGCTGTAAATGCAAAGACATTGATTTTGTGTCACTAAAAATGTCAGTAAATGCCTTTACTGACTCTAAACTTTAAAGTGAACATAGTTATCTAAAATTAGTGCTGCAGATCTTTAATATGGTTGGACCAAGAGGTTCGACAGCCCGCCTTGTTCTGGAGCCAGTGCGTCTGTCTCCCTGTTGGTCCACTTTCATGTTTGACATGGCGGGGTGCAGCGTGCTGAACTCTGCTGCCGGGTGGCACAGAGGACTTGTGACACTGCTTATCACCCGCACACTGAGACGCCAACGCCGCTAGCAAGACAGAATGGCATAGGTCAACTCCTCTTTTCTCCCTCCATCACCCTGTGTGGGAGCGGGAGGAGGGGACTCCCAATTAAATGACTGTGATTCCCTCATAAACAAGGTCAGGAAAGTTAGGGGGAGTCAGAGCACGAGTTTGAACCGGAGAAGCAAAGGGGGGAGAGGACAAGCTGAAAGAAGTAGCAGCAGAAAAAGAGAAATGGAGGATGGGTGAGTCAGGGTGTAGGGAGGGAGTAACTGGGGGAAAAAAGAGAAAGGAGGGAAAAATAGAGGGAGATTTGAGAGACAGAAGGAAAAGGCAGTATTAATATTCACAGACTCCCAGCGCTTCCTAAATATTTTATTACTTCCAGCTGTTTGATGTTAAGGAGACTCACCAGAGAGCCCCCCACTCACTCTCTCACACACATACACACAAACACACACACATGCACACAACTCACACTAATAAAAATGGATTCATGCATACACCATCACAAAGCTACGTTCACATGCAAGTGAATACCGACACACATACGACTCACACACAAACAAATAAAAAACTCACAAACTCACAGTCATATGAACAACATGCAGAGAAACATGAGCATAAACACACAGATACAGCAGAAAGAAACGCACTGAACACACACTCAACAGCAATGACACATATGTGCAGGAAAGCAGGAAACACAAAATAAAAGCATGCATGTTGACAGCCCTAAAACTAGCACACAACTAACCACATGCAGCACGGATACCTACACGCATCCAGCCTGCATCCCAGCGGAACAACACGAGTTAAAATCAAAATGGAAAATAAAGTTATAAAACAACTGTATAAAACTTAGTTAATGCAGTTTTCTGTTGATTAGATACTGCAGTTGTGATATATTTTGTTTTGCCTGTTAAAATCCTGTGCCGCAATAAACAGGAGGCATCGCAGTGCAGTTTACAAGCAGGAGAAAAGTCCATCATTGAGGAAGAGTTTCTTTTAGCAGCCATATTGAGCTCAGCGTTGTTAGCTGGGAGAAGTTGCTGCGTATCAAAGATAAGATATACAACAGTTGAGAGACCATATGAACTAAACCAAAACAGTCGCTGAAGTAAAGTAGTTATCAGATGACAATGATGACTACACTCTGCAGAAGCCATGAGATCAGCAGAGGGTCCGGTTTCAAGTCTCCTAGCTTGATTTCCAGGAGCCGAATGTTCCCCCTCAGATGCCTACGAATGCTACAGTAGTACTCGCCATTAAAAGTCTGAATCTTGGGGATGATTTTGGCTTTGCTCCTGACCTAAAGTGCCTACCTGCTGCTGTTTAGTCTCAGGGTCGAAGCCATATACACAACTCTCAGCACCGATGAAGAGCCTCTACATGACATTTGGGTGAAGAAGAATCTGATGCTACTTCTGTAGGAGCCAGGAAAAGAGCACATGTACCAGAGGTTGATGGTGATGATTGAATGATGTAACTTGGAAAACTTACAAAGGTTATCGCTTGTACCTGCTGCATGCAAATTACTGTGCACTGCTTAGTTCATGTGCAACAGGAATGTTTTTGATCACACCTTTTACTCATGCTGACCAAAGGTGATCACCAAACCAAACCAAACTTCTAATGAGTACGAATGATTCAATAAAGGACATTTTTTTCTTGTTTAAAGGGCCCAGGTTTTTTTTATTTTATGTCCATGTAAAAGCAATATTAGTCGCATTGTTCTGCTGTTCAGAGGCAAAGCTAAAGTGGCAGTTAGCTGAATTCACTTGTGTTGTGATTATCGTTTTTGCACTCATAATTTAGCTCCTTCCAAACCTAGAGTGAGGCACTTACCCAGGAGTGGGTTACATAACCACAACACACAAAAATAGTAAAAAAAAATACATTTATAAAAACCCTAAACGTGCACGCAGATTCACACCAGTGACAGTACATCGATTATAATCTGTCTTTAAGGATTTCTGTCACGTTTATTCATTTATTTATTGGCTTATTTGTTTATTTGTTTATTCATTATTCGTTGGACTGACTTTCTTCTTATTTGCGAGCTTGGTTCCGAAGGGAGAGCGGGAGAACATTCATCTTTTGATGAGAGCAGTCATTAATTCAGAACAGGCCCATCCCTCGCACTCTCCCTCCGTCAGTGTCTCTTTCTCTCTCTCCATCAGATGAGTTTTCTCGCTCTCTGTCTCTGCCCATCACACCGACTTTCAGCCCTGTCTCTCCCTAACTATCGGCCCGTCTCTTCTCCTCTGTTTTCCTGTCTCACCCAGCATCTCTTTCTTTTTTTTGCCCTTTGAGTTTTTCTGCAATGAATTCCTTTGCATCTGTAATACTGCGTTCATACTGAGTGTGCATATTATGAAAATGATGTTTACGCCTGCAGATGATGTGCTTCCAACTCTGTAAAAGATTTTCCAGGTCATTTTTCATGATCTGGGACTGACAAGGAAGGGTCACTTTGATTAAAGAAGACATTAACAGGAGTATGCATGCACATCCAGATTAAAAATGGCAGGTGCTCAGTTCAAAGTGACCAAAACATGAAACGAACAAACAAACATCTTGCATGCTGCCATTTTGTTTAAACTGCTACTCAGACTCCAGCCAGGTTTAAGACATTGTTCTTCAAAAGCTCACTCTTTCCCTCTTTGACAGTAAGATGTGAGGTCAGATTTTCATATTTATCCACTCTGGGACTGAAAAATATCAGCTTATATAGAATCTGAATAGAGTGCAAAATGGCAGGTTTACAGATTTAGTCAGTTTATGGATCGTTTCAACTGAAAACACACCACAGTAATTACCCAAGCCAGTCTGATTGATGGATCAATGACTTTTAAGGGCTATCAGACACCATTAGACTGCACAGTACTACAGTTTGTGAATAGAGTGACCCTGGAAAGTTTTCACTGAGAGCTCTCTTCCTCCATCACATGGTACAAAGTAATCCGCTAGAAATGTGCACTTGTATTTAGGCTGAGCAATACAGACCAAAAACATTATCTCTGTATTTTTCAGGTTATACGGTGACATACTATATATATATTTGTATATAATCAGCTAAATACTCATTTAAAAGTTAAAGTCATAAAAAAACAGCTAGAACAGTCTGTTAACTTCAAAAAATGATACCGGGTTTCTTTATTTCAGCCTTTAAAACCAAGATAAGACAGTTCTTCAGCCGTATGTGCAATATAACAACATCAAAAATCTGGGAAACCATAGCAGACACACACGTAGCAGGATGTAGAAATATATCAATATATTACCCTGCCCTAACTAACATGCAACGTCTCTTTATACTACGATGGAAACATGCATGTAACAGCAGTAGTAAAGGTATAAAAATTACTTTTTGCTGCTTTTTGAATAAACGATTCAC
Organism: Ctenochaetus hawaiiensis; assembly: GCA_029783645.1. Taxonomy (NCBI): domain Eukaryota; kingdom Metazoa; phylum Chordata; class Actinopteri; order Acanthuriformes; family Acanthuridae; genus Ctenochaetus; species Ctenochaetus hawaiiensis. The sequence goes on from JAPZDY010000025.1 coordinate 7,741,604, forward strand.
AATAACAAACTGGTGGTTTGTCTACTTCACACAACAAGCCCTAATGGATCAAAAACATACATACAACACATCTACAATTTGCTTACATGTCCCTTAGACCTTTCCACCTCATTCACACATTTCTTGTAACCATCAAAACATTTTCCAAACAAATTCTGGTTTAATCTTTGACCCTTCTTGACAGAATTTGTAGAGCTCAACCTGATTTCTTCGTTTTCATGCATTGGCTCGTCTTTTTAACGGCAGTCCACATATTTTTAATGGGATTGAGGTCAAGACTTTGGGAAGGCCATTTGAAACGCTTAAAATGCTACAAAAGAGGATTTTATGAGTCCTGACTGTCATCACAGAGGTAATCCTTTTATCCGCCATCTCAAAGATGGCAGGGAAATCAGCAGAAATATGGCATTCAAAGTAATTTACCGGGATTGTTCGCTTGAATGTACAGTTATCGATTGAACTGAAGGACGACATTGCACAGTGTCGTGGCAAAAGTTGGTCCAGCTTCAACTTTTTTTTAACAAACAGCCCTTTTTTTGAATTTTTTCTTGGACTGACTGCTTCTGTGCTGCAGCGGCGGTGCCAACCACAGCGGTCTCACTGAAATAAATGAGGGGGTCTATGTATTTACATGCAGGGCTATGTTGGTCTGAACACAGCCCTCTGACTTGTAGCCCCCCTCTTGTTCTTTCTCTCTGTCTCTCTCCCCTCCCTCCATCTCTCCTCCTCTGATCCGTCTACCCCCCGTGTTCCCAAGCCTGTTAATCAGCAGATTGTTAATGAAGGCCCGAGTTCAAAGACAGAGAGAGAGAGAGAGAGAGAGAGAGAGATGGGGGAGAGAGAGGAGGCGCAGAGCGGTAAGTTAGGGAGGAGTTTTTGGACCAACTGTCTGTTTGTCAAAACATGTCCACTCGTCTGTCTCTTAGCCTGTCTTCTCCTCTGATGTGAGTCCCTCAATGAGCTCCCCGCGAGGAGCTCAGCACAGCGTTTGCTCTTTGGGTTTCCCTTTCATGTTCCATTAAATGCGAGTGAGAGGGAGACAGAGAGACAGCCAGAGAGCGTGAGATAGAGATTAATTACATGTTTCAATAATGGAGATTAATTAGTATTATTTAAACATTGACGGTATCAACTGGACGTCAAGCGTTTTGCCAGAAACACACTGGAGTTCTCACTCTAATGGATAAATTCATGTCTCTGGGTGTCAGCCTAAAAGTCATCTCCTCTCATCTTTTCCCTCCTTCCCTTGCTCCTTCAACACTGTACATCAATGCCACTGGCATCCAAAATTGTTGTTTTGGTGCTTATTATTTAATGTTTATTCCTACCTATATTAAGCTTTGCCAGCTTGAAATCGTCTTCCTGACATTTATCTTTCTGCTGCTTTTCCACTTCATAGACAAATCACAGCTTTTATGAAAGACAGCGGCACATAGAAAACTCTCAAAGTGGAAATGGTAAAGTTAAAAGCACTAACTAGTCAAATTCTTTCCCTCCCCTCTATTCTTCTGGCAGATTCCAACACATGAGTGAAAATATAGAAAAAGAAAAAATTGAATAGTGGCGGTGAGAGATGTCACACAGTCCCAGTGCTCTCCAGCCTTGGCCCCAATTTGAGAGGGTGACAGGAAACAGCGAGGGGAGAGGGAAAGAAAGGCAAAGAGTTGCTGTAGAGAGGAGAGCGTGAGCTTTCAAACCACATCCCGACACCACAGGCCGACTTCACCCTTTTTAACAGCGCCATATTTCTCCAGAATGTATCAGACGTAGCACGTGATATCCAAATGGCAGCGAAAACTCAGATAAATCCAGGCTCTGGTTTTCGTCTTGAGGGAAGGGCTGTCTGCTAGAATCATTCCCAAGAGAATGATGAGGAGATCCGTTCGAATAAATATAATAACTAAAATAACTAACATATTGGCAGTCATGGCTGTCATACACAGTCTGCCACAAGCACATACATAAAAATGTGCACATTGACATGCAAACACACACATTCAACGACAGTAAAATAGCAAAATTAGCTATAGAAGTGATTCTCAACATGGAGATCAGCAGACAAAAAGGGGCTGTAAATAAAAAGAAGGGTTAAAAAATGATCAACTGGCCAGGAAGGAAGACTCTCTTTATGCTCTCTAAGTAAATTCTGAGAAGCCAGAATTAGTTTTTGGTTGAATTGTTCTTTGTTTAATCTCAAATATTTGTTTTAAAAGAGATGTGGGTTCATCTTACTAGGTCATACAAGCCAAAAAGGTTTGAAACTACAGGATCAACAAAATAGAAGATGAGTTATGAGAGATTTGGTCAAGTGATGTTATTGTCATTTTTGAGGGTTGGATGTCACAGAGTGCTGCTGTCTGTTAAGAAGTGAAGCTGGAACGACTTGATTAGCACATCACTGTCTTTGAAGGCTAAGATGTGGCATGGCTTTGTAGAGAAGCAGAGGCTGAGGCTGCCAGGAGATCCTGTTTCATGAACGACAATGCCGTTTCCTTGCTCTTAATCAATACAAATGAATACTGAATGGCTGAAATATTCCACACTCAGTAACCTCGACTATTCATCAACATCTCCTTAAATTTTTTCACCATACACTGAAGCTAGAATATGTGTTTTTTTCTGTACCAGCTTCACATATATGGCTCTACACGTCTTAACACTTGGGGGGTGTCGGATATTAACCTAAGGTCTTTTAGGTTGAGCAGCTCCAACACAGAAAAGCAGCGTGAAACTACACACTGCTTCTATGCGGAGATATGCTAGGTCGGTGTAAGAGTTTGAGATGTATACTAAAGTAACAAGATCTCTGGTTGAACTCTCACAAGACGGAGATGAGGGAAGTGAAAAAACCAAACAGCGGGCATCCGCCTCATACTCGGCTCTACGGGGTGCATTTGTGTGCGGGCATGCATGTGTGTTCGTTCCTCAGTGTGCGTGTCTGTGTGTGTGTGTGTGTGTGTCTGTTGTGGGTGTTTGTGCATCCTTTCTCCAGCAGGACCCCCAGATCAAAACCACAACCTACTCTCCCTCCCCATGCCTCTCTTTTTCTCTCTCTCTCTCTCTTTCTCCATCTCTCCACCCCCTCTCTCATTAAAAACTGCAGGCCCTGGCTTCTAATTAAATCCCACTTGAAAAGTCTTAAAGTCAGCCTCAGATTGATTCAATTTGCATTTCTGAACAGAGAACATTGCCTAAAAGGATTAATAAATTGGACGAAAAAATGCCTTCTTTCTGCGCCACGCCGTCAGAGCTTGTAAGACAACATCCAAAGAGAAATATCCCCCCTCAACAAACGTCTATCCAACATATGCTCTTGCTCTCTCTCTTGCACGTCCCTCCCAGGATGCCAGCAGAGATGGGAAGTGTGTATCAGGACTCTGTGTTTTGTGTGTGTGTCTGTGTGTTTGTGTGTGTGTGTGTGTGTGTGTGTGTGCGCATGCATGTCCTTGTCTGTGGAACAAGCGCAGAGTCCTCTGAGGCACAGGCGGGAAGGAACACACGCAATCTGACTCTCACTGTGTGTGCATGCGCATGTATGTGTGTGCATGTCTGTTTATGCGTGTGTGTGTGTGTGTTTATGCGTGTGTGTCTGGGTATTTGTGTATGTGTGAAAGGGGCGACTTTGTTGGAGCGTGCCAGAGTGCTGAAAGTGACAAGGAGGCACAGTGGGAAAAGATCCTTGCTGTACTGTCTGTATGTGCAGAAACAGACCACGGCGGTGGAGCCATGCCATTGGCTAGTAGACACCTACAGCAACATGTTTGGAAATCCAAAAAAACACACTGCCAGCAAAGAGAGCCAGATTCAATTAGTGCGATAAAATGAAAAGAGCAAGTAAGATATTTCAAACAGACCATAAAGTGATACTGCTGCCAAAAGAAGAGAGCGAGCACTAATGTGAGTGTTTACATTTTTCATTGACACAATAGGTCGACCTCCAAATTGTACATTTACAGGCACTCTTTATGTTTGTATTTTACAGTATGCTTACAAGATTAAGGAACCAGCCTCTGAAAAGACAGCAATCGCAGGCATTTGCATCTGCAAATCAAACGGTGAAGTTTCTTTAAAGGATTTGCATGTGCTTTGACTGTGTGAAATCAGCTTTTTGCCAGGCATTTTCAATGTTTTTTTTTTTTATAAAAAGCTTGTCCTTATTTATGTGGTTATGGTCACATGTGCTCTCCCTATAATTTAAAGTTCTGTTTTTTAGGCTTATGCTGATTGTATTGCTGCTTTTTTTATACATGTTATGCACCCAGTGACTTCCTCTCATGAGTTCTTTTTTTTTTTGAAAACATTTTGTGTTTTGAAATTTTTTTAAATCTTATGACCATATGATTTACACAAGAGCTGATTGTTGGATGGGATACATTGTCATTGTTGCAATTTGCCTGGGAATCTCACTTGTATAATGACTGATGCGCTTTCACAGATTGTTGGTATCTCAGTGGTTGAAGCCTTATTAATAAAAAAAGCTGCCACACAGAGACCCTGACAAACAAATTCATACGCAATATAAGGATGGCTCGGGTGCAAGACACTTGGTTTGCCTATGAGCTTCAGTAACTCAGACAGAGAAAATAGAATACAATTAAAACAGAACAGCCACAAAAGGAGAAAAAAAATCTGAAGAATTATACACAAGAAATGATAAAAAAAATTCTTTGAAAGGAAACAAAATTCATAATCATCATTAGAATAAAAATTTGAGGATTTGAAGAGGATTTCGAGCAGCAGAAATTATAAGTGTTACTGTGCTGTGCTCAGAGAAAAGCACAAAATCATTTTAATGAAATGAATGAAGGGAGCCGAAACTGGCAGAATTTTCTGGCCCTGCTTTCTATTAAACAACACTGACCCCTAGTGATACTAAGTAGGATCATCCAGAAAAGGATTTGCATAATTCCTGTGTGGATGCAAGTGTGAACACACTTATGTCTTTGTATGAGCACGATGAATACTTAAGCTCTGTGCAGTTTGTCTGTATAAATGCCCTCTGTAGCTGTATGTGTGCATTTTTGTTCGTTCCCTCCATGTGTGTGTGTTCATACTGCATGTGCAGGTAATGTGCATTCCTGTTGATTCATTCACAGATGTACAATCAAGAGAACATTAGATTAAAGAACAGAGTCTGTGTGCAGTGTGTGCCCATGAGGTGTGTGTGTGTGTGTTTGTGTGTTTGTGTGTTTTCTAATAATGGTGCCTGGTGGACTGGGGCTTCCTTTGATGCGATGAAGGCCGACAGGCGTGAAACAGGTCCAATCAGGCGCGTGGGCGCTGCCAATTAACCCTTTTCACCGTGTGAAACCAAACATAATTGCCTGGGGTGCAGGGGGCCACTGGGCCATGGCCTGCCCAGCGTAGGCTGAAATGGGCATTAGCAGTGCTGCCAGGTGACCATTACACACAATTGAACTGCTGGGTGTTTCTCCAAATCACATAGTTAGAGTTGCTACCCACACGTAATTGGCATGGCATTACCAAATGGCCCCCATTTCTTATTTTCACACTCACACAATTTATCTGGAATATCTTTTGAGTAATAGTACCTTACCAGGTTATTTCACAATTGCAGCCATACTGTATTTCAGTGGTGTTTTGCTCAGATTTCACTCTGGGAGCATGGATTATGTTACGTTTAAAATATTAAATTTCTCTATTTGCAGTGCATTTTGATGTTGCCATAGTTCTGTTAAGAATGTAAAAATATTCTTAACTGGAACAAATAGTGGTTAATAAGTTAGGCTTTATGTGCACTGATAATCAAATTTTATTCATGTTATGCTCAAGGCAAATACCCCACATTTTTATTCAAACACCCAAAATTGGAGCACAGTTTAAATGAAACTGGAGCAGTCCTCTGCTCCGCAGTAACGCTGCAATAACAGTGTTTACTATAATTCCATTTTTATCTGCTCTCCTAATACTTTTGCAATACATTAATTATCACGGTTATTAACATTGTATGATAAAATGACTCCTAACTGTTAATGAAAGTTTATTTCAAATAAGAGTCTTAATAACCAAAAAACTGAAACATTTTTAGTCACAATTCAGCAGCCTCAGCAGCAGATGATAGACTTTTTGTCCTGCTTGTTGGAAGAGTAATACCACAGTATATGATCAGAGGCTTTGCACCTTTTATTTTAATTGGAATAAGATATTCACAATAAGTAATCAATTAAGATTCACTTATACTAAAGAATTAAAAATTACCGTCTATACCCGAGTATACGTGCGCTTAAAAGGAATCTGATTCTAGTTCAACGAAGCTTTTATTGTACAGTATATATTTTGGTGTTTTCGTGTTAAATTCAAAAGACAAAATAAAAGATTCTATGCTTTATCCAGGGGTTTCATAGTTTTCCCTCGATGCTTGAAGTACCACCTTTCGGCCGTCAGGAGTCGTCGTTTTACCCTTTCTTCATCCCTCCGCTTGCCCGTAACCATCTCTCTGACTGACTGCCCAGCAAGAAATGTTGGCAAAACACCCCCTCCTCATCGTGTAGAAAAAAATGGCGGACAAGCGCTAAATCCACATCAGAAACAAACACACACGTTACAAAGCAAGGTAAACATCCTCGGATACACCGAGCAACGTCTCCGTTTAGGCTCGGCTTCAGCTTTGAGCCCATAATACCACTGGCTCTGTGCGCTGGTACACTCCCGTTGTGCTAATGCTAATATTTATAATCAGGTCAACGCGCTAGCGAGGCCACCTAGCATGCTAAGCTAGCATCCTGGGCAGTGGGCATGTCTGTGTGTAGCTGTGCGTAGCATAGCATGCTGGATGTGGTGTTTGCACGGCTGCACTGGCTGCATGCATGTTTGATTTCCATTCAGTTGTACTTGTGTCTGATTTTTACCCTGTGGGTCAACGTCAACACGGTGTTACCTCCCGGATAACATTATTAGCGATGCTGTCACGTAGCGAGCATCTAGCGCCTATGCAAATATAGCACAGGAGAGGGCGGGGGGGCTCCCATGTGTTGTTGGCTTTGTGTTTTGAATGAAACTCAACAACGTGAGACGCGATATTTTGGCTATAAATGGAAACAGCGTCCCGTGTAGCCGGATTTCAGACAAGTGCTCCTGTGTGGACATTTGGTTATCGGCGGTCACTGGGTTAGCAACAGGAGGAAAGTGTACCTGCTGAGCTCGCTAACGCCAGTCCTCCTGTCACTTTCCCAGACGGAAAAACAAGGAGCGGGGCCGCTTTAATTTGGACGCCACCCCCCTTGGCGGAGGAAAAAGGCGCACTTCCATTGAAAAGGAAATCATCCAGAGAGGAGAAACGCTGCTAAACGGTTATGAAGTTTTAAGGTAGGTATCTTTATATATATCCACATGCATGAACAGCATGCTGTTTAAGTTACTCTGTGGGTCATCTGTCGTTCCTATTTCAATCGTAAGGCAACATTAGTTAATTCAAAACAGCTCCCATAACAAGGCTGTCATGTTTTTCTTGAAAAATTCAAATATTTGGCAGATGGTTAACAAGAATCGCTGCGTAACTTCACTGTGTGCTCACATCTATTCATATGACACTTTGGGTCTTTATTTAAGGGATTTTCAAATATAGCAGTCGCATCTTGAACTCTAAATCCATTCTAAAATGTGCAATATTTGAATTTTTATATACTAAAAGCGTCATTAAACTGCGATGACTGTGGGGCAGAAAAAAAAACTGCCAGTTAAAACACTTGTTTACATCACTTTGACCTGTTGACCTGTTATGTTGCGTCTGGTCGCTAATGTTGCTTTGGGTCGCAGGAGTCACAGGTCTGAAAACGCGGGGCCCTTGTCTGAACATTTGTCTGTTGATTGATGAGGGGAAACTTTGTAAGCATTCTGCATTGTAGTTTTTAAGTAATGGGCAATACTATGTTTTCTTAATCAAAAGCTATTAGAACCTGATCTCTTATTTTTAATTAAAGTTGTGTAGAAGAGAAGTAAAAGCAATTCCAGTTGACTGACACAAAATTTTCATGGAGCTCATTAAAACTTTACAGTGATTTTGGATTAAATTTTTGTGCTGTTGGCGATGTTTCTAATATTTTGTCCCCTCTGCTAATGCCAGTTACTTTGAGTATTCTATAATTACATCAATAAGCTTTTTGTGTATGTCTTTACATGAACCTTTACAGTATTACAAAGCCAATTAAATCCATATGTAGTCCATAGTTGGCACGATCTGGGGTCTCTTTGTTGAACTTGCCTCTGGTTGCCTCCCATGACGACCTCCTGCCTGGAGGCCAGTGAGCCACAAAGATAACAAGAGCTGCTCTCAGGTTACCCTTTGAAACATCGTACGGTTTACACGACTGTCCTCTGATCTTATTACTCCTAAGTTTTTAATAGTGTGATCGCTTACTTGAATTAATAAAAACTCATTACACTTCCCAAATGTAAAGTTTTCCCCTGTTCATGCCCCCTGTTAGTGAACCTTTATTTTTTTTGGACAGTATTTCAGTTCATTCTTCTTCACTTCTTTGTTTAAACAATATTATGGTTTTACTGCTTGAAATACTCAAAGACTCCATGATTTTATGGCTGCAGTATTCTGTCAAATGGATATGTTATATGGGTTTTGTGCATCTTTATTGCACTCATTTCCCAAAATTTAGCCTGACAATGTTGACATATCTTTGGAAACTAAAATAAAGACTGTTTGGCTTTACAGTATGAGCTTGTAATAACCGACATACCATTGGGTTAGTAAGGTTTTTTCAGTGCAAAAAAAGTGCAAGCACATGTATCATATTTTTCAAAATAATTAGATAAACCTGTCACCACAAACACGAAACAGATCGAACAAGGTCCTCTATTTATTTCAAATTGACACGTATGGTTGACACAGCTATAACATAACTTGTTTTTGTGTAACTTCTTGTCTTCAGAGTGAAGGCAGCTGTTGTGTTGTGAGCTTGGTCTGTATTGCCGGAGCATGAGGAAACCTGTGCCACAGAAAGGTAAGAATTCATAATGCCATTCTCGGCATGAAAGCAGAACGAGAATGATTTGTACTTGTATTTCTTCCAAATAATTCCACCAAACAAGTATTCAGAGTGGCTCGCAGGCGAAGCTACAAGTATGACACATTTTAGTTTGAGCTGGTTCCAAAAAAAAAACCCTTTGTTTTTTTCTGCTCAGGCAGATTCATATATTATCTTGTAATAGCCCTGTAGCCCAGTGAGCTTGGCAGGTATTGCAGTGAGTGTGACAGGTATTGCAAGGTACTGACTGATGTGAAAATCACTTGCAGTTGAGAGCTTATTCTGTCTTTTTTGGCCCCTGTAGCTATAGAGTGGAAAGATGCCAGAAGGATCAAGCATGCCCGCAGTGGACGGCCCTCCCGGGTGCCTTCACAGTACCAAGGTAAATAACCCACAGCAGCCAGTGATATAAGAATTAAGTTTGGGGCGATTCCAACAGGAAACAGCGCCCAAGGATTTGCCTCAGCAGAGGTTCATTAATCATCAAGACATTGTTTGCTACAAACGAAGATAATAGATTTTAAGAGTCCCGTCTCTTTGTTGTTTTGTGTTGGGGGCCCACAAAAAGTTGCATGTAAAATTTGTGTTAAACTTGATATAAAACTTGAATATCCAACAGCCTTTGCGTAAATATTTCAGAAATCTTAACATAGTTTGATATTATAAAAAAATTCTGTTACTTCTGTTGTATTTCTGCAGGGCATTTCAGTTGGGAGAAATACCTGAAAGAGACGGGCGCCGTCGCTGCACCGTCATCTTGCTTCAGACAGGTGAGCAGGATTTATAGGTCCACTCTTGAATGTCTCCAGCAAACTTATTTGCAATCATCTCTCCTGTGATTCATTTACCACACAAAAATATCACTCCACTGCTGTCGTTATGCTGCCACTCTCCAACTAACACTTGTCTACTTATCGTTTCCATCCAGAGCCTCACACCTCCACTGAATGAGTTCAAGGCGGGGATGAAGCTGGAGGCCCAGGACCCACGAAACACCACGTCCACCTGCATCGCCACGGTGGTGGGCCTGACAGGCTCCCGGCTGCGGCTGCGCCTGGACGGGTCAGACAACAAGAACGACTTCTGGCGCCTGGTCGACTCCTCAGAGATCCAGCCAATCGGCAATTGCGAGAAGAATGGAGGCATGCTGCAGCCACCACTTGGTGAGGATGATCACAGATCTTATAATGGCATCTCTTTTAAGTTTTCTACTTATTACACAGTATCTTTTTTTCCTGTTCTTTTTTTATTTCATTTTTCAATTATGTCCACTAGATGTCAGTGAGTGACAGCTAAAAATTTCAGTGTGTCATGTTAATATCTTTCCTGACACATCTCTGTTAAACACTTAGAGTAAAAGACACAAGAACACTCTGTTGTCTGCCTTTTTAAACTGTTAGCACTTAGTTCAGTATATCCGAGTGATGATACGAGGTCTTTAGATGTCTGTCTTTGTCTGACCAGCAGTCCAAATCCCATGTAAGAACTTACGATTTTGTGTGACAGAGATGCATATCTTTTCATTTTTGAAGCTGAAACCACATCATAATAGAAATTTGATTGAAAATGACCAACATGATAAACCCTATTTTCAAGCTAGTTGCAGATTAAGTTTTATTTGCTTAATTTATTGATTAATGGTTACAGCTATAATGATAAGTTCTTTTTTCTCCATGTCAGTATGACCATGTTGATCGCACAACCCTTTGATCGAAAGCTAGTTTAGTTTTAACAACACGTCTTTTTCTTCAGGTTTCCGTCTCAATGCATCCTCCTGGCCCATGTTCCTTCTGAAGACGCTAAATGGGGCTGAGATGGCACCTTCTCGCATCTTCCACAAGGTACCTGTACAAGGCTCAAAAGCCGAAAGTGCTTTGAAAAACTATTTGCTGATTGAAAATAAGCATGTTTATTGACTTTATTGTACTTACTTTTATTGTATTTATACCAGACTTCTCTAGAATCTTTTGGTCTTACTGCTATAATCCCCAACAGCAAAATTCACAAGCATTTGGTTGATTTTGACTGTACTTTCCTGGTACATATGAATGCACAGTGCTAACACATGCCAGCTTAATACCTGACCCCCTTTTTTCCCCTCCATGTTCCCCAGCAGGAGCCTCCCGCCCCGGAGCAGAACTCTTTCCAGGTAGGCATGAAGCTGGAGGCGGTGGACCGTAAAAATCCCCACTTTATCTGCCCGGCCACAGTGGGTGCACTCCGCGGTGTCGAGGTGCTGGTCACCTTTGATGGCTGGCGGGGGGCCTTTGACTACTACTGCCGCTATGACTCGCGTGACATCTTCCCCGTCGGCTGGTGCAGCCTCACTGGAGACAACCTTCAGCCACCCGGCACCAAAGGTCAGTGGATAGAGAGAAGCGAGGGTTTGAGCCTCTCTCTGAATATCTTTTTTTTTTTTTTATTTCTTTGCGCAGCTCTGTCTGTCTTTTTTTTTTATGGAACAACAGTCTGGCTGCCAGTGCCTTCCAGCAGAGACTGTCAAGAAAATGTATGCAATTATTCTCGTATCAAATGTACTGTGTCTGTCTCTATCTCTGTGATGTCTGAATGTTTGCTCAACCTTCAATTATGGCTGTTGTGAGAGCTATAAACACACGTCATACTTTGAGTGTAACCCGACTCTTAGTGCTATGTAGCCCTGCAGATAATTTTGGTTTTATTTGCACTGTTTGTCTGTGTGATTTCTATTAGCACCCTGATAATCTGGATAATTATTTATCCAGATTGTTATAAAGTTTTCATTGTGACTTTATCACCAATAGGAAAGTGGTTAAATTATGGCTATACTTTCCTCCTCTGTATTGTAAAGAAGGCAGACACAGTAGATGAATGTTTCAAAACCTCAACATGGAAAAACCAAATCTGTCTGCACACCTGGCTACTGTACTGTTTTTTTTTTTCAGTTTGGATGAACCTACACTTTAAAATCTTTATACTCGTGCTTCACTCGCACAGGTGTTTTCACTTACTCACCTGATTGGATGTCTGTTCAGGACGGGGGAAAGTGTACAAAATGTTCTAGATTGATGCGTCCCTCACTCTCCAGTTACAGCTTAACCTTTTATTGATGTTACTGGTGTGTTGCCATCAGTGACCTCACAGAAGTCCGGCCATAGCTCCAACAAACATGACCAGAGGTCCTGAAACTGAAAACACTGATGGGGGTTTGCAGGTCCTCTGACAATACTATTATTAGCTCTGTTACTACACATGTACTATACAGACTGACACTTTCAGTACTCTTATATAAGACACATTTATGTTTTGTGTATTGAATCCAAATTTTTAAATTAAGTTTTATCTAAAGAGTATATTTAACATGTCCAAGGCTTAATCCAAAAAAAAGAAACTTTATGACTTTAATAAGGATACTATTTGTTCCTGGCCTGTGTGGGATTGTTTTACACTGCAAAGATATTGCTTTATGTTGTCCACTCTCTGTATTTGACATTCAAGCTTATAGAATCTGAGACATATTTGTGCAGCAAGCCTGGTATATAACAAGCACTGTTGTGTGTGTTTTTTTTTTAAAAAGGTTTGCATTTTATGTTTAGAGACTTGTTTGTCACAAGTTAGCTGATTTGTACAGGAGTTTTACTGTTGCTTTCGGGCTGCATGTGGCTTTGGTTGGTACGTCACGGTTCGTAGTTTGGTGGAATTACATCGTTTGCCTGAAGGCATCATTAGCAACACTTGATAAAGTCATCAGCTTTTAAATTTAAGTCTCTCCAGATAGCATATTCTTTGTACCACATCTGATTTCCAGCACCTAGTAACATCCAGTCTAGTTAATAAAAGATAGGCTTGCCGATGCTTTTAACTGCTTTTGTTACAAAATTTCAAGTCAGACAGTCTTTGTTTTCCTTTTAGCAAACTACGTTTTCTTGTCATCAAGGATTTTCCTATTAGCAGCAAAGTATTTCACAAGTTGCAGCCATGTTAACTCTCAACATGAAGAGCAACAGGCAGACACAGAGGCAGGATTCAGAGTGAACTTGTTGTTATACAAGTAGCATAAAAGGGAGAAGTAGAGATACAAGGGTTATCAGCCACAGAGTCAGCTGCACTCCTCATTGTGAAGGAGGGAAATGGAGAGGCAGGACACATCTTTGTAGCCTAGCTTGTGTTTTATGAAGCTTTGGCACTCACCCAGTTGGCAGACTGGGGTTATGACGTGGTTGAAACAAGCCTGGGTGCCCCTCTGCAGGCCTCTCGTTGGCACCCGAGCTAACATTCTGATTAGACACATCAGGGACAATTGAGTAAAGAGAGAAAGGGGATCGAGACGAAGAGAAAAGTCAGAACTTAGCCGTAAAAAGGTGGATTGTTTACATTGTCAGCAGATTGTGGGAGGAGAGAAGAGGAGAAGGGAGGAAAAAGGAAAGAAAAAGGAGGCGCAACAGAGAGGAAGAGTGGCAGAGGAGGACAGGGCAGGAGGAGAGGGTGAATCTAAGGACAGCTGTGCAGACAACCACCCAGTTTTGACTTTTGTTTGGGCTCGAGAGGTAAGTAAAGATAATTCAAGTTACAGAACTACAGTCGGAGTGATAGATTAAAAGCTCTTGAGAAGTTATCTTCCTGTAATATGAAGCTGGCAGCTGTGGACTGTGTGAACTCGATGAACTCAGTGCTCTCTGGAGAGAGGGGGAAAAAAAGAAGGGCTTGCTTGTTACGCATTAGTTTGACTGTATTTACCAGCACTGCCATTGATTACTGAGCATGTAACGTAAAGCTCTTTAAACCTTTTAAACATATCATTTCGGATTCGTCCAGTCTTTGCAGGATCAATCAGGTGTCTTGTTGTTTTCTCTTAGCTTAACAGTGGTCCCTCTTTGAGACGTAGCAGTAGCCTGCAGGCTGAGCTTTGCATTGATTGGTGTGTCTGTGTGAATGTGTGTTTAATAAATACAGCCCCGTGAGCCAAGACCTGTTTTAATGAATGTGGCCACTCCTCTTGTAAATCTGTCATGTGTTGATCCAGGATGAATAGCAGTGCATATGCGTTCTTGTGTGAGCGAGTGTGTGTGTGTGTGTGTGTGTGCGTGCGTGTGCTTGTGCAGGTGCATGCAAAGCCAGATATCAGGGCTATACTGTTGTTTTTCTTGCACACATTCTTGACATTTTGCTGGCTGTGTCGGCATATATATGAAGTGCACTGCTTACTTGGTTGTTTTTATTTATTTAAAACAGGCTATAAATTATTTGACCATGTGGCATGTTCCCTCGGTGATCTCTTAAAGCCTCTAATCAAGAAGGGAAGGGTGTGTGGTCATGAATGGGAGTGTGAGAGATACATTTTAAGACTGTCTCACAGCTGTGAGCAGCTTACTTCTTTATGAGCGTTAATTCCTCTGGCTTTTAGGGTGTTCACACATTTTTTTTTTTTTTATTTTAGCCAGCAAGAACTTAACGTTAGACCCAGAGAGATTCATATTTAATTACTTCTTTGAACATGGCTCCTTCACCTCTTCACTGATGTCTTTTATTTGATTTTGTGGATCACAGTTTATGCAGGTAAAGCCGCTTTGTCTGACTGATGGTATTTTACAGCTATTTTTCAGCTTTACATCACAATGTTTTTGGTTGTGCTTTATATGCTCAGTGTTTGAGTTATCATCCATGTTACTGACCTGATATTCTAGTTAACCTAGAGAGAGTGGACTCGTGTTTTTGGACCTAAAAGGAAAACGGAAGCAACTGTGAGAGCGGTTCCCAGAGGATTATGTGATCCTGTGATGGGTGGACCTCAGACCTTTTTGAAAGAGCTTGATCATGCTCGTCTGGAAGAAAACATAAAACATTTTCTAATCAAATGCGTCAATCTGGTGTACTTAAAAACAGAATTAAGAGGCTAGATCTATGAATACCTCTGCACTCTTCTAAATAAAGTTGCACTTAAGTAAACATCTTAATAGTGCTGTCAAAGTTAACACGTTAATTTTGGAGATTAATTTAAAACATTTAACGCATTAAAAAAAAAAAAAAAAGTAATTAACGTTGTTTTGTTTACTTCCGGTGGCACCTGACCCATAACCCTTGGTCACGTGTGCAGGCACACTAGGCAACCCGAGCCATCCTGGCTAAAGCACAGTCTATGGCACAAAGATGGATAACTACGGACTTCTAGGCGGAAAGTTGCGTTTTAAAAAGCCATTAAAATAGCCTTTGAATTTAAATATACTTTCTTTGTGTTGATTCTACATTAATTTCATGAT
>JAPZDY010000025.1:7756938-7768315 GCA_029783645.1 Ctenochaetus hawaiiensis
AATGCGATTAATCGCGATTAATTACAGAAAATTGTGCGATTAATTAGTTAATTTTTTTTAATCGATTGACAGCCCTACATCTTAATCATTAGCACATTGATCATGTAGTTATGAATGATGATAAGGCAGAAAAGTCACACTCACAAAGCAGGGTTTATGAGCTCAGTGATTGAATAAAGGAAGCAACAGTGGTTCCCTGCATTAAACTGGTGAGAAGTTTGTCTCTGGAAAGGTGTTGCACCATTGCTCTACTAAAGGGGGAAGATGTCTGTTCAGTTAAATCTGAGATTCATCGTACACCAACAAGCTGGAGTTTGTACAACCAGATGTCCAAAGGCAATTGCAGGAAACAATCCTAAAACCTTTGGTGCAGAGCGGACTTGTCAGCAGAGAGAGCGAGAGTTTGCATCAGCATGGCGAAAGTTTTGCAAATGTGGTGGAGTGTCTGTGGTGGTAATGCATGCAGACCATCTTGCTAAATAATAATCAACCATAGCAGACTCTACAACATGTCTAGAGGGAAACTTTATGGATATTCATTTTAGAGAGATTCATTCCAGTAGTTCAGAAGGGGTTTTTTGTTTTTGCTTTTGTTTTTTTTCAAAACTCATAAAATCAGTGGAAAATACCACTGTGGTGCCGAGGAACACATGACTGATCACTGTCTCCTGAGTTAGCTTAAAAAAACACCAAACCAGCAGTTGCACATAGACAGATTTTTCTCCTTGGCCATCATGACAGGACGGACTAACTGCATTTTGTGTTTTAACCCTAAATAGATCCACATCTTTATCTATTAACAGCTGTAAGAAAGTTAGTATTTGAAAAAGAACTTGCGGTGGTGGTGGGGGGGTTTGGGGGGTGGCCAACTGGGTGCAAATGGTGCTTTGTTTAAGCAACGATGTAAAACAGAACATTAGCTATCTCCTATGGTTTTATGAGAAGTGCGAAAATATTTTCAGTTCATTATGAAACTGTGGCAGGACAATTAGTCTGCGGCAGGCCTCCACAGTCAAGGTAATTAATGGAAACTCGCTGATTCACAGACCTGCTTGTAAGCAGTTTTCATTGAATCTACTCTATAGAGTAATGGGAACCATATCTGGGAGAACATGTGGCTGTTAATTTAGCTAAAAGATATGAACCGTCAAGCTTTATGCATGAGTAGACACTATTAAAGCTTAAAATATCTTTTTTTTTGTAATGTGGATGAACCCACCTGTAATATTGTGAGAGAGATAGCACCATGATTACCACAGAGCTGTCTCACTGGAGGACAATGTATCGTGATTAATTGTAAAATATATGATTTCCCTGTTCTTCTGAGCACTGTAACAACCTCTAAAAATCACAGAGTGACCAGTCTCATGAAGCAAATCGTAGCATGCGCTTATGATGTGTCATTTCACCTTATTTTCTCCTTTCTTACCGTGTGGCACACTACGTTCTGAGCGATGCAGTGTGGTGTCCTCAGGCTTATAAGTGAAGAAAAGGAAGTTCAAGTGAGGAAAAAATGTTTCACTGCTGAGAAAGTTTGACCTTCTCTGCTGTCGTGCTGCTGTGAGACGCTCGAGCTCAGGTGTGAGGAACAGCTTGGGTTTAGTTCCGCATCAAACAAACTGAGGGTTTTTTGGGTTTGTAGTGAGTGTGAAGCCACATATTGTGAACATTAAGCTGTACATAATTTGCTGCTCAGAATTTGAGAAAGGTATTTAAGGCAAGGGTGAGTGATGGTGATACCTGATGATGGGTCACTTCCTGGCTGCAGCTGTAATCAAACAGGGTCATTGCCGACAGCGTAAAGGCTTCATGTGTGTGTCTGCTGTCGGGTGCATGACTAATTCTGCCGTTTGTTAACGTGTGCGCGTCATGCGGCAGCTGTGTGGTGAAGCTGATTTTGAATGAATATCCATTTCTTCTGTCATAATAATGTAGTCTAGATTGACTTCTCACATAGGCAAAGAACTGTTTTTCTTAACTCATAAGTGCAATTAATGAAAACATAACTAGACTTACTGAGAAAACATTATTACATTTCTCTGCTCCCCCTGTGACTAAGCCTGGAGCCTGGAGCTATAATTCTTAATTAGCTCTTTCTTACTGTTAAACCGCAGCTTTTCACTCAGCTCGCCTTTTCTTGTGTCTCTGCCCATCTTTGCCCATGCAGTAGTGTTGCCTAAGAGCCTTGGAGCACTGACAGACGGGAGTGTGGAGAGCCCAGCCATGCACCCCACCCCCATGGTGGGCAAACCTCCAGGTCAAAGAGGACGCAAGCCAGGCCGCAGGAAAACCAAGGTTACGGGGCCATGGAGTCAGAAGGGCTCTGCGTTGGGACCACAGAGCATCCAGCCAGGCAAAGGCCTGGAGCCCATTAAGGTCCCCAAGAAACGAGGGCCCAAGCCTGGCAGTAAGGTAGGCATGATGTAGTTCAGAGATGGATCATCAGGAACAGATGGCTGCCTTTCATTGCTGAGTCAGTTCAGGGAAATTATGAAAAACCCCGACATTTTTTTACCATTTAAATCTAATGGTGTCTTACTATGCATAGAGTTTCTAGTTTGATATCCACGTCTAAGATTTCTGGCTCGTCCTTCATTAACTGGAGGTGAAAGCTGGACTCTTTCTTCGGTTTTAAATTACATCTGCCCACTTTGTCCAGAGGCATTTGTGCTGAAATGTTTTTTGTCGAATTCCTCACTTCGCTGAGCACCGAACAGAATTCCTCTCACCTCTATTAATACTGGGGTGGTGGCAGAAATATAAGAGGCTGCTGTTAAAATCAGGGGGACTCAAACCAAGCTAATAATTCTACCTTACCAAATAATGTAGATGGTAAAATAAAATGAGGTAAGTGAACTATAGTTGACTGACATCTCAAAATGAGTGTTTTTGTGATCTCTGTGTTAACCTCTGATGAACAACAGTGCCCATGTTGTTTCACAAGCCTTAGATGCATGGAAACACGTCTGACCTTGACCTGGAAGAGCATCATCAATCTTGAGCATTACAGCGTGAAGAGTTTGCCCCCTTTTGACTCCTGTATCTCCATTGCTCTTTGCTTGCAGCTTGGCTGGGCGAAGAGAGCCGGCTGGCTGGAAGATGCCATGGCTGGACCAGGCCGGCCGGTGACGGGCCTGGGCCGGACCAGAGGCAGGCTGCCTGCCAACTGGACTCAAAGAATAGCTCTGCAGCAGGCCCAGACTCAGGCAGACCCCATCAAGATCCCAAAGAAAAGAGGGCCCAAGCCAGGCAGCAAGGTAGCCTTTCAGTACATTCACATTAACACAGGCGTCACAGAGCCACAGAGGACCACATTTTAACATTTAGCTGCACAAGAAGGAAGCTCACTGGATGTAATTTTTAATCTCATAATACATCACCCATTAGCATTTCAACAGTCACCAGTACATGTTTTCCAGTGCTCACCCACTGTACTGGACCCAAACTGGCCCAAAATAAAAGAAAATGAATAACAACTGTTTTTGTTGACGAGCCTATTATCTCTGTCTGTCCCATCCTGTTACACATTTCTGTTGTTTCCCCCTTTCTGACCTGCACTGCTGGACTGCACCTCAGGAGAATTAAAATGTATGAATTAATGCCATCCTTTTTTTCAAATTTATTTATTTTATTTTTTTAATCTAAGGTAGATTGAGTTGGTTTAAATTTCAAAGACGCCAACAGATCCAAAGTGCTTGTCCATAACAAATGTTGAGCGGCATCCAGTTTGTGTGCTGGCAGAGCAGGTAGCTGCTCTCATCAAGTCCCAAAAATGCACTGAAAAGAGATTAATGGAAATAGTTGGCAGAACCATGAACCATTTCCGTTTGAGCTTTGTTTTGTTTTCTGATGTTACACCATGTTACATTTACAGGAAGGCACTTTCTGAGTCCAAATAAAGAAACACTTATTAACTATGAGCAACACAAGAGTCACTTTTTGCTGCCATATTATGAACCAGTCCCATCAAATGCACTGATGGTAATGTACTAATAAAGAGACATATGCTGTAAAATGTTGGACTGTGTGTGTTTGTATCCAGAGAAAACCACGCGTGGTACCTAATCCAGTCCCCACGTCTCCCACCAGCAGCACCCCAGAGCCCGACACCAGCACTGTGCCCCTGGACAACGCCACCATCCCCAACTCTGCACTACAGGCTCCCACAGGTACGTTCACAGGCCTCAGCAGACTGCACATTATTATTGATGAGGACAAGCAGGGTGTGCGTGAGACTATCTGATGCACGCACACACACCTGACGCCTGTTGTTGGTTACAGAATCTAAAAGTTACCAAAAGGTTTAAATTAAGCACAATTATCCTTTCATTTAAATTTAGTTGAATTTTGATGAATTAAAGAATTCAAATTGACTCATTTTCTTGTTTTTTTGCCCGCCAGTTTGTGTTTACTTAAACAAGTATGGCAAGGTGGGACCCCATTTGGACCAGCGGCGCATCCAGCAGCTCCCGGACCACTTCGGGCCAGGCCGGGCCTCTTCGGTACTTCAGCAGTGCGTTCAGGCTTGTGTGGACTCTGCCCACAATCAGGGCACCGTCTTCTCCTGCCTCAAGTCTGGACAAGGAGGGGAAGTCATTTCAGGTGGGAATTTCCTCTTTATTTCTGTCCTACTATCAAGGCCTAATGAGGGGTTTTTAAGGGGGTTTTGCTTTATTGTTTACTTGTTTTTTTTTGGTCATGATTTCAGATCTGTGTTCGGTTTTTATTCATTAAAACAGAATTTAATGTTGCCATCGAAGAATTTTGCCTCTTTTTATGTAAATTCTGATGTGATGTTTTTTCCCTCCAGCCTACTTTGACCAGCAGCAGCACACCCTGACCCTGCCCACGGTCAGCAGCGTCACCTATGTCCTCCGCTTTCTGGAAAAACTCTGCCACAACCTTCACTGCGATCCTCTGTTTGGTAGCCAGCCTGTAGCCAGAGGAGGCCTGCACTTTGACAGTCACACGTACACTGCAGGTCAGCGCAGCAGTGGGCTCACACACACACACACACACACATTTACGTGGTGATTATATGTGTTGAATGTAAATGCCATATTTAATAATACAAGATGGGAGATGTTTTGAAGCATGTATTATTCTACTGGAAACCAACACTAGACTAAATTACACTTATTGTTCAAACTGTGGTACATGACACCTTTTATATGTAGTGGATTCTACATTAAATGTGTCATTGAATCAGCCTTTAGGACACTCAATTTGGCCTTTTTATTGAGCGTTTGTTCTTTAAAGAGAGGGGAGATAAAAATGATCTACCTTACTCATGAGGAGATGTTGTTAGTGACTAAGAAACAAATCCTGTTATTTCTCAAGCACCAGGTGTTTCCACACAGTATCTGGAGAAAAGGCAAAGAACAGGAACAAGAACCTTTAACTTTTATAATTCCATGTCTAATGTTTAGATTTCATTGGAGCTGATAAATCAGACACAAAATACACAATTACCCATGCAGCCATGTAAAAGAAAAGCCAAACTCATTGTATTTAAATGTTTACCTTCTTTAACAGGGTCAAACTTGCGATAAACAAATAACATCTGTTCCAGTTATCTTTACCTCTGTCACCTCTGACTGCTTCAGCTGTTTCCCTCATGTGTGTTGTTTATAGAGAGGAGAGGTTTTGGAGACAGTCTGATGACTGGCCCGGGCCGAGGCACTAAGCGCTTCCTCCAAGATTACAACAGCTCCCTCCCTCAGAAACTGGCCAAAATTCCCCGCCTCTCCACTGAAGGTATATTAACTTTTCTGATAGGGCATATTTTTTATCTACCCTGGGCCCCTATTTTAAAAAAAGCTTTTTTAAAATAAAAATTAGCTTGTGAAAACAATGTTTCTTTAACTTACATTAATAGATAAGTAATAACTAATCTCTCCTATATATTAAAGGTTAATATGTCAGCTATTCATCACCCCAATATTTTCTATTTCCATTCAGTGCATTGGTTGGTCAATGTAATGTAGTATTTTTCTTTGTTTTTTTCCTATGTGTTACAGATAGGAAAAAAGTCCTAGATGGCAGAATTTAACTGAATAACAAGTCTTTCACTCATCTGTCACATATTTTTTATAAAAAACAGTGACTCACAGCTGCTGCAGCACATTTTATGATGGTCATTTCTAATAATTGCCTGCTCTGAGTTGCCCACTAAATCCTTATGGAATCTTAGAAAAGGTGATAGTAAAACAGAAGAAGCTCTTGGCTCAGAAGTGAATGTTATTAAGTTCTGGGGCAGGAGGTTAATCATTTAATCATTTTTCAATTTCCTTAGATTTTAATAAAGTTAATGGAATATTCTAAGAGATTTACGTAAAAGGGTAATATCCCCTTTAAAGGGCCTTCCATTTTTATAGAAGGCCAGAACACACCATCAATTATTGTAACACGTTGTGAGGTTACAGGTAATATCACTGTGAAATGCATCATGGGAATAACTCTATCACTTGCTTCCTCTATTAATGCTTTATATTAATAAAATTTATAATTTGTTGCGTTTGATTGAGCGATTTTTGATTTGCTTTTATTTTTGAAGTGTCTTAGCATCTATGTGTTTCTTTAACCCAACTCATGAGTTCTCTATTTGAACGGTCTCTCAGGTGAGTCCTTCATGGAGAACAGTGTTGCCACATCAGAGCACTTAAAGAAGAGCCCTCTGTCTACAAACTCTACGGTTCAGCCTGCTGGCCTGAGGTCTCCCTCCAAGCTGCTGCATCATAACAACTCTACAGGTAGCAAGAGACACTGATACAGGAAACATCATGTCTAAATTTGCACATTTCAGTGCAGCATTTGACACACTCTTAAGTGGTAGATCAGACCAAAAACAGCCTTGTGCTTAAAAAGATGCAGCGACTGCATTGCTGTGTGGTTTCTAATACTTTTTTTTATGACTCTGTAAAGTTGTCATTGATGCAATTATTATTAATACTATGTTGACATTACAAAAGTAATCTGCTGGCAGTGTGCATTTTCACATATTTTATTGGCAAATGTCGCACATTGACCGATGACCATCCTGCATGTTTTTGTTGGAGTCATCAGCATTTTCACCCCTGCTGCATCACCTGAAAGTCCAAATAGAAATGAATAAGGCAGCAGTTTTTTCTTCTTCTTTCTTCTTCTTCTTTATATGCTGTTGTTTGCTTAAACACCTTAGATTTAGAACATTCACATTGAACAAACTGTAAGTACAGTTTTTATGGCTGGTGAAGATTCATTTAAACGTTTGTGTCACCTGTTATATAGCAAAGTAATTAGACTTAAAACATTCAAGTTCGCTGCAAGAGTTGTTTATTTACAATATGAATAACATGGATGCCTTTAAAGCTGTTGGACCTACCAGACAGTTGGAATTACTTAAAGGAGTGTAAATGTGGAGATAAAGGTACATAAATAGTGGACTGTTCTGTTTATACAACACTCTGTGTCATGGAAAACATGTTAGTCAGCATTTACAGTCTGCACCGTTCTAAAGTTTAAGCTCCAGCCAGACGCCTGCAGACATTAACAGGGAAATTTATATTAAACAGACTCTCGTGTGCTTTCATATGCATGGAATATCATCTGAGCTTTATTTGTTTTGACAAAAAGGATGAAGCAGGTTTTACAAAGATACACTTACTGAGAGATGTCTGCTTTTATTTGGCAGGCTGATTTTGGAGGACAGCTCCAACGGCTTTGATTTAATCAAGATGTAGTATTTCTCTGGATACTGTTTTGATTTTGCAAGCTGAAGTTTATCATGGAGCTTGGTCATTGAGTGAATCACAGAAAAAAAATTGAAGTAAAATAATAGTACATGCAGCCGAAATAAAAAATGAATAACTGTCGTTGTGGATTTAGGTTCATGTTTTTTTGCACTTCCAGGTTCAGGCAGTTTTCGGGAGAGCCCAAGACCGAGCGGTCAGGACCCCAACCTATGGACAGTGGAGGATGTCATGCAGTACATCAGAGATATCGACCCTGTGCTTGCCCCACATGCTGACCTTTTCAGAAAACATGTATGTATAAATGCAGAAGTTATGAGATTATATCAGACATATCAAGTGAGATAATTCGTAATAATATTTATAACTCAGAGTTTTACTAACAAATGTAATATTCCCTCCCTCTCTGTTCTCCAGGAGATTGATGGCAAAGCGCTCTTGTTGCTGCGTAGCGACATGATGATGAAATACATGGGCTTAAAGCTTGGACCCGCCCTCAAACTCACCTTTCACATCGATAAGCTCAGACGGGCTTGAGGATGTCAGCCGACCAGCCATAGCCTTCCAAAGGACTAAACAACTAGCCCCATATTCCTGTTCTAGGATCAGTTTATCGTGCACTGTTTATTGGACATATTCTGACCATTTACATGTAGCAGCTTCAATCAGACCGACATATCTGGTATTATATACCCCTGTCCTGACCTCATCCAATGAGGAATGTTAATTTTGTGTAGCACAATCCAGCCCTAAGGCAGCATGGGATATGTAGGATTACCCACTCATCTGTTTATCTAAGGCATTTCAGTATAACTTGAAGAGTCATATGTGGCCATTTCAACTGTAAAAGGCTTTTTTTGGCCTGCTTTTATTATGTTACATTTATTCTGTACATTTCATATTTTGTACTTCCTGGATATATGGACTTGTATTTTTGCCTTTTTCAACATTTTGTGGTGGATATGCTAAAAGAAAGAAAACCTGAAGGAAGAAAAGAAAACACTACATTCATCCCAATAGTTGGGAATACCTTTAATTAATGTCTCTGTTTGAGGCACAATTTTGCAACTACAACAATACTAATTATGGGGGGGGGGGAAATGTGTTTTATGAAATTAAAAAAGACGCTTTATTCTGACAATACTGCCATGAGGAAATCTGTTTCTCTTCTCTTTTTCTGGATGTTGTTTACAATGCCTTGTTTTGTCTGTTATTTGTACTTTTTTAATTTTTATACTATATTATTAGAGTTCCTACATGGAGAGCCCTATCATACTTAACATTGTTCAATAAATATATAATAATTCGACTGTTGCTTTATGTTTTCTGTGCTTTTTGCTCTGTGATGCTGATTTTTGAATTCTTCATTTTTAATTACACCTGTTTTTAACTCTTGGTTTTATAGCTTTTTTGCTACAATTATGTTTTTTTCAATTATTTTATTTGAAAGAAGACAGTATTTGGTCTCTTTAATTTCCTTTTGTAGTCAAACAATTACAATTACAGACATGCTAGTTTGACAAAAGGTTACTTCTTTCTTACTACAATGAGTTAGAATTGGAAAGTCAGTTTAAAAAGATAAACGTATTTAATTAAATTATTCATTCATTCGAAATTTTATTTTGAAGGATACATTTGCCATTTACTGGTATAATTTTCCCATTTTCAGTAGTTTACCAACAGAGGGCAGCACAACCCTGTGTACCTTTTTGCAGTCATGTCTCCTTGATGTTTCTCCTTGGGACTCACAGACATGCTCTGCCATGGGTGGCCATATCTCCATCTGGTAGACACAGCATGATAATCTCACTGATATTTTTATGCCATGTAAAGATTACTTCATATGGTTTTCATCATCTTGTTGTTCTGTTGTCAGTATTTTCTCCTGAGTTGCTGTGTGCCCATTAAAATTGTTTTCCAATTTTTTTAAAGACCTTTTCCTTTTATGATGATGTGAACCCATTGTTCGTGCTGTTTCTGGTAAATATTGCTGTCATTGTTTCTGCCAATACAATGAGTGGGCTATTAGGATTGTGGGCGAAAACAAAAAAAAATTACTTGTCTGTACTGAAGCAGCTCAGCACAAGACAGAAAACCTAACCACATCCTCCTAGTGAAAACAGGAAAACATCTCACATAGGGGTTGAAAACGGTGACCGAACCCACTAATTCTAACTGACATGGATGAGTATGAATGCATGTCTCTGTGTGTGAGCATATGACACATGCACACAATCTGTGCTGTGTTTGTGTGTTGTGCTCAGGCACATGTGACAAGCACGGAGCTCGTGGCTGATGTCTGTGCTTGTTTATGTGTAATAGTAGCCAAAGTGTTGTGCATGAAGCCAGTGCTATTTATAGAAATAACAGCTCCTTGTGTTGCATATTGTGTTTGTGAAGGTTGTGAAAGGAGTTCTTACTTAAGCTCCCAACACCACAGCAGGGTTTTTATTAGGTGCCATTCTTGTTCTCCTAATAGGCCAAGCAGGCTGAGGTGTTTAAGTATAAAGATGAATACTAAGCATTACTGTCTGTGTTTTCTGAAAACATACAGGCAAGGCATCTTATCTTTACTGTTATGACATACAGAGGAATTAATACTTTTGGGGAAGTCCTGCTCCTGATATTTACCAACAATGCTGTTCGTTGCTCCTGAGTCATCAACTGTCTTTGCCCCAACTGTCTTACACCATATAGGACAGCCAGACAGTTTCAGTATGTATGAAAGGAAGTTTTGCGGGCTTGCAGATCAGTCATAGCAGTGAGAAAAAAACAGCTATCTCAGGTCTTTGCTTCAGGTGAAATGACAGAAATGCAATATTCTCTGCAGAACTAGCCTGGTATGTTGCACTCTGCAGACGAGTGTGGGCACACTCAGGGAGAAACTTGAGAAATAAGGTGCCACCTTCTGTCCAGCTGATACTAGAACTCCCAGCATTCCTCTGGGCTGTCAGCTGAGGTGCTCTGAGTAGGGGGGTGAGGGTCCTGCCGGCCTCAGATCCTGGTGTGCCTGCGAAAGCCCCGAGGCCTCAGTTATAAAAGAATGTGCTTGAATTTCTTTGTGAGGTTGATCTCTGGATGACGTCTCAGCAAAGAGCAAACTCCTGGTTTGAGTGCATCATCTAAAAGCTTCAAGAATTGTGAACACACAGCATCACACTGCAGTTACTCCAGATATGAACTGTCACAATAAAAAATGTATTATTTCATTTTACAATATAGTAAGTTCAACGCAACATTCTGCTGTATATAAAACTATTATCTATTATTTATCAGTCGTGGAACAAATATTGTAAGGGTTTCTGTGACCAAATAATGAGAAATGAAAAAGAAAATGTGATTACACCACATAGGAACCATGATATCCCTTCTAAACCAAAAATTTATGTTTGTTATACGCGACGCTGACAGCCATTTCTAAAATCAAATCTGATTTCATCACCATCCATAAATGAGGCAGCAGCAGACCTGCTCTGCTCGCTTGTCTCCAGTGACTTCTGATTGGGAGATAATATCTGTTGACAGCCCTCACCCCAACACGCTCACCCTGTCAGCCCTGTGCCTACAGATGGTGTGGGCCGGCTCATGTCAGGATTCTCCTGGAAGGAAAATGTTGGTCACACGGTAGCATGGGTATTATCTATCCA
>JAPZDY010000025.1:7777025-7789204 GCA_029783645.1 Ctenochaetus hawaiiensis
ATAGATAGATAGATAGATAGATAGATAGATAGATAGATAGATAGATAGATAGATAGATAGATAGATAGATAGGATTACCTTTGACATGCTTGCATGCTTATGTTTGCAAAACAAAATACTGAAACTGAAATTCAGGTTCCCAACTTGTCTGCATGTAGTTATCTATTTAGCCTGTGTGTATGTGTAGCAAGAGTGTTACTGGTGTGTGCATGTACACTTCATCTCCAAGATCACTGAGATCACGATTGGTCCATGTGACCCACCAGTCTGCTGTGCATTCGCCTCAGTGAGGCAGTGGAGGGAGGGCAGAGGAATGTAGCCTGTGTGCTATTCTAGGCCACACTGGCTGCAGTGGCAGTGTAACCACTGCTGTGCACGGATGTGTGCTCGCCCCGTTAACGTGTATGGACTATGGATGTAGGCATGTGTGTATTTGTGCGCGTACCTCCGCTCTGCAGATGCACACGTCCCTTGATTGCCCACTTCAGGACAACGACCTCTTGCCTGCAATTGCAAATGAATGGAACCACTTTGGGAGAGCGAGCCAATCTATTGTCCAGGGAATTTGTCTATAAATGGGCAACCCCTGGCAAGCTTTTGTCATTGTTTGACATTGTCTGGCCACTTTAAGCTCGTGTTAATAAGCCACTCCCAGGTTTGGGTACAATTTGAGAAAAAAAAACTCACCCAGCCAGTCAGTCCAACCAAAACACACAATCAACATAAGTTTCTGTTGTGCTGTGCTGAGAGCTCCTTTAGTGGAGCACGTGTCCTGTGCAAGGTTACTGCAGTTTGCGACAATATGACAAACAAGTGTTTTAAAATGCATCAAAACAGCCTTTATTTTTATCCCAGGGCTGAAACTCCTAATGGTGTCATTTGCATTAGAGAGTGCAGGCAATGTGTCCAAACCTTCTGGAGCTCAACAATTACAGCACTGCATGTATATTTGCATGAAATACTAATCAACCATGATTATGGTGGAAAATATGCATTTCATAATTATATATCCACTGAGCAGTCTTGGTAGTTGTAATTAGATGGATACACTGCAATCTTATCCCTTTAAAAGCTGTTTTTTCCTGTATGTTGTGTATGTTTCACAAATTTTTCCACAGCTGGCTCTGGTCTTTGGTTGTAGGAGGAGCCTCCACACATCTTGCCTTGAGCCATTTATTGATTTCTATGCCTATGTATGAGCGTGCATCTGTGTTTTTATTTCAGGGAGAGAGTTCGTGTGACTGTGTTTATATGAGCAACAGACTGGACGCGTTCCAAGCTCTGACACACCCCTGTGCCACTTAGAATGACATGCAATAAAAATGCTGATGTTGCAGGATGTGTTGAAATCACAAAGGTGTCCCCTATCTAACAAGATCTGAAGAATTAGTCATTTAGCTTCACATATATGTTTTCTCTGCAACTCAGCGTGAGTTTTTACAGCTTTGATGAGAGGTTACAGCATTCTTTGTGTTCTCCTTTTTCAGTGACAGCAGATAACATTGTAACCAGTAACGTTTTGTCAGAAGACTGTGTACGTCTCTGCTCCTCCCATGTGAGCTAGACCTGCCGAGGCAGTCTGCACATACTGTAGTTCCCACTGTCTAAAACAAATGCAATAATTCCAACAACTTTATAACCTCCTAGCTGTTATGAAGTTTAGGAAGCATCAGACTTCGAGGGAGCCTACGGACAGTCCATGAAGAGACACGAAGAGGCCGATGTTCATGGCTCCCCTAGAGGTATGGAAGTGTGTGCAGAGTCACATGAAACTAAGGCAAGAGTAGTGGAGTGGAAGAATGATGTTTTGCACAGAAGAATTAACCGCTGGATGATGGGTCGACTATCAACTCCATCTCTATTTCTGAGGGTTGGTGGAGTAGAAGAAACCGAAGATGGTGGAACAAGATATCCATCTGGCAGGCAAGCAACATACCAAAGCTGTTTAGTGTGTCTCTGTTGGACATAAACTGCTAAACAGTATTCCTTGCTGAAACTTAGTTGAAGCAGTCCACCTACTATATTCCAAACTTTTGTACAATATTATTATAGCAGGCTTTCTTGTTTAAATCTAGTGGCTGAATCGACTGACTGTGCAGCAATACCGCTGTCTACATTCTGCAGGCATGTGCTGTTTCTGCAGAACTTAACAAGTAGATGGACAGCTACCCTTCACATTATTAGACACCATAATTATGTAACAATAAATCTAACTCATCTTTTATCCTTGTCGCTATCAGATAATAGCACTGACTGAAGACTCAGCCTCAAGCCTGCCCACCTGACTGAAACGACATCCAACATTCCAACCGCAGTAATAGCATAGATGTGTGGGCTTAAAAAAGGTGGAGCCATATCACTAACTGTTTTCACATGTGAACATATGATACTGTGTCATTGCCTCTTCACGCATGTAACACATGGCTTGTGATCTTCCTCGTCAGACGTGTTCTTAAATACTAGAAATATTTTGTTGGGTTTAAGCCAAGGGGTGCGTTGGGGTAGAGTGTGCAGGAGTCGTGACATGTTTTGCTTACAACACACACACACACACAGTGGAAGGCAACAAACAGGCAAGCAGAAATAAGCATGAAGCATCTGCACTCTGTGCTCTTAAATCCCATCAGATAAAGAAAGCTGCAGTGTTTTGGATCTGTGTCCAGCAGCAGCCTGAGAGCATCAACACGCCCACTTGACTTCGCTGGACAATGACCTGCTCTATTCACACATGGGCTCAATCACGCGTTACAACATGGACTTGGGACTGGGGAGCTGGCAGGTTAAAGTCTGGACCAAATGATTAGGACATTTGTGTTTTCACACAAAAAGCTTGTCTGCAAAATTTAAGGTTGGCAGTGCATGTATGAAAAGCACTACTGAGTGTACAAAAAATGCTGCCACATCCTTAAAATGCATTTTCACTTGTGTCATTGGAATGCTGGTATTTCCATTCCTGATGTGCTCGCTCATCATGATAAGGCAAGAGCTCACTGTGTGTACTTTATTACTTGGAAAATTAGCTGACAACAGGATTTAGGATAATGTACACATGGTTCTCAGCAGGGAATGGAAATAAAAATACTTTAATGTACTTATTTTTGCTGCTTGTAGTTATGTTGATAGATGATTTCAAGAGTTTTCACTTGTGGCACTCACAGAAGTCCATCAAATTTATACAGTTAAATTATCGCTTAAAACATAAAAAGTAGGTGAATAATACATTATTCAAAGTGTCCCAGAGGTTGTCTCAATATATCTAAATTCAAGACATGAATGAACTATGAACTGTTTTAACTCTGAGTCAGTTTTGCTATTTGTATTAATTATCATCACTCCAAACCATCAACATGATCAGAGAATCACCTTATTGAACAGGACAGAGTGTGTCCTAGAACAAAGTTTTTTTTCTGTGATGTGAAACTAAAACTCAGCTTGCCTCTCTCTCTCTCTCTCTCTCACTCTCTCTCTCTCTCACTGTGGGGGAGGGTTGTTATTGTTCTGGTAAATGAGAGACTCTATAAATACTCCCAAGGCTTCCTTCTCCATCTCAACCACCAATCAACAGTCACCGTTCAGCCCAGCAGCTGAGAGAGAGCAATAAGCCTGAGTCAAGGCTAACGGGGGAGGGAGGTGGGGGGAGGGTCTGAGTCAAACACACTGTGGTGGACAAGTGGGTGAGGGACTTTGGATGAGTGGGAGGAGGGGGAAAACCTAGTAACTACCACTCTAAGACCTGAGGCCACAAGTGGGGGTGAGGGTTAAGAGAAAGTAGTGATTTGGTGGGGTGGTGGGGTGATAAGAATGAGCACTTGAAAGCAGCTTTCCAACAGCGTCTGTGACTGTTTCATATGAAGTTAAATGAAACTTTCTTCCTTCAAAACAGTTTTGAAAATCAAGTTTTGCACCACAGAGGCTTGTTTCACGCACTTATTACGCTAATTGTATGCTAATGCTAATATTAAAAAATGGTAATCTTAGGCCTTATTGATGACTTCTAGCAAACTACAAAGAAGATTCAGGAAGAGTGTTGTTAAGAATGAGCTTGTAGTTCAGACACTGAAATGATTTTCCAGTAAAAATGAACATATTTATAATAGAATAATATTTTCCTCATTTATTTACATATTATATAAAACAATATGGCTGCCACCCTTCTCCTTAATATAAAACTGTTGAAACAAGTGTGATCCATCGAGAGCCAGCTGTTGTCCAGATGACTCACTTCCTGTCACAGGCGATGGCAAGATCTTCTTTATCATCAGCTGACAAGAACAATTCCCCCACCCTCCATCTGCTGTGACTTTGGAGGTGATGTCCATGATGACAAAGCGAGTGGGGCTTCCCTTGTCACCTCCACCTACGCTGATGGTTTTGCTGGTAAGGCCCCTTTCATGAAACACCTCACAGGAAGACTCTGCTTGTGTATTTCCCCAAAAGCAAAATAGATGTTTTGCATGTTCAAACTAAAAGATGGCATGAAGTTGCTGCAGTTTTCATTTTACACTTTGATTGTCCAAATGAGATGGTGGTGTCAGCACAGGAGGGTAAGAACCTCTTTCTTAAGCTTTATTTTTTTTATATCTTATCTAACTATTTCTATATTATCAGGCACAACAACATAACAGCCTCCCAGGACTAACCAAAACTGTGTTATTTGCTTTTGTCTCATTTACTCATACTTCTCCCTCTGTCCTCTCTGTAATCGCTGACTTTTTACTTTCAGCTCAAAGAGTGATGATTTCGAATAGCTACAAACACAATTTGCCTCAAGATATAATGCCACGGATGACACTCTGTAAGACTTTGTTGAAGCATACTGAAACCTTGAGTGCCAGGCGAAAAAAAAAATTCAAAGAATTCACAGTTCCTGTTAACCAAGAAAGTTGAGACCATGAAGGGATGTCTGAGGCATCAGATAGCCACAGAAACAACTTCCCCACTACAGCTGAGAATTCCCAGCATATTTATAGTGATAGCAATGAAATGATAAGCAGCATTAGTGCCTGTAGGTGTTCACACACTCCATCTCTGACCTATAATAACAAGCTATATAAATACAACTCGAGCTCTCTCTGGTTTCATGTATGCGATCTTGGCTCATCACCAAACAATGTCAGTTATTTACAGTCAGCACCCATAAGCCCACTGCCTGCATATCCAAGCAACACAAGTCCTCAGCATTTACAAGCCTGAGGGATCATTGTCTTCACAAACAGTAATCATGTCCCCTTCACCGCACTTCCTGCCTCACAGCCACCGATGACGCTTGCAAATACCTTCAGGAACATACACATACGATGCAGGACTGAGGGGGTACTGGATGAACAACAAGAGCCAGAACAACCTGTCAAACAAGTAGCTACTCTGGAAGGAGAGAGTGGGAAGGAGTGGGAGAAACACAGTGACTATGTGAAGAATGACCTATTAATCATTCATTATCTCCCAGCACTGTTAATGAGGTGACGACTCTTAAATAATTAGCAATGTGACTGAAGCATATTTCCATAGCAGTAGCCTGAGGACGTGGAGGGCATTGGGGACGAGTGGGGAAGGGAATATGGGATGCACTAGGCGCAAAAAAGAACAGCCCCCACACCAGCTTAGCAAACAATAACTATCCTGATAGGCGGCTCTGGGAGGCATGGACGGAGAGATAGAGATAGACAGAAGAGAGGAGAGAGATAATGAAGCTTTACGCAATATTGAGACAAGTATGAGCCATGGAGGAAATAACACTTTGAAATAGCCATGTCTATATGGAGTGGGCGTTTAAGTTGTTCATCCAGCAGCCTTCATTATCCGTCCGTCTCATTTCAAGAGGGGCAGGCCGGGGCCTTCAGGCTTTTCTAACACACAAGTCAACAGGGAGCTGTGGCCGGCTAGCACCCCAGCCTGCCATGGGCCTATTCATCTTGCACAAAACACACAAAAGAGCAGACCATGAGCCACATTCTTGACATCCAACCTCATCACCCCCACTACCCTCCCACCCCCCAGCCCTGACTCGCGCCCCTCCCCCCCTAGTGCCTCACACCAGCCAGGGCAGACAGGAGCTGCTATGCTACACTACCTAAATGGCTGGCTGGCTGGCTGGCTGGCTGGCTGGCTGGTTGGAGTTGTTTGGTGGAGGAAGGGATGCATGGAGGAGAAGGGAGGGTGTGGGAGAGAAGGGGGCAGGGATGTTTTCTCTTCAGTCAGCTAATTGACTCACAGATGTCAGGAGGAGTCGGGGTTTTGTGACGGGGCTTTAGCACCCAGAGACACTTTTCTACTCCGCAAACAAACAAACATAACACCTATGCAAACGCACGCGAGGCAAAGATCGTGCATGCACACACGCACGCCCGCACACATGCACGCACACGTACCTGTGGCCTTACCATCTGTTTCTCTCTCACACACACACACACACACACACACACCTCTTCAGTAAACAGCTATGTGTCTGTGGTGGGTAGGGGGGGTTGGGGATGGGCTTTTTTTTTTTGCACTTAACTGAAATAAATCTCAAGGTGTAAATATGACAGTGAGCTGCAAGGTGGCTATGACTGCAGCTCAGCACCACAGAAACACAAGCAACTAACAGCCTTTTGTGGACAATAAGATTCTGGATTGTTCTGGGCATAATTTCATTTATCTGTTTACCATCTGGGGAGCCTGTGTGGCTGTCGAACTAAAAGCAGGTCTCATCTGCTGATACATTGGTTCAATAACACCTGAGGCGCTTCAAAGGCAGTGCAATCTATGATATGACCCATTTTCCAGCCAAGGTTTCATGTCATGCCATGCTTGCACACTGCAAATTCATCCCCTACATGTATGCACTGCAGAATTCAAATGTCTTCTCTGAACACCCAAACCACTGACAGCTGTGTGTGTGCGCGTATGTGTGTGTGTGTGCATCTGTCATCGCGTTCATGTGTTTGTGTGTTCAACTAGACTGCTAAACAGCTGAGCCCAAATTGAAAGTCAGCGCTGTCATTCCCTATATTTACCAAATGACTCACTTGCAGCAGAAATCTGTTTGGACACACAGTTAGTATTCAAGCAGTTGGTTACAACATCTTTGACAGCAACAAAATAATAAGAAGGGAAAAAACCGTGGGTCATAAAGGGAAACTATTGCAGAATTACAGTGTTGTGCTGCTCACACCTCCAAAAAACAAATTACAATGGGTTATCTTCTGTCTCTGGGGTGGTGATAAAGGTGCATCCAAGCTCGAGAAGGCACCATAATGCATCTTTTAGAGTGTATTTAATAACAGTTGAGGGGTCTGTACATTTTCAGAGATATTTATCCTCCAGAGGGGCGTTCGAGAGAGCAATCACACTGTACTACCAAGAAACACAAATCATGCATTATTGAGTTCCCCAAAAAGCTCTGTGCCTAGATGAAGCTCCCTCTGTGGCCTTTGTCCATTGGTCCGCCCCATTGTGAGGTTAATGGTTGAGCCATATCCCCGCTCCTACACGGGTGCTGACAGCTAAACGTCCCCACCAGGAAACAGCTAGTTCTCCTTCCTGACCGAGCAGCATGTCTGTGTTACACCACACCATCACTTCTCAATGTTGAGCAATGTCC
Organism: Ctenochaetus hawaiiensis; assembly: GCA_029783645.1. Taxonomy (NCBI): domain Eukaryota; kingdom Metazoa; phylum Chordata; class Actinopteri; order Acanthuriformes; family Acanthuridae; genus Ctenochaetus; species Ctenochaetus hawaiiensis. The sequence continues at coordinate 7,784,608 of JAPZDY010000025.1, forward strand.
TTGCGAGCACATGTCTTAGCAGGTTAACACATATGCTGTATATACACACGGGCATGCTTCAGTGCGGACACACAAACATAGACACACACGCACACACACACACACACACACACAGGGGCCAATCCGCTGCCCACTAGAGCTGCCTATAGTCCGCCTGTCTTCTTCCTGTTTTTCCACTCACCCACACTGTTGTCACTCTGGCCAGGAAGCTGTGGGAGAGATACGCATGACAAAGTCTCTCTTTATTAAATTGGCAGTGTCTGTAGTGCTTTTGGAGTCCCTGTGTGTGCCTGTGTGTTTGTTTGAGAGAGGGAGAATGAGGGAAAGGGAGAGAGACAGAGGGAGAAAGAGAAGGAGAGAGAGGAAAAGAAGGAGAGCAAGCACTAGAGAGATGGGGGTGGGGACCTAAGCCAAGGGCTAGAGGCTTATCCAAGATCCACTCTAGGCTCATCCTTGGATATTGCTGGTTAAAACCATGAATCAAGAACAGAGGATAAAACAGAGTATGAACCAAAAGGCCACTGTCATATATCCATAACAATATCCATCCACTGCAAGAAACTGGCAGATACTGAATCAATAAAAAAACCTGAACTGCATGTTCGAGTAATGATTTCAATAAATGAACTATTATTTATACATTCAAACAGACACTGGCAGTGAGAAGCAGAGAAGAGTACAGTTAATTTCAATGTAATTACAGAGGCAAACTAAACAGGTGCTGAGCTTTTCTGTAGAGACAACTCCAGTGGACTAGTATTTGCGCTACAGACCAATTTCAAGACTTTTTAACAGTGCTAACCTTTGGGAAAACAGAGACAAGAGTGGAGCTACAATATTAGTTTTGTCCAATTTTATATAACCTTGTTTTATCTAAGCTGCTCCTAAGAAGAGCTGACAGGCTGTCACAAGTGAGTGGATCAAACACATTTCCTTGAATAGACTGTTTGCTAAATCCTCACCCCCAAACAGCAAATGTCCAGTCATAGCTTAGCTACCATTGCTACGGACAAAAGACCTGTCAACTTCTGGTTTTCTTCACATGCCACAGAGTTCACAAGGTTTTAACTCGAGCAATGGTCACATTTTTTAAACCAAAAACAATGTGCTCTAATTCAATCTGCAAACACTGGCACACCCAGCTAACTGGCTTATCACCTAATAACTTTTCATTAGGTTTAAAGACTTTTCTCTATTGATACAAGTGGTTACTACTCCTTAACCTTTTTATTTTACTAAATATTTACTTCCATTTTGGCAGAAAAGCCTTTATTAGACTGAGCAAAATTCCTCTCTGCAGTTAGACAAGGATTTTACAATAAAACATAAGCCAACTCTGGACAATGTTTGCAGAATTAAGTCTGGGCATTGCATGACACTGCAAATTCACACATCTAGTACACAATCAGGGGCTACCTATGTCGGATGTTATCTAGCATGGAAATACTCTGTTGTGTTGAGTTAAGGGGTCCCTGGAGCAGAGCGTGCAGAAGTCATGATGTGTTTTCTTTACAGCACATCCACAATGGCTAATGAGGGTGACCAACTCATCCGTAATGATGATGCAATGATGCAATTTCAACAAAACAAAAAGTTGGAAAGCAATATAGAAGCAAACAGAAAAATATAACAAAGCAGCTGCAACCCGTGCACTTTGGATCCAACCCCAGAAAACTGCAGCATAATGGGTCAGCATCCAGCAGCGCCATAAGAACATCAGCATCCCCACAAATGGTTCAGTCACTTGTAATATGGACTCAGGAGCTGGCTGATTTGGACATATGTGTTCACAAACACAGATCCCTTGGATGATGTCCACAAAATGTAAAGGTTGCAGTGCATATGTGAAAGGAGAATATGGAAAATAGCCACTGTGACATCTTGATTTCTACTTAAGTGCAACTGCAGACTCAACCATTTGTTTCCCATATGTAGTTTTAACCTTTATATAACCTTTTTAACCTTTATGAATTTTCTTAACCACATCTGGCTGTTTGAATATGACCTATGCAACACTTTCATTTGTATAAAAAATGACTTATTTCCATTCCTGCAAGCGGCAAACAGCCATGCACAGTCTCCACGTCCATGTGCAGGAGATAACGACAGGGAGGACAGAGGACAAGATAAGACATTGTGCGCTGCGGTCAGGGAGTACGCCCTCCTCTCCCTCCTCCTTTCTCCCTCCTCTCCTGTGTCCCTCTTATCTGCTGCCTCTGTTTTGACCTCCACCCTGCTGCATGGTGTTTAGTCAGGGAAGAGAACAGCATGGGACTGGAGCAAGTAAAAGTGAACATTCTCCAGAGCACTCCTCTTATAGAAAAATAAAGTTCCTAATGTTTTCTTTCATTCTGTGTTTGTTCAGAAAGGGCAATCAAACTGTTGCATAATAGACAAGTTTCAGTTTTGCAATGCTTCAGCTGGTGGAGAAAAGGCCGTTTGAGCTGCATTCTGTGGATTTATGTTGAAGATTTACCCATGAAAGATATGGACAGATATTTCTTGGACATGTTCTTTTTAAAAAATGTAATAGTACGTTATACATTATTAGTTATCTCTGGCCATGTTGCTGCAGCAGTGTTTGCACAAGAATGGTTTATGACCAAAATAATATTTCACAGCGTGCTTTATGGTTGGTTACATCTTTTGTTACAGCTTTCTCTACTCCTCGGCACAGTACATTGCACTTCAGCCATTTCATTCTAAATTGTCTAGTTCTACGCCAGAGAGCATAATCACTTTGTTCTAGGCACCAGATTAACTTGTTTAGCCACTACTTTAATTTGGGAATGGCTGCATCAATAGACTGGTGAAGGCTGGGTGGTTGATGTTGCAACTGCAAAAGTTACAACAGGCTGTGTGTCAACATCTCTTCCAAAGTAGAGTTGAGGTTGTTGAATAAATAGGCAGCTCAAAGTCAAATTTGATTTTTCTCATCTTAAAAATGCAACAGGGCTGGTGATGAATTACAGTGTTTTGTATGATTCTGTATTTGTTGTCATTGTTTCCACATAAAAATAAAAAAAAAAATTTAAAAATGGTCCAAAAAATTCAAATGTAACAACAAAACTATAGACGAAACAAATCGGTGTTATGATACTGATCACTGGCTTTTTCTTTTTATAAAATCATTACAGAAAGATGATCTAGTGACAAAACGTCTCCATTTTATAGCAGGCAGCTGTTGTCCGTCAGGATCATGGAAAATTGTGACGTCAGCACACTTTATAATACTTAATGGTCATATGAGAAAACAGCTTGAGGCAGTTGAGTGCTCATAAATCATAATTGCTGTCGTGCAGAATAACTATTTTAAACCACTTAAATATGTTAAGTATGTATAAAAAAATCGTGATGGTCTAATGGTGCATGCAAACCCCGTAATTCCAAAGTCCTACAGGATAGATTCAATGGATGTTTGGAATTAACAGAGGAAGAAAAAAACCTCTGCAAACTCAGAAAAACATAATAACATTTTAATGATTCATATTGCCTAGCCAGGTACTCTATCAGACGATATAAGCCATGCTAGATCTACGATACTCATGAGAACGCATGCTTCAGCCGGTCAGAGTGCTTCAACAAAGCTGCAGAAATGAATTTTTGCTCTCATTACTGTGCCAGCATGCTTGCATCTAACTTGCATCGAACAGATTGATTGTTTGACCACTTCTGAAGGCTGACATGTTACATACATACTGTGTGTTGTTTATATACTGAGTGTAAGCATGCGTAGCCGCTCTGAATGACCCTGAAGGTGGGGCGAAGAGTCTTTCATCATAGCCTCCTCCTGTGTCACACGTCTCTCCGATCTCTTTGTCTTTTGCATGACTTATTAGTCACAACAGTCAACCTTACAAAATGGGGTTAAAGGTGCTTTTGGTTAGTCACTCCTTGAGGGTGTTCATGGTGTTGTTAACAGTTGCACACATGAGAAGTGACACAAATAGTAGAGGGAAGAAAGAATAAAGTGACCCTTAGTTTTACACTCTTGCACAACTGGCTAATCCTACAAGTCCTTGAAATTAAAGAATGTATGTCAGTGTCCACTAGAATAACACTTTAAGGTGTTTTTTTTATGAGACACCCTGAGCAACATTATTTGTGTGTGCAAATAACTAACGGGAAATAAATCTGTTTTATGATGTGACTACGCTAAAGTTTGTTCGGGTTCATGCACAAAAGTGACCTTTTTAAATTTAGGGTACTTTTAAAGGTTAGTGAACCTTTGTCATATAGTTTTCAGTTGCAAAGGTTGGGGGAAACTGTGGTCATGGTCTAAAAAATAATCACATTAACTGGTGATTGAAACAAATAAGAAGTTTCCTGCTTTAAAGTCTCCCTGTGCTAAGTATGTCATTGTATGACAACATCACCTGACTTCCTCCTCCTCTAGAGGACTTTATCACTTCATGAATACCTGTGTGTTGTTTCGGGCCACTTACCGAACAATTGACGTTGTTCTTTGAAGGACAGTCTCAGCTAATCACTGCATTTGGTGAGTCTGAATGTCGGATTCTCGGTTTTGTAAAGTTACAAAAGCAAACACCGTGTCTGCAGTGATGGTTTGATAAAAGGGGTTATGAGGATTTATACA